>JAPDFK010000011.1:0-331257 GCA_027569635.1 Lasiosphaeriaceae sp. G1095 | reverse complement strand
GGTCGCGAGGTCGATGATGGGCAGGTATGATGCATTGGCAACACTGATCTCTGGCTCTCTCTAACTCTACGGGCGCGCGGCCTCCTCTTTATGCTCCAAGCCCGTGCTCTCAGCCCCACACGAGCCATACAGCCTACCACAGTTCCACTGGCGTAACCCGCCGTGAGAAAAGCCTTAAATACAGCCTTAAGGTTGAGGGCTTAATTAACAATAAAGCTTTTTTATGAGGGAGAAAAGCGCTATTTATTTTCCTTAACCTTATATGCTATATGCAAGCTATAGAATTGGTTTAACAATGTAGAAGTTGGTATACTATATTATATTATAGCTTTTTTCTAAGTAAGTCCGTTTTTAACGGCTTCAATAGCCAATTCAATTAACTACTTACGGACAGATTCTATTTTTAAATATACAGAAATTTGGCCCAGAATTGAATAAGTTGTGTTAAATTGAAGTGGGTGGTAATGGAAATAGCAGTGTGTGGTGTTAAGTCCGGAAGTGGGGTTGATCCGGTAATAGGGTTAAGATGTCTAATAAGTAGCAATGGAGAACTTGAGGGAAGCATTAATTACCTAGGTAGGCTGATCAATGGAACACTGGCAGTCTTTCTCCGCGTTATCGAATACTACCGTGGCCTACTCTTTCTTACTACAAACCGCCAAGACGACATTGACGAAGCCTTCAAAAACAGAATCCACGTATCCATCCGCTACACAAGACCAGATACCCAAGCGCGAACCAGTATCTGGAAGAACCTGCTCACTGGGAACAGAAAGAAGATGAACCTTGATGAGTCCTGGACTGAAAACGAGTTTGTGACTTTGGGAGATCTTGACGTGAACAGCCGCGATATCCGCAACCTTATCAGAATCGCATATGGCTATGCCAAGTCCAAGAAGACGGACTTGGGGGTTCGCCACGTCCGCCTGGTTATCAAGGACAACTGCAAGGCCGATAATGTGGACGAGATTGTGGGCCGTTTGGACGTAGCCGCTCACAGGGCTACGACGCTACCCCATGGGAAGAAGAAGGATTATGCTGATTCGACTGGGTCCGAGTATGAAGAGCTTGGGGAAGCTGAACTTTGGGAGGCGAAATCAGTTGGACAGATTGTGGAGACGAGGCCAGAGGGGGATGAAATGGAGCAGAGTAAAGGCGGTAGGAACCATCACTCGGTACGCTTTGTACACGGGGATACCACATCTTTCGTATAATTATGAAGAACATTGACTGGGATGCGTTGTAAAAAGCATAACTAGGTAGCTAGGTAGCCGAGACCCCAATAGCCATCCGGTATTTGAAGACGGGAAGGAATGTGGCTTCTAGTCAAGAGCGTGTTTTTCTGTTTTCCTTCCAATGTTCGGAACACTTGTGTGCCGCGAGCGAGTCGCCGTTCCATCTATCCAAACAATCATCAAAGATAGGTAATCAAGAAATCAGCCCGTCAACTGCAAAGGGGGTGGTCTCAGAGCAATGAGTCTGGATCCACTTCATCAAGTTTCGTTTTTCGACGTGCTCGAAAAGAGACACCATTGTTTTGTTCAATTTGAGCCATTATATGTCCGTTATATTTCCATAGTGTCTGAAAAAGTCAGAGAATTCCAATAGCTTTCATTCGAGATCCACTGGGCTACCTTATCTAGGTACGTCAAATCCCTGCCTGGGTTTTATCGTATCTCCTGTTAAACGATCCCTGCCTGGGGCTAGCATATCCCACATATGTTAAGCGAAGCAGCTCAGAAGGGATATCTCACACCCGTAGCCATGCTGATACTAAAGCCACGAGGTTGATGGTTTATTAGTCTTGTACTGGGACCGAAACCCGACGCCACAGAGAGTCCTTGTTTGATACAATAGCGGAGCAGGTGGCCCCAGACTTGTAATCGTTTACTTTAGGTTTGCCCTAGAACCCAAAAGGGCCGTATAACCTGTGCCATCAAACTGCGTTCTACAGTAGAATGAAGCACCTGGTTCGTACTTTATATGGCACTGTGCTCGAAGCACACCGCTATCTTGCATGCACTTATCTTTTGTTTTTAAGCTCCCCTAGCTCCATACAGCAAATTTTGATGCCAGACTGGAAACTTGAGTTCATGGGAACATAAGAAGCTACGATTTAACCACGGGGGATTGTTATAGAGCTAAGCTTGGCGCCACGTTCTAGGCATCAAATGTTTCCCTGGCCGTTAGTTTGGGTTATCTATCCTGCTATTTTCTCGTCTTGCCCGTCCTCGCTGGCCTCTTATCCAGTCCCCTCTCTCGACCACTTGATTCCTTTCTTCGTTTCTTCCTCCTACTATTCCCATACTACCTCTTGACTGGAACATACTTTGCCTTGTGCACAAATCCCTATAGATCAACCAGTCTTTTCAACCATGCTAACTACCTTTGGTACCGCTCGTCCTCCTACCGGAACCCAGCAATCGCCAAATAACCAATTTGGCATCAAACGCCGCTACTCGACATGTTCATGCTCATGTTCCAGCTCCAACGCCAGCGCGACGGACAGGGGCAGCAGTACCAGTGCAACCTCGCCATCCGATGCAAAGCGGCGGCGTTATGACGGCAAAGAACAACAACAACAAGAAGAAGACGAAGCAGAAGAGCTGTCATGGAACAGCCAACTCTTGCGGATCGGCGAAAAGCTGCAGCGTGAGATCGAGTCGGAGCCCGGCATAGTGGTCGTGCTCGAGCAGCAGTCGCGCGCCCTTCCCCGATGCGCGGGGGCTGCTGGGCGGGAAACAACAACCAGTGCATCCACGAGCGCGCCAAGCTCCCGTTCGGCCGGACCATCGTGACGCAGTACCGCATCGTGGTTGAGGGCGTCCGGGAGGAGGACGACAGCTGCTGGGCCGCGGCCGGCTGGGCCACCGCCACCAAGCACTACTACCACGTTGCCTGTTTTAGTAGTATGGTCGACCTGGAGGACCTCCTCCCTCCGCTGGGCAAGTTCAAGCTGACGCGGACCCCGGCCTGGGGGCTCATGGTGCGCAAGTGGTTCGAGCACAAAGGCCGCATCGACTTGGCAAAACTCGCCGCGTACATCGAGGCGGACAAGGCGTACTAGGACAGGCTTACCGAGTTTAGCACGCCGTGGCTCAAGTGGTCGCGCGAGCATAGACACTGCACCGAGCCGCCTGTCCAAGGGGATGATCCTGATGGGAGGCGTAATAATACTGATGGGTGGGACCCTGGCGCGGCTTGTCCGCCGCCTCCTGAAGCGCCGAGAAGCCCGGTCCTGCACAAGGACTACGTCACCACTGGACAGCAAGGCCGGTGCTATCTGACCGATGTCTTGAACCACCGAAATGCCAATGACATGCGGGGCTCGATCTGGCTCAACATGTTTGAGGGTGCGAGAATTGTCAACCCGGAGACTGAAGTGCAGAATGATGGTGATGAAGATGGTGATGAGTCTGGAGGCCAAACCAGCACAGCTAGCGAGTCAGCAGGAAGCGATGATGGTGGTGAGACAGTCAGTAATGATGACACAGTTAGCGGCGATAAGACAGTCAGTGGTGATGATGATAATGATGAGACAGACACAGATTAAACCCTGGCCTCATTTCTGTGTAGTAGTATTAGACTTATAGACCATTTAACTGTCAACCTCTTTATTTTGTCCGTATCTCTTCACCTTAACGTGCAGACCGCAGTCTTCCACTCCTGATTTAATTACAACAGCACTCGAGCGAGATTAGTGAGTCAATTTCCAAAGTTATAACACACTGGCAGCACGTAAAAATATATATAATGCAATGAATCCTTCTAAATGACAATAAAATCTTCCCTTTTCCACTCCTTACATCCATCACCCCAATCATTAACCATGCATCATAATCTAGTACGTAACGGGGAGACCACCGGGGAGAGAGTCGAGCCCTGTGTAAAAGAATACTGTTAGCCAATTTTGTCTCAAGAAACAAACGCAAAATGGGAGTATGTTTGCTTACATCCTTCCGTCTGCTCTTGCACGGTCTGGCTCTTGCTGCAAGCCAAAGACTGCTCGTTGGTCTGCGTCGTTAGAGCCGAGCAACGATCGCCGCTGCAGCGGGCATCAAGCGCCTTCTGGAGGGCATCGCCCTTCCACCCAAAAACGTAGTCACCGTGTTGGCCAAATCCGGTTCTAAATAAATCTGTAAGTAAAGCGTTCTTGGAAATTTCGCTTCAAAATGAAGAGAAGAAAAAAAAAGAATGCTTACCCATCACCCGTGGAGTAGACGAGCGGCTGGCCGGTCTCGGGCCAAATCGACTTGTCGTTGAACTCGCGGGTATCCCATATCACCTCGTACATGAGCTGAGGAAGGCGGACGGGGTGCGTGGCCGGGCAGGGTCCAGTCGACTCGAAGGTGCCGCTGCTGGGGTAGGCGACGTGGCTCTTGTGGTCTGGGCTGTCGACGTTTTTGCCGTCCCAGCATCTATATGAAATATATGAGCACTTTTTTTGTCTCCATGGAATGACTGGCTTGACAAGGGGCTGTCTTACGTTGGGAATGTGATGGTGGTGCGGATGCCGCCATCGCAAGGCTTCTTGGGGAAAGCAGCAGTGTCATCACCAGTGCAAGGGGCACCGCCAAAGGGATTCTGGGCAATGTTGTGTTCGCAGCGGTGGCAGATTTGCTTCTGCATGCCCTTTTGCGCGCGGAGGTTCGGGTCGCCGACAAGCATGCGGAAACCCTGGTTCAAAGGCTGGTCAGCAACAATCCCCGAACGACAAAAAAGAGATAGAGAGATAAACGTACGGGCTTGAAGGCGGTAACCTTGGTCTTGCCGTCATAAGGGGGGATATAATACACCGTTACACCTCCCTGCCCCTTGAGCCCAAGGTTGACCATCTGAGGGACGCGTTTGAAGCTCCCGTTCTTGGCCCGGAAGTAGATGTTGGCAGTCCAGTAGTTGGAGAAGTCCTCGCCGAAGGTGCACGTGGTGCACGACGACTTGGCCGAGGGGTCGTACTCGACGGGGGTCATGGTGGCATTAAACGAGTTGCCACCCACGATCTGATGCAAGTGCGTCGACTGGAGCTGTCCGGGGTTGACCAAGGGGTCGAGGCGTTCGATGACGAGTTGCGAGCACTGGAAACGCATCATGGCAGCTTGGGCGAACTGTGCCGCGGCTTTCTGCGCACACAGCGCGGCCGCAACGGCCAGGATTGAGGCCTTCATCGTCGGTGCTGACTCTGAACTTCGGGAGAGGAAGACACTGGCAACAGCTGTAACCTGCAAACAATACCAGATGGAGATTACTGCGGAAGGAGACAACGACAAAAGAAAGGGAGAAAGATCAGGAAAGGAGGGACACAAGTACCAAGTAGACTATGTGCCTGCCTCCTTATAGGGGGTGGGGGAGCTACCACCCGTATCCACTACACCTTGAGTACATGACATTTGGATTTGCTCATCAGCCGCCCGTTGAGGAGATCAGCTCGCGCCGTCCACGCTTGGCGAAATCCGCGAATACAAAAAGTATCGTGAATTGTGAACTGCCGCATATTGAACTAACTTGGTGGTTAAAATCCGGGGTAAAGTATCCCGGAAGTCTATTGGATGAGGCGACAGGGCGACAAATATTGTCTTTTTGGCCATGCTATAGCCTCAATCTAAATCAGATGGGTAATCGTTTGTAACCCCACCCTTGGATCATTCTTTTGTTCCGTGTTTTTGGACTCATCCGCTGCCATCAACCAATCGTTTACGTTGGCCGGCGGGTTGAGGAAACAATCGACGACAGGGGACATGGCAACACCGCCATATGTTTGTTTGACTCGGTTGCCGGCTATGGGAATCGCTGGACCTGGTTCATCATGGGAGGCTGCCAGCTCAATGGGACATTGTCTGTTCCAGCATCACATGCATTCCCACATCTTGGAGATAGTTACCTCTCTCCTCTTATCCCCTGCAAGTTCCCCTTTTACCGACACCCGTAACCGCGGAGAGATATATGGACGCTGGCCAGGTCCTGGGAATTCCAGCCATATTTGCATATAGACACAAGGACTTTCATCACTCCGTTCCAGGGTCGTGCTATTCACCAACCATCTCACCGAATCGGATGAGAGGGATAATACATAATAATATACCCTCTGCCACCCTGATCGGATTTTGGTGTGTTCCATTGCCAATATTTCGAGGCTCCGGATGCTTCTGTTGACGTCTTTTGCTGGCTCGCAATGTTTTCATCATCCCCAAGGGAGGCCAGAATAGCACTCGAGGAAGCAAGAATCAGCAGCTTCAGTGCAAAATTGTGCCCCACTGAGAAGATTCCAAGTTTTCGTGGATCTGCTGAAGTCGTGATTCAAACTTCGAAACGAAAAAGTTATGACGAGGTAATTTCCTACTCAATGAAGCGCCAAAATACTGACATCCACTGTCCCTTTCAAAACACTTAAAGAGTCCGAAAACTGAAGATACAACCGTGAACAGTACATGAAAAACCAAAAAAGCCACGTGTGAAACTGGTAGCCCGCCCCTCACCTTGAACTTCACACCCGGCAACTTTTGTCCAACCCGACCAGTTTGCCGACCAATGACAAGGAAAAATTCCCAAAATACCTAATTAAAGTTATTATCGAAGTCTTCCAGAATCATCCAAGCCCATATCTGCAATCAAGGGATGGAGGATCTTTGACATTAGCCAGAATATCCAGCCGCCCCCTCCCTCTCTCCTTCGGCACGCCGCTCGGAAACATTGCCCCTCAATCATGCCAATGGACAAACCCAGGGCACTATTAGGTAGCTAAAAGTTGGAGAAACAAACAAGCCTTGTTCTCCCCGTGACATGAGGCCAGTGACTTGCTGAGGACACCTCATCCGTCAGCCAGGGTCTCCATGGTTGCAATGCTCTTTCTGGTCGTTTCAGATCAGATCGATTTCCAACCAACACTATGACCCGAGTGGGTCGATCCACACCATTTTCTCGAGTGGGACAGGGAACACCTCAGGTGCCCTCGGCTCAGAGCTCCACCTCCAACTACGTTATACGGAGAAAAAGAAAATAGGTCTACATGAACCCCATTTCTTGACCTCATCAAACCCTAACCCTATTGCGAGTGTCCACACGTGCAAATGTTCCATAGTATAGTGGTCAGTATATGAGCTTGTCAACCAAACATCGCTCGGGACCCGGGTTCAATTCCCGGTGGAGACTATTCTTTCTTTTCTTTTCCTTCAGTCAATGACTGTTAGACTTTCGCTTCTCCGTCTTCTTTTTCGCTTTTGGGGAATGATAACCTTCGTCTTCGCACTTGCGCTTTTGTTTTCCAGTCCGTATTTGGGTCGGCAAATCATTTTGTCCTTCCTTGTCTCATTACTGGTCCAATTTCCAGCATAGCCTGCAGTGACGCGTCCAAATCTCTGTCACTTTTTCTCATCTCATCATTTCCCCCACCTGTTGCCGTCCTCTTCTTCGTGGGGGTATTGTACCGGCCGTGGGATGTCCAGATTGGCGCCCGGAATGAAACATCGTAAAGATCTATCGCAACGCTTTAGTTCATCATCACCACTATTCTCGGATAAGGATCACATTATCACACACAGTGCAGTCATTATGTAGACAGTCGGAGTCGGACATGATACCTGAATCCGACCAGACCAAGAGAAAAACAATGGGTCGGAGATCGGCGCATCCGTGAGCCGGACTCCCAGCCTCGCAGGAAAAAGAGAGGAAAAGGAAAGCTTCACCACTCACTCCAATATCATGTAATTTGTAGTGTATGCAAGGAGGCTTGTTGGCGCCGGACAACAATGGAGACCCGCAGCCCAGGCTGACGTTTAATCTAGCGGACATCCTTCGAGTGTAACCAACCGGTGGGGGACAAAATTAGAAGATGTTGTTGCACAGAATCAATAGTTAGTGGGGGGGGAAAAAAGAAAGAAAGTGTCTTGCAGCATGTGTAACGACTTGAAAGTGGCCTCTGTGCAACTGTTGGCGCCCTCTCGAAAATCATCATGTCTCGGACCAGACGGAGAACAGCGCATTAATGACCGAGCGGCGAGTGTTTGTCGCACCTTGATTGCTGGGCTACCTGTTGAACCGAAATCTCTTGCGGATCGACACTGAAGATCTGCAAGTGGGTGGATCGTGAAATAATGAGGCGATGTTTCCTGGATTGTCAAGTAATCCATAGCTAAGGGATGATTTGGAGAAATAATCTTGGTGTATGACTGTAAAAAACAGGGAGGCTCTGCAGACGGGCGTCAATGAAGTAATCAACCCAACCAATTGTAGTCTGGAATTCCACAGCAGCATCTGACCGGGCATGACGCCATAAGGGATGACAAACACCTCTGTGGTCAGGTAAATTACCGAAGGGTTGGAAGCGGTGGAGCACCAGTGAAATGCAAGGAGCGCTGAGAGATAAGGTTCGTTGCAACCGTACAATCGATAGTGAATCCATACCCAGGTCCTGTGTCACTTGAGTGATCGCCCACCCTGCCAACCTGCCCAGGTTGCCAGGTAATTAGTATACACTACTGGTTACATACCACGGAGAACTGGCGGAAAAGCGCCCGCAGCTTTGGCCAACGGACGCGGGTTAGGGGAGACGCCAGGGAACAAAAAAGCAGAAATCGGACGCGGAGTGCGAGATTGTGGGGGGGTTTTGATGGCGCCTTTCCAATAAAGGGAGCAGAGCCTCAGAGCCTTGTGATCCTTGCGTCGGGCGGTGGCAACCAAGATGCCCTTTTGGGCGGCAATGTGTCACCAAACTATGTCCTTGCCGTGCCACGATTCTGGGGGGCAGGGAACGGCTCATTGGACAGCGTTGAGCGACGCGCCAGAAGGAGGAACACGGTGGAATCCAAAGCGGCCATGTGGCGCTTGGGCTCGCAGCGACTGCCACATTCGGGCCGTTACGCTTTGGGAAACAGCACAAATTCCCTGGAGCTTGCACTCAAGGAGCCCCGAATTTGTGTAGGGCTGATCGGGCAGTGTGACGCTAGTGGGATGAGCGACGTGGGAGGCTGCCGAACAAGCGAGCCTGCCAAGCCTTCCAGTGGTCTTCCGGTGGGTGGCTTATACGATATCCTTATCATCATGACCGGAGAGTCCACAGTAGCGCAATCCCGACACGAGAAACTCTTCGTAATCCCGAAAGGTACATGGGCCCTTCATATACCCTTGGGGCCCAGCATTTGTCAGATCAGCGAAAACCACAAACTGCTGACTCTTGCTCTCTCTTTTCCTGTTTCTCACTCTCTTATCTTCGCGACTCCAAGCTGCCCCATACACCCACCCACACACAGTCGCATCCGCAGGTATTGACGACAAGAGATGACAGAAAAAACATCAACACTGCTCGAGATCAAGCAACAAACTTGGGGGCCGAGTCACTATGATGGCCCGTCGCCAATGACGAGGTCGGCGAGCGAAGAGGCGCTCGCCAGAATGGGGTGGAAGCCGGTGGCAGGTGGGAACCGGCCGAGGCAAAGCGAGTGCCAGGAGGTGGTGAAGGCCAACCGCGCCGTCCCACAGCCAACGCCCTCTGTCCGGGTACACGGCGTCGGATGCACATGTAAAGAGGTGGAGGACAACCAACGGATGGCCGACGATGCGCTGGCTCGCAAGATCCTGGCAGCGTCCGAAATTGATCGAAGTCGAGGGAAAACGGCCGGCGGCATTTCAATCGTGCCACCCAAACAAAAGATGGGACTGGGGCGGCGGCAATCGCATCGGCATTCGGGCATAACGATGGCCATGCAGAAGCGAGTGTCGCGCATGTTTGCGGCCGCACCGCCAACCCCGAGCATCTCAACAGTTGCCGACCTCTGCATCGGCTGCTCCGAGCTGGACATTGTCAAAGTCGCACGGCATCTGTTCGATGAGGACGTGCCTGTCAACGTCCACAACCATGTCGGTATTACGCCGCTTATGGCCGCGGTGCGCGCTGCCGATGCTCATCTCCGGCCGAAATCGCATCTCGCCATGATCACCCTGTTGCTCGACTGCGGCGCCGATCCCAATGCCACAACCTCTGTGCAACACATACCCCTGGGAACAAGCGCAGCAAGCGTCCTCACCGCCGCGTGCTCCCTCGACCTCCCGGATGTCGTTCGCCTCCTTCTCGATCGCGGGGCAGCCGTCGACGCGCCGCTGCCTGCCGTGCTGCGGTCTCGGCTCGGCAACCGCGGCTTGCGCGCGCTGCATGTAGCCATTCTTGCCGACAAGCCCGAATGCGCCGAGATTATCCTCTCCCATGGCGGTGCCAACGTATCAGCAACCGTCGACGCGCGAAGATCGGTGCACCGGGGACCGGACATACCTGCACAAGACCGACCATCATCCAAACCTCAGAAACGGGGCAGCCTTGAAGACGACGACAACGACCACTGGACGACGGGCATATCGCCATTGCATCTCGCACACGCCAGCCCAGCTTGCACTTCCATCCTCCTTCGACATGGCGCAAACCCGCTTGCGCGTGATGGGTACGGGCGCACCCCACTGCACTGGGCCACTGCTGCGACACACAGCGGCAACCACACCGACGTGGTGCATATCCTGCTCGGGGCCGGGACGAACGCGGACGCGCTCGACCAGGACGGTGCCACGCCATTGTCCATGCTGGTTGCACGGCTCGAGTCGAGCGGCGGTGGGAGGAATGGTAATAAAAAGGACGACGAGGACGCTGAGATGGCACGGGCGCTGTTGAGCGCTGGTGCAGATCCGGATCTCAAGGTCCCCGAGTCAAGAAGGTCGACGCTCAGAGCCAGGGTCGCGAGGTTGGAAAGGAAAAAGAAGGGAAGACTTGGATACATCTTCGGCGAGTTCGAGACGGAGGTCTTTGAAAAGAAGCTGCTTTAATAATTTGCAGCAACAAACTGGAACCTGGCAGCATGGTTGGATGGGATTTAGCGAGGTGTTATGGTGTGATTGGGGCTGGTGTGTCTTGCATTGGGACTTGGACGGTTTTCGGTGTTTGGAGCAAGTCCGGGTTGATTATTGTATTGGGAAAGAATGGGAGATACCAGTGTACAATGTGCTTGCCGAGGGTCCAATATCACCTGATGGCTCCAGAATGGGAAGGAACAAGCGAGCAGACTGGCGCGCTTGGATGAGTCATAGCAAAAGATGGAAGCTGCGATTCAAGCGCTCCTTCTCCATAATTTTTAAGAAGTAATATTTATTACCATTACCGCTAGAACCACTGAAAGTCGCTGAAACCCAAGCTCACACTGGAAGGCTTTGTTGCAGCTCAACACCGAGTTTCTTCTACCGAGGTGATCATTTCCAACTCTCGGCTGCCTCTCCATCCATCAGACCATCAACGAAAGTATCGCCGACCAACTTGTCAGTACTTTTTATGATGGTAAGGAGTCGCTCTCTTGCCTCGGCTCCCTACCCCGCTGCCGAGAAAATGAGTGACGTCTCTCATCCGCAAGGACACATATATGGTCAACCACTGCCAAGGCCGTAGATTCGAATGTGATATAAGTCTCCCTTGTGACAGAGGGTGTTCGGCCTACCGTCGTCAGGCTTAGTCTAGGCGATCCAATGTCTTGTAGCCGACTGGGGTCCTCCCTCAGCTTGGTAGTATCAGTCAGGTGCCTTTGCCTTTCTGACATTAAAAGTATGTGCAGGAAAAGCCTCGACTTAAATCCTGCCTAAATTGTTTGATAAAGCTCGCAGACCCCAGGGAGGGGCCAGTCACCTCAACCTCAATGGTACACTAATTAGAACTAATCTCTGGGCCAATACCGCCCCTTTAACTGTCCAGATTCGCGGCCAGAATTTATTACATAAAAATAAGTTGAGAAGTCGCGAAAAGATCCCGTTGTTCAGGCCCATCGAGCTCCACGTTTTCCCAGTGTATATCCGGATCCCAACCCATCGTCGCAAGGTCATTGGTGCACGACAAACATGAATTAGATTCCAGCCAGACGACCAGTTTGGCTGGCCGCCGGCAGAGGAGGGAACGAAGGCAGAGAAGTCGTATCTCCCTTCTTAAATCATCGATTAAGGTTCGCAACGAGCATTTTGAATTGCCACCCAGTACCAGTTAAATGTGATGGTTGGAAGCGAGCGTTGGGAGGTGCGGGGTGCTTGTGTCCCGGGGGGGGGCAAGTTTGACGCTGCCGCCGTGCATGAAGAAAACGTGACGTCTGCAGCAAATGATCCAATATCACCGTATGGTGGCGTTCCTTTCAGATAAGGTGACATTCATTGTCTGGAGTGTGTGTCCTCGGCAAGATGCGCTTAGCCCTTCGGCGTTATATTCCTCTTTTGGCAAGACGCTTTGACAAATCTTTCGAGTCATGACTCAGATCAGGAGAACTTGGTCGGGACTACCAACGCTACCTGACTTGGGCCTCTAATACGAGTAACTGCTTGTCTTTTCTTAGGCATTGATTCAGACCTGGCGAAATCAACATCATTCACCGTGGTTTAGCTCAGCGGTTTTCACGCTCTGTTGCCGTTTCTTGATTTTGTTAACCGGCAGACCGGGTTCAAACATGATAGGTAGGTATGTGCGCCCCTTTGCCTTTACATGGGCCTCATGAGAGCGGTTCATTATATATATTAAAAGATTATGAAGAGGAAAAAGAAGAAAATGAAGAAGAAAAAGAAATTGCTTTATTGATATTGAGCCCGAGTTTTCTTAAAGTACCTACCATAGATAGTCATGTCATGTGAAAACTAGGGAATTCGATAAGGTTGGGGCACCGGGCTCAGTGTCAAGCAGAACTACTCCTGAGAGAGAACGGACGACGATACATCCCCGCCCGACATGTTACGACTGTGATAACATGTACCTACTGCTCATTTTGAAGACAACAATATCTCCCGTGAACACACACTATTACCTATGTAACGTTAATATGGCATGTTTCTCGCCGATGGTATTTCAGGAAGCAGGTAGGTAGCCATCTGTCCCTGCACGACGAGGGTAAGAGCAGGGAACATCGTCCACCGGTGTCGTGTGGGGATGTATCAGCAGCATCAAAGTGGGGGAGGGAGTGACTCATGGACGTATCGGATACCTTATCCACTCATTCAATTCAAACTTAACTACTGCATGCAATCGGCCTGAGATGGCCTGGCGGGCGCCACGGTGGCTTTTTTCCCCTGCCTGCCCAAACAGTCCACGCAAGCCTCACTTGAGCATTTGGCCAATCGGAGCCCCTATAATTTATTTCAGAGCCATGAGACGTTGTCCAGTGGAGTTATTGTTGGATGTGCCGTGAGGCGCCAGGTGTGTGTGGGACGGGCGCCAGGCCTCTTCAGGCCGATTGCACGCAGTAGTTAAGTTTGAATTGAATGAGTGGGTACGGTGTGTTCCGTTGACCTGTGGTGGCGATACCGTTGGTGGGCTGCATGTCCTGCCGATTCTGCAGTTCAAGGCTGACGTATGATAAGAGCATCTGTTAAAATGGTGTGTAAGTCGTGGTGATATGGCGCCATCCGTTGTATGACTGGGGAGAACTGGCAACATGGTATCCAGTTCTAAATCGTGTCTGCGACTGGGATTTGAGGAGGTGAAGAGAGACATGAGGCCTGAACAAGACTATGTAGACTTTCATAGGTCTGAAGAAGGGTGACGAGAAAAGGAATGCAACATGGGGCTGCACAGGCACTCATGAAGAGAGTGCTAGTTGAGTTTAGGTGGTGCGAGGAAAATCGGGTGAGTACATAGTTAGTACGTATAGAGAGTATAGAGAGGGGAAATGATGTAAATGAGAAGTCGACGGGACGGGGGAAAAGCCCTCGATCGAGACCGCTCACAAAGGAGGTCGACACTAATAAGACAAGGAGATGGCCAGGTTGCGATATCAAGTGTGCTGGTAGTTGCGGACTCTTATCACAGTCTTCCCGTTTTAGCTAGCCCAATTCCATAGGTAGTTACATACCTACCGGGTAAGATCCAGCACGTTCCATCACACCAACATCACACACACCACGCCGTGACATATACCTGTGAGAAACTAGCCCCCTTTTTCCAGCCAGTCAAATTAAGGACAGAATTGGCTCACAGATTTTGTTTATTGGTCCGAACAGAGATAATGATAATTAGCAGCAGCATATCTTCATGACGATCACGAATTCCCTTGCCGATTAATATCCAGCGATACCAAGACATCTAAATCCGTATGCTGATCGTACCAAAGTGGGTAGATATTGATAAAGTCCCGACATGTCACCTCCGGAGCAACCGGCACTTAACCGTTGCAGATGTCAAATGCAAAGGATTCGATAAAGTTGAGGCAGTTAAGGCAAGTTCGGGGCGCAGAAAACGGTCGATCCGATGAGGTGGCGATTTACTTTGCCCTGATAGCCATTTTATTGCAAGGTACATGATAACCACCACACCACCTTGGTACAAGGAGACCAACGAGAAGATAGAAGAGCAAGAAATGATACTGGACAGAGTGGAGAGAAAGCAGGTCGGTTGACGTGACAATGACGCGACAAACGGATTTGAATCCGTTGGATGTGATGAATAACAAAATACTTCCCAAAGCAGGGTTGATTTGGGCTGCACGCTGGGGGGCATGGATGATATACAGCGAGCTATAATTCAAATCGGACTCTGGGGTTGTCGGTTGTCGGTTGTGGTATAATACTAACTACCTAGCTGCGGCACGGTCCGAACCTGGGCCAATCGGCTGCTCTGACTGCCTACATTATGTGGCTGGGCCAAGGCACGGCTCTGGCTTCCGAGCTTCCGAGACATGCCTATTTGAGGCAGGTTGATGTTTGTTGGGAAGATTGCATGTAATGTGTGCTGTGTTTGTGTGGGCAGGCAGACGTGTATTTGTGTCTGTGTCTGCGTTTGAATTTGTGTGTGTGTGTGTGTGTGCATGGTCTGGCCGGAAGGTCTCACCGAGGAGATGTGATGGGAGGGTTGGGTCTGCAGTTTTGTTTCCCCAAAGCTGCAGCCAGCGTAGGATTGAACCTCGGCCAAAGGAAGAGGAAAAAAAAATCTTTGCCTGCCGGAGGTTGGGTTGGTTGGCTTTCTTTCCTGTTAGGGGCAGATTGTGCCGGTCGATAACGCATTTGGCACCGTTCTCGAACATCAACCACCCCTGTTTTCTTTGGCTGTTACTTTGTGAATCTGAGGTAACACAACATTGACAGTTTGACTCGGATAATTAGGGCCCAAACTTCGAATTGTGTAACGCGATACTTGTGTCTGTAAATTTGCTGCATGTCATAACCTTTCTAGCCAAATTCGATATATAAAGCGACCATCCTCCCGCTCTCGTGTTCCCATCTTTGTTTCATAATCATCGACGTGGTCGAATGTCGTAGTGATCATCCAGCCCAAAACAACAAGACAAAACCAAGCTTGAAATTGAATACCGCCCGAGACTGAGAGAAATATCCACCATTGAATACCCAAAACCATGGATTGATTGATGACAAGGAAAATCAATGCGAATGCTGGTGCTCTGGCCTGATCTCGTTCTCAGACGGCGCAGGCGTGCGGCAGTACCCGCAGGCTCGGCCGGGAATGACCCAGACCTCCTCGCCGTTGGCCGCACATGTCGGGCAGCGGACACCGGGAAGCTTTCCGCGCTTGTGTGTTAGTACATGGTGAGTAAGGTATGGATGGGTGTGTGTGCAACATGGCGCATATAACAGTCCCCCAACATGGTTCTGACGTTGCACAAGGGTTCAGAAAAAACCCACCATGACGGTTCTGATTCCTTCGCCCCCAAAGGGTTTGAGGGAAGGATTTGCGGGATGCGATCCAGGGAGAAGGGCGGCCCGTCCGTGGGGATCTTGGCTGTCGAGAACACAGTGTGAAAACGACATTGTCTTTTTTTGTGGGTTTGAAGGGAGGTGTGATTGATGACAAGAGGAGCAAAAGAATGCTATCTTTTGACAAAATGGCAGAGTTTTTGATGTTTGGCTCGGGGAGGTTGAAGTAAGGTTGGAGGTGATCTGGTGTTACCTAGAACTCCAGCAGTAGTGACAAAGGGTGGTCTCCTGAGCGGTATTTATATCCTCAACTCACCAACCCCCCTTGCTCGTCCTCCACGGTAAGCACCGGGAGGGACAAACGTCTAGGAGCCAGCACGTGCGTAAAAGTATCATGTTAAGTAGATGGTAGACAGGCAGGCATGCTGCAGAAAGAAAAGAAACCAAGAAGAGAGCAGATAATGGGGTATACGCATGGCCGGGAGACTTGGGGCAGCAAGTCGGCTGGCTGTGTGGTTACGTTCGAGGAAAAGATGCGGCCTATCATGGTAGGGCAAAGATGCCGGGGCAAGAGGGAGAGGAAGGGGACTTGGATGACTCGTCCGCGGGCCGGGGTGGTTGCTCTTCCGGCTGTGCGGGCGAGCGAAGCGGTAATACAAAGAGATAAGCTAATTAATACATACAAGGCCAAGGTAGGTGGATAGGCGGATCACAAACAGAAAATCAACTCGCACGGAAGACTCGGAAAGTTGAGTGGTGGGAAAAGATGCCGGGGTGGTGGTGGTGGTGGCCAAGGTAAGGACTGACGATTTCTGGCGATTTTATTGCCTCAGGGTTCCCTCGAAAGAACCGAGCGGTCGTAGCGACTTTGACCGGTGAAGAATCGTGCAGATTTAACGATTCATCGTAAGAACTAAGTTGCATGTTCTGGGGTGGGGATCCACTAAAAACGGCGCAAGCGACCCTGTCACGTTTCCTGTTCTGCGAGAAGAAGGGTTCCATTTGGGGTTGGGGGAGCCCTTCTTTTGGAGGGAGTGGTGGGACGGAGATCATTGCCCATGCCCCCGATCTCTGCTGGAGTCTAGACGACGCATGTAAGAAAAAGTCACCCACAGAGGCAAAAAAAAAAAAGAAGGGGGGGTTGTCAGACAGGCCTGGGCCAGAACCAGGTGCTGCTCTCATAGGTATGCGCGGCCGGCAGTTTTGCCTTTCAGGGCACAGCCTGTCAGCGTGAGCCTGTGAGTTGTGTGGGTAGCAGAGGCTTTTGCCAGTTGGCAGTTGGTACTGTCCCCCAATAAAACAGCGTCACTCTGTAACCTCCCGCAGCTTTTCCTCGCTGATCGCCGAGATGGGTCACAGCACAGACGACAGAACCATCATGACTGGGGGTAGAGCCAAGGCCACCTGGTCCAGGGGGGAGGGGGGCCCAAGCTCCATGCTTCCGCGTCTTACGCTGTACATGTACTCTTTTTACCGTGAGCAGTCAGAAAGCGGGAGGAAGTGCTTCGGACCGTCCGATGTGGCGTGCAGGTGGTGTTGGCGCCGAGCAGTGTCAGATAGGCCATGTCCTTCTGCCATCCCGCGCCGACAGCTGCCCCCCCTGGAGCCGGTGAAGATGCGGACATGGATAACCTTACCTGCACGACATGCTCGAGCACGACGGAGAGCAGGAATGCGGCAAGTTGCCGGCCGAATGGCAACCACCAGAAGCAAAGTCCGGCATGTCCAAATCGCCATCTTGACTGCTGTCAATGCATGTCCTACACCACCATTTCCCCTCGGCTCTTCAATAGTATCACTGACCATGACCGAACCACCCAGCCAAGAGGTCGTTCAACCGAATGCAAAGTTTTGGGCAGAGCCAGAACCCCTTGATGTGATCTTTGCAGTTCTGCCACATCATGTTGTCCTAGCCCCTGAATGACCGGAGCCCGGCAATAACGAGTCTCAGGGTCCCATTCTCGCCATTAAAAATTACGCAACAAGGCCGAGTTTTTAGTTTTGACTCTGGAGAAATTAGCCCGACTTTCGACACCCAGGCGACCAAAAAAAAACAAAAAAAAACACCATTTACATTTCACCACCATGAGACCACAACAGGACCAAATTTCAGCCTCGTCATTTTAAACTTGCGACTGTGACGTAATATCGCCTGTCCCGACTGACCACTTGAGGAGTTCGGCAAGTAGTTCAAAGAGAAGCCCTTTCACGCGAACCTCAGTCAATTATCTTCCCGGGTGGAGTATAAAAACTGAATACAACGAACGACCTACCCACCCACCCCCGTCCCCGGAGATTGCGCCCCGAACCGGATCATACGTCTCTAGAATGGCAAAAAGGTAAAGAATCCGCCCTGACCGAACCCAAACAGAGAAGGTGGTTAAGGTTCCTATCTCCGGCGGTGTGTAATATGTACCTGCATGCGTATGTGTGCAGGCCAGACCAGACGAGACTAGTGCGCAATCCCACCGTTCACCGGACGCCAGACTTCATCCCACCACCACCACTACCACCACCGCCGCCGCGTTTGTCCTTCCCAGGAATTGAATACATTGGTAAAAGTAAGGTAAAATTCAAGATGACCATGGAAAGGAAACGTAGCAATAAATTTATTCCCCCGAGGACACACAGATGGATGCCACCCGCGATTCCACCGCTTCGCCTGCCGGTGGACTGGCATTGCATGACATGACATAGATAGGTAATTACACCCAATTCACCAGCCTCAATCCAGCTCGGCACTGCGCACAGGACTCCCTACGCTGCGGCAGGCACTACATCGTTCATCGCCCCTCCGCCTAGGAAGGTAAGGTAGATAAGTAGATATCCCTTGAAGAGGGAAGGGGGTCACCCTGCCGATGCCCGTTTTTTTGCCGGAAAGCATGATTACATTTACCGAGTTGGACTCCATTCATTTCAGCTAGAGGGTAAGTTAGAATTGATACTAGCGTATCAGTGGAGAGATCTCATCATCTGTCCAACGTTGCTAAAGCCATAGCGACCGCGATATATCAATCGACGTCTCATAACATCTCCAGCGCTCAAAGCATACCAGCCATACATAATATATCAGGCGAGAGATCTTATAATCTCATCTCTCCAATTAATGCTCAAGCTAAAAGCAGTTACGATGTACCGGTCGACTGATCGAATAGTCTCTTTGACACCCAAGCTAAGTTCACACGGAGATAACAAGCCCAACTCAAGTATTCCCCCCCACCCCGCCGGCAGAGTAATGTTGCACTGATTCGCCTGTGGGTACACAAAGAACTTGACCCTCTGTCCCCTCATGTCGTCCGTCATATGGCTCGCCAGATTCGAGCCGCGGTGCTCTTCTCGGCCTCGGCGAGCATGTTGCTGAACAGATTCGGGCGGTCACCGTTCGCTGCGAGCAGACTGCGCACCGCGATGTCTCCATTGACCGTGATGACGGCGCTGGCGCTCATCATATCCTTCAGGCATAGGATGGGCAAGACGCAAGGCCAGGATCCCAGGAACGGGATCATATCCTTCATGAGAAGACTCACCCCGGCCAGTTCCAGTGCCTCAAAGTACTTACGCTCGTTCGCTAGCACCGCCGCTCTCCAGAATATCAAACGGTTCGCCGAACGAGAGCTGCGTGATGACATCTCCAACCAAAAACTTCCACCACCAACAGACACCCACCACCCCGTTTGTCTCCGCCTCCTTCTTTACCAGCCGCACACAAAAGTCCGCTTCCGTGCGAACGGCAAGCTCCCAGGTCCGTTTCAGGGCATCTAGCGTCAGCGCGCGTGGGAGAACAACCTGCGGCGGTCCCGCATGCGCATGATTATCCGCCCGAGTAAGGTAAAAAGAGCATACATATGCGCGGGCCCGACTCGCAACTTCTCGTAGAACCGAGTCCTTGCGGAACTGGTCCCGTCCCGTCCCATGCGGCATGCAGTGGATCTACTCCCACGAGTCGACATCGATCGCGCCGACCATGTTGGTCTCGTAGCGCACTAGGGTCCAGGGGGGCCGTACCGTTTGTGAATCTCATGGCCTCGCCCGTGAAGCCGGAGGACCGGTTGACGAGGGGTCCCGGGATGTTTTGAGAGAGGATTGCGGAGACCAGTGATCAGTGTCTGTTTCGAAGAATCAACGTGTGAGGTGTGAACATGGTTGAGGGTAGTAGGGAACTTGAACTTGCCTTGACAACATAGTAGGTGAAGTGCGCCACGGTCGTGTAGTGAAGGGAGCTGACCATCGCATACGTTTCGGTGGGCAAGAATGGCGTCTTGATCTCGCGGTTCGCTGGGTACCTGTAAGTGTCTCAACCAGCACCCCAACACCTCCGGGTTGCGAAAAGTTGCGGCAGGGTAGGCTAGCTATTTTATGTCTCGGAGGAAGGAATATCACTGAGGGCTCCCGCAAGATCTTTAGACCTGCCTTCTCGACCTCTGAATCGGAACAGCTGGCTGGGAAGGCAGGGATCGGGCTGGTTGTCAATTCGTTTATCCGCCAATTTTTCACATATGACAAAGTTCTGCTAATCGAGAGGCACTTGCTGGCTAGGATGCTGGGTGTTGGTTGTGATAAACACAAGTAGAACTGGCTGTTCCGTCCGAGGCCTTCCGAGAGTATTGAGTGTTGAGCATTGTAAAATATGTAAGTTATAACCTCCTATTGAGACTTGGAACCTAGGTTTTGAGCTACAATAGGCACACAGGCTCGGAATGGCTTGGGTTGAATAAAGTATCTTAATTCAAAATTGCTAAAGACGGCTAAGTATCCAAAAACATACTCAACAGCTCATCGGCGTCTTCTCGAGACACTGATATTTCCTTGGGGTAACTATTATTACTCCCCCCCAGACAAGGAGCGAGACGTCCAGACGTCTTAATTCTTGCGAACCACGCCAACCGTGTTCCAAGCATCGCGCACAATCTTGGCAGCGTCATCACCATACTCCTGCTCAGCGATCTCGGTCGTGACGTCGGCGAACTGGATAAAGGTGGCCCGAGGAGGGACACGGCCGCTGTTCATGGTCTTCCACCAGATCTGCCCGGCCTTCTCCCACGAGAAGCCGCCAAAGGCGACAGAGGCAAGGTAAAACGCGCGATTGGGGATGCCGCTGAACATGTGCACACCACCGTTGTCTTGGGTGGTGCGCTTGTAACCCGCCATGGTGGCTGGCTGGGGGTCCTTGCCAAACCGAGGGTCGTCGTACGCCGTGCCAGGGTCCTTCATGTTGCGCAGCGCTACTCCCTTGACGTCGGGCAGCAGACAGCCTTCGCCGATGAGCCAGTCCGCCTTTTCGGCAGTCTCATTCTCAACCCATTGCTTGACCATAATACCGAACACGTCCGAGATGTGCTCGTTCAGAGCGCCAGCCTGGCCCTCGTACTCGAGCGGGCTGGTGTGTTCAGTGATGGCGTGCTAGCTTGAGGTCAGCTTTGTTTTGGGCTGATGCTAGGTCAGGCTGTGGTTGGGGGTTATGCTTACCGTCAGCTCGTGGCCAATGACGTCAATGCACTTGGTGAAGTGGTACAAGAACGTGTGACCATCACCATAGACCATTTGCATCTTAGTGGGATCCCAGAAGGCGTTCTCGTAGCTCTTTCCAAAGTGCACCGAGCTCAGCACGTGCATGTTCTTGTTGTCGATGCTCTTCCAGTTGAAGAACTTGAGGTAAAAGTCGAGAACCTTGCCGACATTGTCGTACGCCTCGTTGACCGCGACGTCGGTGGCGACCTTCTGGCCCTCGACGCGTACGATCTTGCCTGGCAGCTTGTTTTCGTCCTCAGACTTCTTGGCGTCGTAGACAGCGCGGTAGAAGCCGTCGGTGGCGGGCTTTGCCGCGGCCGTCAAAGACTGCTGTCCGGCTTCCTCGTCCTGGCCAGAGAGGGCCTGCTTGTACGACGCAGTCACGTTACGGATGTGGTCGCAGTCGTGGCGAGCGCGGGCTCGGGTCTCGGCGTCGACGTCCTCCGAGTCGGCGATGTGCTGGAGCAAGATCTCAGGCACGATGGACTGCTGGTGAACGGCGGCATGCTGACGGGCGGCGCGCGGCTGGGCCAGAGCGGCGAAGCGCTCGCAGCGCTTGGCGGTATATTCATGGCGATGATCGAGACTGTGCTGGGCCGACAGGCGTGACTCCTCGCTGACACCGTGTTGGCTCTCAGCAATGCCCTGGAGCAGATAGGGCGGGACGATGGAGCAAATGTGTAGAGGTTGGGAAGCCATGATGGGCCGACGGAGCTGGGCGTATCCAAGTTTGGGTCGTTTGTTAATGTTGGGAAGGCACTCTCTGACAACACGTAGAGGCAGAGCGGCAGGAAGGAAGCAGCGCATTCAGGTTGAGAGCGGGAAGGCGAAAACGGCGACTGGAAAGAGATGAGAAGAAAACAGGACTGACATGGTCGTGGGCCGTCGCTGCCTTTCCAAATATATTCAAGGCGGCCAGGCAGTCGACGTCACTTCAGCCGTCCCCGACGACCTTGGCCGGACACACGCGCTCTCTTGCTGCCTCCCAAGGTCCAGCAGCAACCCGTGAGCCGGTCCTGGGCCAATAGGGGCCGTCATCTGGTCCAGACTTGGACCGATAAGGACGAGCGTGATGCCCCGCACAGGAGGGGCACTATATGCATTCCACGTTGCATTTTCACAGGCGGAAAGCTCCAGAGGGGCCACACTCCGCCGCGTCTCTTACCAACTGGAAAGCTCGAAGCAGTCGCACAGCAGGAGGCACTGCAGCGGTGGGGCTGTGCGCCGAAAGGGTGCGTCCATTTCAGCCAGCCCCGTACGGCAGTAACGCGGCAGGATCAGCGCCACGGGCCCTGCCAAAGTGGCCTAGACAGGATGGATCGCCCTATCGCTGGCCTAGAACGGCTGTGATACTTGAGGTTATCGTGGGAGAGAGGGGTCCAGTCCAAGCACTCACCCAGGCAATGTGACTGCACAGCAATTGGGAAGAAGCAAACACACAAACACACGCACACACGCCACCCGATGGAACCTGGCAACCTGGATGCAGGGATTATGGCCAGAAACAAGCTTCCATGATCCACACCGACGACATGACTCCGGGTTACACCATCCCACCCGCCCGCCGATATCAAACTCCACCGAGATAGGGATCATTCAATCCTTTTTAATCTAGACTCACCAGGCACACCTCAGCCCTAGCGGTCATGCCGCGCCAGAATGTGACCGATCAGCGAGGAGCAGTGGGGCGGTGAAAGCTCAGTCTCGCCCGACGGCCTCCATTGGCAAAGCCCACTTGCATCGACCCCTCTTTGCGGGCTTGCCGCTTGGTGTGGCGCGGCAACAGATGGCACTCCAACACAACCAGTTCCTCGGCCGCACTATTCTAGGAGTCGTGGCCAGTGAGCCGATGTTTCGGTCCGATATTAAAACAGTATGAACTCACTCGGGCCACAAGAAGAGTTGCCCACCCTCGGTGCGTAAACTTGGAGTCACACCCATCCTTCACTTCAACTTATTTCACCTCCCCTCGCCCTCGGGTCTTGTTCTATGGGCATACCTATGCGTATAAATCCGGGCTAAGCGTTATAAGTAATTTGTCTGATATACCTACCTCAAGGAGAGCGAGCTTAAAACCTATCATAAATCTATACATTTCATAAGGATAATTAGGTAGTTTGTGAGGTGAAGTAAAATTAATTTTCAAGAGATGTATGTTCATTTGAAGCGTCGTCTGAGCCTGGTAGTCAGAAAAACAGGTGCCAGACTTGCAGGGGATGAAATGAGCTAGTTACGAAACGTTGATAAAAGCCTTCCTGTCAACTTTTTTAACACTCCCGAGCAGATTTATGGCAATAAAATGCAGTTTCATATCCTGCAGCTCGTCAACAATTGGACGTCTAACATAACCGGCCCTCCTGTTGTACTTTGAACGGGTAATTAGAGAAGTTATTATCAGGTGCTCTTGAAGGAGTCCTATCTTGACAACAGCTCGCGGGAAAGCAATGACACATACTAACAACATGAAGAGAATGAAAATGGCGACTCGAACGATGCGGGCCCTGTCATACGATACCTATCATACCGATTTGGGGAACTGCAATATCGTCAGGTCCGTTACTTCAAAGCGATATTCCTAAAATAACCTGGTCGTGTTGCAGCAGACTTTAGCCGCGACCAGCAACAGTAACTCGTTAATATGAAGGGACACGAATTTGATTCAAATACCAGGTAAGGAAGCGACATTAACAAGGCTTTCTACGACGTTGATAGTAACGTTTCTGTCAGACGGGCATTGAAGACCCGGTGACCCACGTATCCCAAGAGAATAAGACCTGGTTTGCCCAAGAACAGCAAGTCCATAAGAACCAAGCTCAGACCATCATGATTTCTCCAATCTGTCCATCTCTTCGTTGACCTCTCTCCCAGTCGGCAATTTATCTGCCTCAGTCATCATCATCTAGCCAAAATGTTAGCCGCCAAATCACTTCTTACGATGTTGGGCATCGCCACGCTAGCCATGGCCTCCCCACAAGCAAAGGCCTTTGTTCTCAAGCCGTGGGAGGTTACAAGCCTGACCACATCCTCGCCCTCCGGACGACCAGGCAATCCACGCATAATGAGCTACATCAACGTCACCATCATAGACCCCAACACCCCCTCCTGGATGCACGAGCCGCCATCACCAACGCATCCCATCTTCATCCCACCGCCAGAGGGGTCCAGTCCCACTGCTTCAAATTGCAGTGCGTATTGGCCAATCTTTGATACGCCGCCGTACGACCAGGTTTATAATTGTACCGACACCCCTGTTGGCCGTTGGACATTTGCCATGTTGAAGTCGGAGACGCCCCACGATATTTGGGACTTTGTCTTGCGGTTCACGTTTGCGCGCAAGGATGGAAAGACTTTTGTTGGCAGCGCACACTTCTTTGCGAGGGAGAACCTGCAAGGCATATGCTCGGCCAGTGGGTTCTGCTCGTTCGGGCTCAAGGAGGAGCTGACCCCGTTCCGTATCAACCAGACGCAGGTCATACCTTAGAGGCTTAGGAATACGATTTATTGCCGTCTAATAGGGGCTCGAAGCGAGATATAGTGTATATATGGGAGCTGAAAATTCAAGTTGAAGGTCCTCTAATTAAGTTGTCTCCGTCCTAGTAACCTATATTCTAAACGCCGTTTCTTTTCCTCGCGAGGCCTCACTATAAGACCCTGACGATGCTCAGTGCTTCTCCTACTGCCTTGTAATGAATTAAAAAGGCCTTCATATTTAATTTCTAAGCCTATACCATAGCAATTATATCGTTGAGTAATACCTGGGTAATTAAAGAGGCCCCTTTTTATCATCTCGAGTCTCATTGTTATCCCCCGAACCTCCTTTTTTCACCCTAAAACTGAGTTTCTACTTCATCCAAGACCTCTAACACTCATCCAATACCTTTCACACTCACCCATTATCGCCGTCACAAACTAACCCCACCCCTCATTACGGGCACTCCCTGGTGTCATTCTCGCCAGGTAACACAGTTCATCTATTCTCTGGACCCCTCTCGCCATGGCCACGAGGCCTGCCGAGCCGCCGTTTCAGGTTTGCAAGCACCTCGTGCACCTCTTCGTGGCACCTGAAGCCGTATGGCTGTTCTAGCCACAACGATAAGTATCAGGCTCCCGCCATCGCCCGTTTGTCTGTCTTCTTCCTTTCAACACCCGCCCTTTTATTCGATCCTTGTCGCCAGCGCTTCTTCAACATTTCCACCGCTGTGCCCACCTCCGTACCAGGGAGCGGCACGCCATCAACACAAACCATCGCCGCCCAAAGACATCTGCAAGTTGTCCATCACCGCGCGTGCCATAATATTCAATCCATCCCCAACACACTGCCTCCGCTTCACAACCGCCACCCAACACATGAAATGGCAAATCAACACGCTGCACGTGTGAAACAGGGAACGGACTGTGGATTGTGGTACATTGTTATTGAAAATGTTGGTGTCACAGAGAGTGGTTTTCCACGAAAAAATTGCACCGTTGGTTTTGACTAACAGCCCTTGCTTCAGATCGACATGGGCATGCCCGCGAAGCAAACTGAATTGTATAATCTCCTTTTGCAGACAATAGTTCCACAGAAGGAAGAGGATTACCCAATTACAGACCGAGATGATTCGAGGAAGCGATATTCGATTCGAATAAGAAGTGAGCTGGATTGCCGAAAAATATGCGGTAAGTCAGGCAACTGTTTTGTCGCGATGGAGCTGCTTCTGACGCTTTCGGCCAGACACGATTACCAAGGACTCAAAATTGCTGAGCAAATGGGCATTTGATAATACAAAGGAAGTGACAATGAAAAGCAACATGGACAAACCAATGTCTATCACCTTTTCTGCACAGAGCTTGCTGGATGCACACTACGAGTTGATTGGGGGCATAAAAGCCCAAGGTCAAAGTGCCAGAGACAGCAACCTACCCCATGGCGGCCAAATGTATGCCAACCAGAGCTATCCGACCCCGACCTACAGCGGCCCGACCTACTATGGCGGCCAGGCGTACTACGGCCAGTATGGTGGGTATAACGCGGCGAACTACCCCAGCCAAAGTGCTGGCTACTATCCGAGCCATACCGGCGCCCAGCAGGACATGTCGTTTTACCAGGGTTTCGGTGGCGGTTCTGCCGTCATGCCCCAGCAGTCATTTCCCCAAGGAGACACTACAGCAGGCACCTACCGTCCAAGAGACGAACCATGTGCCGGTACTTCAGAAGGGTTGACTTCGGTGATTATCAAAGGTCTCGCTACCTTGTCCGAGGACATTTTCTGGAGAGCTGCTAAGCAATATATACCATGGGATGGGTCCGACTCGGCGATCAACCCCAACCGGTATCTATATGGCATTCGGGATGGAGAGGTATGGCAGAAAAGCCCGCACCACCGCGGACCTCCGTATCAGAATGCCATAATACTGCGGTTTGTGACAACGGACCACGCAAAGTTGGCATTCACATGCCTGCATGGGAAGGAGATGCATGACGCTGAATTGGGCGGGCAGTCGTGGTGGGTTAAAATGGGCTATGACGGCAAAGAGGAGAGGAACTTCCTGAGCGAGTTCAAGCAATCAGCTCTATCTGATGGCTTGCAGTTGGTCAGGAAATTCAAAGGAAAACGTCGTGAAGATCCGCCCGCCATCGCCCGTGGAAGTTCCACTCCATATCCGACGCCACAGCGTGAAGATCCGCCCGCCATTGCCCATGGCAGTTACCCGCCTCTGGAAGGAAAGTAGACGCAAAGGGTCACTGCCTTGACCCCCATGCTCAAGCCTTCCGGCCACCATTCGCATGACCACAGGAGCGCCTCAAACGACTCGCGGCACAATCCGGGTTCGAACTCGTCAAGACCTTCTGGTTCCAGTCGAAGGACCAACAAGTCAACCTAAGGGTGCCGCGTATTGGTGAACATTCCTGCCACCACAACTGGATCAGCAACTCTCTTCTTCTTCTTCTTCTTTTTTTTCTTTTTCTGTTTTTCTTTTTTTACGTCACTCATTTTAACGGGTGACCTGGGCATTTGGCTAGTTGGGGAGGGATTTGTTTGCCTGCCTCTCTGACACTCGGCCATTGCTCCCACCCGCACACGAATCATCCGCTTCCCAGGAAAAAATCTTCTAGGATTGGGCGGAGAAAGGCAGTCGCCGATCGGGCTGGCTTGATCGGCAAGCTGAATTTATCTTTTTTGGAGAGAAGCCTCATTTTGGTATTAGCCAAAAGAAATGAGCTTCCATTTTTTTGGGCACAAATCTGCAGGTAATTAGACAGATAGATGCAAATACAACATACCTTTGGACAGCAAACTACAGCAGCTCCTTCCATTTTCTTTCGTTTGCGCCAAGAACTTGTCCGTTGGGAATCGGTAATGGCCGGGAGTTTGTTCCATTTTATGGGAAAGAGTGGCCAGTGCCTGATTGCACGCACCATCACCAATTCTCGACGTTCCTTTCCCGAGGCACTGGGGAAACACAGTGTCTATTATAGCGCCTACAGGCTTAAATGCTGGCCCGCACTGTGGCATTTCACCGAGTTGCAGAGTGGCCGCTGTTGTCCCCACCTCTCCCAAACCGTTCCTTTTCTTTCTTCCATGTTGCAAAGTTCAAACTGGGACCATCGCCGACTTGGCCCGATCATCAATCACAAACGCAGATTCGAGATTCTATATCTCAAACGGCCGAAAACTCCCGCTCCGTTTTTGGCTGCTCGCTAACGTCTGGCGATTAGGTGGGCATGCATCCTTTCCAACATAACTGCGCTTTCTTCACAGTGCTGTCCGTCCAGCTTGGATTTACTCATTTGTTGAGTCTAACTCCTTGACTAACAGATAAATATATTCGTTGTACATCACCACCTGCCGTTAAATTCAGTCCGCCCTGCCGACGACCATCCTCAATCCCAGTTGCCCGACCCGAGATTGACGGGCTTCCCGTTTCTCATGTCCTCCATGATCATCTCGATGCTCCACGGCTCATACTTGTACCCTGGCGGGTAGTTGGGCGGAATGCTATCATCCTTGTCGAACGGCACCCCTCTTCGCATGCTGTCGACGACGCGATCATACACCTCGTACGCGTACTTCTCGGGGTCGTGTCCCCACACCCAGCTGGGCAGCTTCGGCTGGGCGCGACGCGGATCAAGCTTGACCTTGCTCCAGTCCGTGTCCTGGAGAAGCTCCGCGTTGCTGAAACCAAGCTTCTGCGCACAGGCATTGCGAACGAAGCGAATCCGAACATGTGCGCGGACAGCCTCCGGGATATTGTCCCGCCCGCCAATCTGGAGACACGACGCTAGCGAGATCGCGTCTTCAATGGCCTGCGTCGCACCATTCCCAGAGGCGGGCAAGAAGGAGTGGGCAGCATCGCCAATGTTGACGACGCGTGCGGCGGGAGATGCCCATTTCGGCTGCGGGTTTCGCCAGAACAGCTCAAAGTTGACAATGGTGTTGGAAGGCGTCAGCTTGATTAGCTCCTTGAACATGGGCGCCCATGGGAGCGATCCGACACCCTTGTCCATGTTCTCCAGCACTTCGTCAGATTCGATGGTATTGCTCCACGACTCCTTTTCTGAGCCAGTCACCTGGGAGCTGTCAGCACTCTTGACCCCACAGACAGGCGTTCCAACCATACGTCGTGGTTCATGACCCAAATCATGGTATCGGGGCGTGTTAAAGTCATGGCATAGGTTCCCGGGCTATTGATGACGGTTGGTGAGCAATTTTCCTCTTCTTGCGTCAATTTTAGTGAGGTTGATCGGTTACCCAAGCCATGTGCGGATGATTGGCTCTTCGCCGGCCGCACTCTTCTGCATCTTGAAAAATTCTTTCACCTCAGGGTTCTTGTCGAGATGGTGGACCGGAAATGCCGCTCGCCACATGGCTCTGCCGGACTTCATGGCCCGGACTTGGCCTCCAACGAGTTTCTGACTCTTCGACCCGACACCATCTGCAGCAATCACGACATCGGCCTCGAATCGCTCACCCTTGTTTGTGACAGCCCCGGCCTTCCCGGACATCTTGTCCTCAAAATAGTCGACTACCTTCTTGCCGAACTGAATCTGCACTCCGAGCCTCTCCACTTGATGCACGTACATCTTGTATATCAGAGGCCGCATTTGGAATCTTCCGGGGGGTGTGTCCGGATCCAGACCAGCGTCGCGAAGACGGTCTGCAACTTTAAGCGGGGGTATCATCCGAGAGCCGTCATGCTTGAAGGTTTCAATCCAGGCATTGTGCATGGAGATTTCGTTGAACTCCTTAGCCATTTCAGGCCAGTGCTTGAAAAATCTGGTCGCCGAGAGTCCCATGAAGTACATATCACCTGAGCAAGTGCTTAGTGAACATATCGGATGATGAGTACCACAAAGACGAACCTGCGGTGTTGATATCATCATTTCGCTCCAGGACGCGCACATTGTGTCCTTTTCGGATGCACTCGATCGCAGCCGTCAGTCCGGCAAGACCGGTTCCGACAATAAGCACATCGATGCCAGAGTCCGGGTAGGAACCTACAGGCTTGGAATCCGAATCGTTGATGAATGGCATTGTCAATCGTGGTTTTTATTCCACCAAGTTATTCGAAGTAATGGCAGCAGTCTTTCAAGCCATGTGGCGACGGCATGGCTGTCATATATATGCCACGCCTATGCCAAGAACCCGAAACTTGAACGACATGTGCCAAGCTGCCTGGGTTGCATCCCACGGCCACGTCAACACAGCGACTTCCCCTTGCTATTTCGCGCCAGCTCGACACGAACGCCTCCTTACCATGTTCCCCACGCCGGCTGTGAAAGTTCACTGGAACAAAAGCCCGAAGGAAAGCGGTAAATTCCAGAAAAAAAACGGAACCCGAGCCTCGCTTGGCATCTAAACTTCGCAAGCGTGTGTGGGCGCACAAGATTGGCGTCTCCATTATGCAGCAATAGCTGCCAGCCACATTCCTTTTTTTTTTAGAAGCTTCTTTGGACCGACTGCTGGTAGACTCATGGTCGGTAAACTCAGTTGAATAGCTGATTCAGGGCAATGTCTTGCTGGAACAAATCCTCCGGGTGGCAAGCAGCTAAGTCCTTGATATTGATTCCAAATGCATCACTAGATTCACCTGGGAAATCGTCCGTCAAAAGTTAAAAAGGGTTCTGGTTGGGCCCCAGAAGAATTGTGGCTTGAAAAGGGAGCTTTGGGTGTCACTTGCTGAGTGGCGCCTCAACATCGTCACTGAGCCCAAAGGATGGCCAAGGGCTGGGCATGGCGTCGCTAACCCCACGATGCTGAAAGGTTATCAGGGCAACATAAGAATATCTATGACGAGTTATGGCATTCCCTCGGTTCGCAAAACAGTGGACTGCAGCCATAAGCACCGTCTCGGGTGGGAGGGGACAGTGCCGGTGATTTGGACATTCCACTGCTAACTTTCCGGCGATTAGTGAACGGGAGAACAGAACTTCATTACAGTACCAAAGCGATCTGGTGTCGACCTGGTGCCTGGCTCTTTATGCTACTATTTTCTTTAGGATCACCCCTTAGTATGACGAAAAGGACAGCCCCGAAAGTCTTCGGGACGAGTTTTTGGAATAGCTTGTTTCCTTTGCTCTACTGATCTAAGCTTCCGCGAGTCTGGTTGCTATATTGGGGAAGGAAATGAATCCCGGGATGCCACCATCTTCCCGTCAGCCCAGAGTTCCACTTGGTCCGTGATGGTCTGACCTTAACACTATCTCCTGCAACGCTCAGACACCCATACAATCAACGAAGGTGCCTGAAAGAGCCAAGCATTATATGACAGGCGCAGGGTATGACAGGAGGTCTCGTCAAGAACGAGCAAGTGCGTCTGCTTGACTGGGTACATGGCAGCAGATCTTTTACTTCTGTTGTCTCGTGCAAGGGTTGCATCTGAATCGTTACAAGACTACTAAAATGCAAGAAATAATGGGCAGAAAAGCACTCAAACCGCGAAGGTAGTGCCAGCCGTACTCGCCACAAAGCCGTTGCAGCCCGATTAACTCGACGAGACTGAACGGCCGACATAGACGCAGGGACGTGGCACTAAACTAATCAAGCAAACAAGTATCTGCAGCTACTCAAAGAGAGTTTCTTTTAAGAAGCATTCTCCAACGCTGTCGATCTTTATGGCCCGCCCTGCCCATCTTGCTTGCACTGTCGTGTTGGGGATGATCAACCGGGCTTAGGGGCTCGGACAAAATAGCGTCACACGGGCACATCAAGCCGATGCGAAATCTTGTGTTGATAGCGAAGAGCCGGCACGATCCAGGCTCCCGAAGACGCGGTGCCCCGACAACGACCAACAGATCAGCAAATATGTCGGGTGCAGGTCAAGCTGGAATAAAACCACTGAAAAATGATATGTTCCTCTTTGGGGTCCCAGCTTCTCTACGTTTGCGACTCTCATTCCTCTCCATTTGTGCTCGTACTTGATGGGATTGTTCCAATAGTATTTCGCCTGTTCACGTTACGTTAGCACAGCAAAGGCTTCGTGTGTGCCATGCAGTTACTCACCGTTGGGCTACTGGGCTTCGTCCTGCTGGTCGTTGCCGTCCTCCATTTCGCCAAGGCCTTTCGAGACATCAATGCGCCCCATCACCCACCAGGTCCGACACAGATCCCGTACATTGGGCGGATACACGACCTACCTATCAAGTTCATGTGGCTCAAGTTCAAGGAGTGGTCGGACAAGCATGCAGGGTCTAGGGGCTGGTACAGGACAGAGATGTTGGGCGCCAAGTTCATCATCATCACCGACGAGAAGGTAGCAGAAGAACTTTTGGTGAGGCGCGCCAAGTTTAACTCGGACCGACCCATGATCAGGTCTCTATTCGACTCGAAGAGCTCCGAAGGGTCGATGGAATACCTGCCTTTGATGGGGAGAAACCGTGAGTCCTTGCTCGAAACTCGATCGTGCATTGCAAAGTAGACTAACATTTTTTTTGGTCTAGAATACTGGGCGCGCCAACGAAAACTCACGCACTCTTACATAACCGACGCAACAAACGCCCGCTATAACGGTGTAATGTACTTCGAGGCCAAGCGATGGCTTGCCAGGTTGATCGAAAACCCTGACAACTTCCAGGCCTCGCTTGAGGACATGGCGTCCAAGGTCATGTGTCAGCTTACCTGGGACGATCCGACACTCAGCGAGTACTGCACCAAGAGCGCATGGGGACTCCTTACTCAAATGTCGCCAGCCGGTCCCATCACAAATGTTTTGACACCGTTGTGGCACCTCCCCTGGCACCTTAACCCGTGGAAACGGGCTGAGCAGAAGCGCCACGACGAGCAGCAGGCATGGTGGATGGCCCGGTTTCTCGGAGTCCGTGAGAAGCTGGGCAAGGGCAAGATGCGCCCGTGCTGGACAAGACAGTTCCTCGAAAAGACATCACTCAAGACATCCATCTCTGGCGACTATGAGGCCTCGTCAGTCATCGGAATGCTGGCTCTCGTGGGGATTTTTACAGTGGCCGGGCCTCTGTCTTACTGGCTTGTCTCCATGGTTCACCACCCGGAGTGGCAGGCTGCTGTCCAGCGGGAGATTGACGACGTATGCGAGGGTCGGTTACCGACTCTTGAGGATGCGCCGAAGCTGCCCATCCTTCGCGCATGCATTAAGGAGACGATGCGGTGGAAACCTAATGTACCTACTGGTAAGTTGCCTGTCACCCGTTACGGAGAACTCGTTGCTAATACCACCACTCACAGGCGTCGCCCATGAGACTGAGGTTGATGACGTCTACGACGGGTATTTCATTCCGAAGGGGACCAGAATCCTTCCATTGGATTGGTAAGTTCTACTCTCTGCAACGCCTCCCACAACCACTGCCCTCTAACATGTAGTTCCCCACAGGGCGTTCCTTCGCAACCCCCAAAAGTACCCGGACCCCGAGAACTTCCGCCCAGAGCGCTGGCTCGAGCCTGGCTGGCCCACCTACCAAGAGCCACTCACCCAGTTCCCTTCCATCAAGGGCATGACCTCTTTCGGCTGGGGCCAGCGCCAATGCCTCGGCATGTCGTTGACTCAGGATGAGCTGATCGTGGCTTGTGGCTCGCTGGCTTGGTGCTTCACCATGAAGCGCAAGCGAGATCCAGTGACTGGCCAAGATTTGCCGGTGCCGCTCGACAAGTCCAACTCGCTGCTTATTATCAAGCCCGACCCATTCCAGATGGCGTTTGAGCCCCGCAGCGAGAAGCGCCGGGCCGAGGCGCTCCGCCTGTGGGCGGAGGCTGATGCCGATGATAAAGCCAAGCGGGCGGAGTTTGTGCGCCAGGCACGGGCGGGTCATTTGCCAATCCCCGAGCAGAAGAGGCCGTCCCCGGGCGTGCCGTTGAGTGTTTTGGAGCTCAAGAAGCACGATGTGGTGATACAGGTCAACAGGGTCAATTCGTATGCTGACCTATAATCTGTATTCTTCTTCTCTTTTTTACTTTCTTATTCTTTTCTGTCGTTTTCTTACTTCTAAGCAGTTTATTACTACACCTTTGAGTGAAATAGCCGGTAACTAATGGTATTGAGCTGTTGGATGATGGGGATCATGTTTATCATGCATTGGGGAATCAACTGGGTGGGGCTTACGGACAGAGGGACGGGGTTTATTACCAGCGCAGGTAACTATATTTACTTGTCTGGCTGTTGGTATCACGGCAGCATGGAGGTTCTGCTCTTCTTTAGATACATGGATTTGGATACCTACCTACACTATTAGAGAAATTGAGAATTCCCTCACCAATTAATTACCTTTGTTGGTGGACCTCGGGGAAATCATATCTTTTGTCAATTTTCACAATGTGAAAAGAGAAGGCATGGGGACAGATGCCTTAAACTTGAGAAACCGCTTTCATGAATACCTATTCACATGTTCACATTCTGAAAATTAAACTTGGGAACAAAAAAGCCCTGACTCACAAGTTGTCTAACTCGGCTTAAGTCGTTGACGTCATTGTGGACTTTGTTTCAGTGAATACACACCAGTGGTAGAATTCCAAGATGGGTAAGCAAGCTGGAAAAGCCTCTCAGGGATCCTCTACTTTGGAGATTACCTAGGAAGTGAATAGCGCGAGTCCTAAATCCCCGTCAGTCAGTCGTGGAAAACCAAACATTTCTTACCAGTCTGTGCTCACCTGTGGTAATTCTTGTTAATTATTCATCATTACAAAGCGGAAATGCTCCGCGGAAAGGTCTATTTATCTTGTGTTTGTTGACAGCCAACCACCAGCTAATTACACGCACAAGATGTAAGCTCTTTAAGCATCTAGTGAGCTTCCATGTCTGATGGCTGCACAACATAATTCTCATGTGTGTGGACATGGTTCCCTGTTCCTCGTCAGTTAGCCTCTGGGTAACTATCTGTGCTTCCCGAGGTATCAAGGATATCTGATCCTGGACCCACCGCGCTGGGCTCGAGGTCGGAATCAGTCCTCATATTTCTCACATGTGCGTTGTGGTTGTTTCCTTTTTGTTTGTGCTTAGAGTTTGGGCGTAGATGGGGCCAAGGTTTCGACGGGCGTTGTCCGCTGAAACTATGACTCCGAGGGTCCCTTCCTTTTTTGCCCTTCTCCCTTTGGACGACCTGTGGCGCTCAGATGCTGGGACAAGATCAAAGTTTAGGAGTGGTGGGTTTTGGGGAACCCGGCCAAGGCGCCCGGGGGGGGGGGACATGGCATATGATCCGTACGCCTCATGATTCTTGCTTGTCCGGGGTACGATCGAGACTTGGAGATGTTGTTGATGCATGGCGGGAGGGTGGTAGTGCATGTGAAGTCTGGTGTTGAAAGGCGGGTAGAGTGATGATGGCTGCACATGTGTGGCCTGATAAAAACAACAACAACAACAACAACACATGCACCCCAAATCATGATAGTATGACAAATGTTAACATACGCATGCGGGGGCTGAATTCAGAAGCAAATAATAACAACATTTCACACTCTTGGCCGTGATAATTAACTGCGAAGCAAAAGAAACTTGATTCACATCCCTCTTGTCCAGATCCCCCCCTCTTTATACCGTCTCAAGTGAATCTCATATCTCGGCCCAAATATTGCCAAACCATCGGGCTGAAACCACCACGTATCTGGCGCCATGCCTACAGTACCAACCGAAGCCGTGCTCGGCACCACCATTGCCTTTTCTTTCATTCTGCTCGGTGAGCTACTATTCCCTCTTATCACACCGAGATATTTTCACGGCATACTGAATCTATGACCATCCAGGAAATGCAATCACCCAATCCTTCATGGGCGTCCCGGCCCTATTAGTTGACTTCCCGCGGCCATCATCGCCAGACCACCCGGCCGCGGCACGTCATCTCGGCCGGCAGTGGCCCATCTTCTGGAACGCGGGCAACGCCTTCTTCCGACCTATTAGCACGCTTGGTATCTTCGGGTACGCGTACACCAGCTGGGTCGCGCGGAACCACACCATCAGCGACAATTCGCTGGGCATGGCGCTGCTGGGCAACCCCCTGGGCGACTGGCGGCTGTATGCCGTTTCAGCTGCGTGCCACCTTGTGACCGTGGTGCATTCCGCGCTGAACATGCAGCCTCTGAACAACAAGCTGGATGGACTGAGAGAGCCCAAGACTTCGGGTGTAGATGAAAGTCTTGCGGAGTATTATGCTCGGAGGTGGATCAAGTTGAATGGGGTCCGGATTCTGATGCCGTTCGTTGCGGGGAGCACGGCGCTGTGGCAAACTTTCCGGTCGCGTTGAGGCGGGTGTGAAAGGTGGTGTCCGGGGGTTTATAATCTTGGGATTTCATTTTTCAATTATTGAAAGGGCATATGGTGAACGAAAAGATGTATTCAAAGGCTAGACTAGAGACAGCCCGCCCCGCTTGATATACCCGACATTGACCATGGCCTTTGAACCAGCAGACGTCTGCTTGGTTAATTGCCCGAATGGCAGCTCTCCCTTGGGGTGGCAACTCTACTTGACAGATCAGCATGGTTTTGTCCAGGATAGATATCATTCCAAAGGGGGGGGGGGGGGGCAACTTTCATCCGGACAATCAAGCGAACAGATTTCTGCTGGCTCAAAGGCCCTGGTCAATATCATGTAAATCACGCAGACGATGTAAACAGTAAAAACCAAAAGAATTTAGGAGGAGATACAGGATTTGTGATAAATATATTCCAATATGATAATTGTGATGATTGAAGTAATTAGTCTAGTCTAGTTGTAACAACATGCCAACAGCCCCCTCCCAATCAACTCCTCACTGCAACAACCTCCTCACCCCATAGAACGTACCAACAGCGAGACAACTAAATAACATGACATTGCCCACGATCTTAACAGTACTGCTCCTACCGTCCACAGGCCTGCCGAGAACAAAGTCGCGGGGCGCATGGCGCTGGCGCATCTCCATGGCCTTGGCACTGTCAACAAACTCCTGAATCTCATCGATCCTGCGGCCGTCGCGCGACAAGCGCACCATCATCACGCACTCGTTCCTCCACTCCCCTTCTTTCGGTGGTGGTGGTGCTGCTCTCTCTTTTCCTTTCCCCTTCATGGTGTTGGCACTGGGTTGCGCTCTCTTCCCGCAGACGGCGGCCGCCGGGCGGCGGTTCTTGAGCGTGCCCTCCATGCGCGCGTGGATGACGACGACCCCCTGCGTGGGGTCTTCGTACACAGCTTCGGGCACTATCTGGAACTCGTCGAATACGGCGAAGATGCCGGCTGCGTGGAGCGAAAATTCATGCTTGTCGCGCGCGGGCATGCTCAGGCTGGATGGCAGGACCCAGTGGCTGAAGTCGTCGGATAGCGGCTTGAGAAGCTGCGGGACAGACAGGCTGGAGTAGCCTTCCAGGAGGGTCTGGATGGTCTGCATCCGCGTTGATGAGAGGTCTCCCATATTTTCTGCCATGGTTGTTGTCTTGTCGTCTGGCTTGTCTGCTGGGCTGGGCTCGGGTGGTTAGAGGAGGCGGTTGACTCGGCTAGTCTAGAGCACAGGGTTGAGTTTTGCTGGCAGCAACAGGGGCTTTTGCTTTGTTTGGATGAAAGGGGGGAAGAGCCAACCGTTCCCTATCCTCTAACCCCTGAATCTCCTGTTTGGAGGTCCTGATCTTTGGCTGTCAGCTCTTGAATCGTTCCGCCTTGACCTAATTTACTAAAATGAAACAAACCACCAAGTCATATGATCGCATCTCAGAAAATGGCGGCGGGACTTGTCGAGATTCGATTGGCTTGGCGCCGTTTCCCCCTGATTCCTCAACTAACCAGTGCCAGGTCCACCCACGGTGATATTCTCTCATTCGCTCGCTCGCTCTACTGTAGTAGCTCCCTCATCCGAGCGTGGACCATCAAAATGTGCGCACCTTGACGTCCCGCCTACGTCATGATGCCAGTGCGGGGCAGACATGTGCTGGTAGCCACTCAAGATGGGCTAGCATCCCTCGCCATCGACCCGTCCCTCGCTTTCCTCAAGTGTACCAAACCACCAAACCCGAATTAATTACCGCCATCTTCACCACCATCGTCACCCACATCCATCCATCCATCCATCCATCCATCCATCTATCACCATGACTAAGGCACTCCTGATTACAGGTGCCACCGGCAAGCAGGGCGGCTCTGTCATCGACGCCCTGCTGGACCTCGACAAGACCGGCGAGCAGTTCACCATCCTAGCCGTCACCCGCCATGCCTCGTCGCCCGGCGCCCAAAAGCTCGCCGCCAAGTCGTCCAACATCAAGCTCGTCGAAGGCAACCTCGACGATGTCCCCGCCCTCTTCGAAGCCGCCAAGTGCGTCGTCCACGCCGCCGAGCCCATCTGGGGCGTTTACTCGGTCCAAGTCTCCCTTGGGCCCGGCGTGACCGTCGAGGGCGAAGTCACCCAAGGCAAGGCCCTCATCGACGGCGCCATCGAAGCCGGCGTCAAGCACTTCGTTTACAGCAGCGTGGAGCGCGGCGGCGAGGCAGCATCCTGGGACAACCCGACCCCGATCCCCCACTTCCAGAGCAAGCACCAGATCGAGCAGCACCTGCGCGCAGTCACCACGGCTGGCGAGCGCGGCGGCGCCATGGGCTGGACCATTTTACGTCCCGTAGCCTTTATGGACAACCTGGCCCCCGGGATGCCCACCAAGGTGTTCCTCGCCGCGCTGCACAACTACCTCGGCGACAACGACAAGCCTCTGCAGTGGGTCGCCACGGCCGACATTGGGGTGTTCGCCGCCAAGGCGTTTGCCCACCCGGACGAGTGGAACCGCCGCGCCGTGGGCCTCGCAGGCGACGAGCTGACCATGGCGCAGCTCAGCCGCTCGTTTGCCCGCGCCACGGGCCACCCTGCCCCCGTATCGTACTCGTTCCTCGGCACCGTGCTGACGTACGCGGTCCGGGAGATGGGGTTCATGATCGGCTGGTTTGCCAGCGATGGCTACAAGGCGGACATCGAGGCCCGGAGAAAGGACTACCCTGGTCTGTTGACCATGGAGCAGTGGCTGTCGCAGAAGAGTCCGTTTGCTACCAAGGAATAATAAGGGGAGGGAGATGATGTTTTGGGGCTTGATATGGGGATATTCCCCCCGACCTTGACTTAGTAGCTAATTACCTAAATATGTACGAAGGACACGACTTGCCCTTCTCATACTATCTAATTGGCATTAATCTTGAATCATATGATGACCCACCTTGTCCTCGACCATTATGGTTTACTCCACGGAGCCTCATCTGAATTTAGTTGCTTGCATGTTGAAGCATGTTGTTAAAAAATATATCCGCCTCAAGATGTGTCAAAGAAGAGGCCAACCTTCTTGGGGGCGATTGGGGTAAGAACTTAGGTATATGATTATATGTCTGTCTCATCTGATACGGTCCAGTAAGTTAACAGGTTTGCAGGGCGTGTCAGATTGCATCCTCGCGGCGCCAGACGCCTAAGAACGTCCAATTGATATACATCACCGAGAAACATTAAGAAAAATTGATTGTCATACAAAACATGTGATGTTTTATTGCCTTGGGGGGGGGGGGGTTCTCACGAGTCACGCAAGTGCAGCTCCTATATCTGTCTCTTCAACAAGTCCCTTTTTACCACACTTGGAATCGGCTATCAGACCTCAGGGTGGTTTCAATGTATGTTTTGATGTCTTCTTCGACAATGGGAATTCGACATAACACCCGCTTTGATATGTCCGCCAGCATTTTGTGTAATTATGTCACTACCTAGGTAGGTATATTCTCGGCTTATTGCCTGCCAGAAGTTGGAGTATGCCGAACAATTTGGTTCTGTCGTGAATGTGTGGAGTACTTTCAACAGCTCTTCTCGTAGCTGGCTCTCATCCACTGCGTCAACAATCATGAATGCCGTATAGTATCCACTTCAGCGAGGACACCCTCGGTGCTGCCGCAAAGTAAAGTTGAAACAGTGGGGTTCCGACCCCTGTTCATAAATGTCATGGCCTGAAAATGACATCCAGCGAAGCTGCCAGCACACTAATTACATGTAGGATCAAGATCCACCTCAGTATTCTAGGTGTTCCGTCCCATCCTGGTTGTGTCCGTGGTAGCAGTAGCAGTAATAGACACATGGTAGGGTCCTGTTCGGGGTCTCTTGGCATCCATTAGTGATTTGCTGGATGGAATGCGATGCAAGAATGGTTTTGCACGCCCCAAGGATTCTATAGATCCAAAGAAAACCTAGATAGCATGTCTGAGGTTTATCCAGTTCCGTGACTTCAAGGATGCAGTCTCCGGTGCCGGGCTCATGTTGGCTCTGCGCCGTGTTGTGATTTAGGGAATGGGCCCTTAAAAAAAGTGGATATGTTAGTACTCCGTTCTTCCCTCGAGCATCTCATCCAAGTTTAAAGGCGCCTCGCACTGTCTAGGATGCCATTCTCCTCTAATTAACGATTGCGAAACAATACTGCTAGCTTTAATAATCGAATGAAGCCCTCGTTGGCCCCGCCCGCGCATTCAATGGCAACTGCCCCATGACCCCGTGCGACCTAATAACCTCCTTCAAGTTGCCGATGGGGATCCGAGTGTTAATCTAGGTAGGTAGGTAGCCATAGACGGTTAAACTTAATTAGCAGTGAAACAGGTTGCTCATAGTGTTGGCAGGTCGGGAACCAACTCACGTTGGCTGGCGACATGTACCACACCCCAGTAATACTGCCATCCTCCACTTGTAGATATTTGAGATGGGCCCGGGGCTCAGGAGGAGGCATTCTGTTATGACCACTATCGAGAGGAACGCCCGGTTGAGCAGCGAGCGGCAAGCCCCACGGCCCAAGCAAACGAGGGGCATATTTAGAATTTAGAGGGGTTTAGAAGGGCTTTGAAGATGGGATGAAATATGACTCATCTGGAAGGCCGGGGAGGGAGGGGTTTGTGGAGTTTTTAGAGATGGAATCAAATTGACGGGAAAGAAGCAGGCAGAGGCAGAGGCAGAGGCAGAGGGTCGAGGACAGCCCCCAGGTCCGGTCAACCCAGCTCAGCCGCAGAGAAAAACAGGTCACCGCTGATTAGGTAATCGGCTCTCGACATGCCTACCTACCTACCTACCTACCTACCGCCTTCGTGAGCCTATTGAGGCTGCGCGTCTCCTTTCGATGGCGACCTCGTTCTGACTACAAAGATTGTGGCTCGTCGGTTTCTTTTCCCGACAAGCCCGGTACCGTCACCGCTTTCCACCATCGCCGAATTCATACCTTCCTTTCCTTTTGGGCTGTTGTGCCCGTGCCAGCATCAAACTGAACAACACCTTTCAATGCAATAATTAGAGGGGGCGTCGCTCTCTAATCTGACTCGCGTAGTTCTGAAGTCGCAGGATTCTGCAGCCACAGACGAGTACAGACAGACTCTTTTAGAGTGGCAAGTTGGGGGATGATGCTTGCCTGCGTGTTCAGTGCAGACAAATATTGAATGCACTATTATTCGAAACTATGTGCGTCCAGGCACAGTGGAGTATACATGCAGTCTCTAACTATCAACTCTGGCTCGGTTCCTCGTACACCATCGATATTATGGACATTGAATAAATTAGAACATGAATTTTAAAAAGGAAACCCCAACCTTCCACCCGTCTTTATGCCTAGCCGTTATTCTTGGACACTAGAATGGCAAACCCCCATGTGTTGGTGGTATTGTGGCTCTTGGTCAGGTTCGTCTTCATCCAGCAGGGCTGGGCGGAGGTGCCCTGGTCGCCGGTCAAGATGCCCCAGCCGGCACCAGTGCAGTTGGTCTTGGCGGCACAGGCGTCGATGCAGGCATCCATGTTGAGGGTCTTGACGTTGCCAATGTCGGTGGCCTCGCCCACACCGCCGTAGTCGAGGCCGCACAGGCGCTGGAACCGCTTGTTGCTGGTGCTGCTCGTGTAAAAGGTGCCGTTGGACTTGGGGCAGTCGACGGTGGGTGTCGCCGTCGCGGATGCCTGGGTGGAGGTGGGGGCGGCGGCCGTAGGCGTGACGTAGACTGTTGTTTTACCGTCGCTGTATTTTCGTGTTTAATTAGTGTTTGTGCCTTGATGAGTTACTGCACCTCAAGTGAGGATAATGACATACCCTGCCCCCACAGCTGCTGCTGCCGCAGAGAAAATGGCTTCCACCGAGGATAAGTCGTCCTTTGCCTGCTTGAGATTCCGCTGGCTCACGCCCAGGCCGGCGCCGAGACCAATGACGCAAAGGAAGAGGATCACGGTCACGGCCAAGACAGCCAGGGCAATGCTGCGCTTGATGTCAAGTGTTTGCGAAGACGGGGCGGTGCTTGATCCATTGGCATTGTGGTATGAAGCTGGTGGTCGGTATGCTTGATAGGTGGGCTCATGGTATGGCTGCTGGTACTGCTGCTCATACTGCCCCTGCACGGGTCCCTTCTCAGGCGGGACTGGGGGGACATCCTGGTGCTGGTAGTAGGCTGCCGGCGGCTGCTCCATCATGTGCTGTTGGTGATGTTGCTGGCGGGGATCCATGGCGACTCAGCAAGAGATGTTGTGTGTTGGAGAAGGGAAGGATGAGAGAGAAGCGCACGGCATCCACCCGACGGGGAGCTGGGGGGGCGAGAGTAAATAATTAATCCCAAGTTGTGTTCCATCGGTGCCAGGCATCCATCTGAAAATCAGCATGGTCATCCATGCCCCCTGGTCGCGACCGATCTAGTCTGCTGCAAGGCACGGCAATGGGGCATGGTCTTTCTTGGTCTTAGGGCTAGACTAGGGGATTGCAGTGTGCTGAGAGCGTGCAAATTGTTCACAGGTACTTGAAGTAGCAATCTCGCAGGGATCATCTCACGTCAGCAACCATGACCCCCGAAGTAATCTGTATACAGGGGAACAATGCTGACTGATGGCAGCCCCCCAGCTCTGTCCGGATTTAGACCACCTTTTGTGGCGTCATGAAGTGATTGATTGGACTGGTTGACCTGTTACCCAGTAACTATTCGCGCCGATGATCCAGCAAAACTAACCGAAGTGCGGCAAACACAGGGCTGGTGTGCATGGAAGTCTGCACCCATGCGGCTGTCAACGGCGAACATGACCACTGAGGCCCCCCATTTCCATCGCCGTTCTGGAGCAGTTGAGTGGAGATGTCGCGAGATTGTCATGCAGCTGGCAGATTGCGTGAAGCAATTGCGGTTTTGAGGTCACGGGCAGCCGGTTCCAGTCTGAACATTGACTGAGCATCATGTCAGTCATCTTAAAAAGTCAAACTTTCATCTCAGTCTTGCTTTTGGTTACGGATGGAATTGGATGGATGCACTTTACCATGTGGGAAAAGGAGGGGGAGGGGGAATGTTCACTTGAATGTTGACTTCAAAGCTAAAATCCTCCCGCTTTCGCTCCCCCAGGGGTTCCCCCCATGAATTGATGGCTTCTTGCAGGCCGCTGGCGGCAGGGCCTTTGGGGCTTGTCAGTTTGCGGGAAGGCCCCGCTGCTGGGCCTCAGGTGGCTACATTTTGCGATGCCGTGCTGCCCAATTGCCCACTGGAAAACACAAAATTGCGCTGGAGAGCCGTTTTCCTGCATGACCTGAAAACTAGACCCAGCCGAGGGGAGGCGGCGCAGCTCTTCATTGTTTCAAGCGCATAAATTCGGGCTAGCGCACCGACGATGTCGACGTGATGGTGGCTTGCTAATAATCTTATTCAGCGTGGAAACCGTCCTCTAAGTTTGATCCAGAAAAACACCGCTTACAGCGTCATAAGGGGGTTACCGTCATGTTTGATCCTCCAACCATTCAACGGAGTCCAAAGGCGCTCCATCAGGTCTGAGCTCTGAGACTAATACGATAATTAATGTTCAACTTAAATAACAAGGGCGGAGTGATTCTAAAAGTAAGGTTTGCTCGGGTGGCTAGGAGTTCTAAAGGATGTAATTATGGAAAAGAGTTGCAGTAAGGAGACCAGCTGGTTTGGCCTCTTTTGTACCAGTATTATTTTCCTTCCTCGGTGAAGGTCCTGTCAACTTTCTACCCTCAATTCAAGGACACCAGCGCTGGCGACCCCAAAAGCGACGACTTGATCCCGTCGTAGGCCACCACTACTCATGTGTTCTAATATATCCAGTTCGTCCAATTCCCGTATGCCCGTCACCCTAGCTGTCACGGTGGACAATTATGTCGCTGTTGTTGGGAATAAGAACAAGCTGTGTCCGGAGTATCCACGCTGTCGTGGGTTTCAAGAAGACGACGAATTGTCCGAATGTGTATCTAAAAGAGGAGCAAGTCAAGGAACGGTTCTTTACCTAGCTAGGTGCAGAATACAATCTATTATCCAGCTTTAGGTCTAAAGACTCAACAAACACCCCATTCTCTCTGATATGACTTTCTTCGATAATATCCCAGCCTAACAGTTATTAAAGTGGCGACACCCGCGTAAATTTATACCCTTTACCCTTTATTGCTCGAAACCGACTCGATCTCATCCTGAAACATGGTTAGCCTTTGGGCCGTGCAACTTGAAGTGCAAGTACATGTATATGTAGCCAGTCACCCAACGCTACACCGAGCTTACCTCGGTCAACTCTCTTGATGCCTCATAGATATATTCATCCATGGTTTCCTTGTGAAAGAGTTAGGTTTAGTTGTACCAAAGCGGATCATACCGCTGAGCTGCTAGCAATTACTTCCCTCTACGCTATAGTCCTCGCCAAACAACTTGTCCATTAGCTCGAGGAACACATCAAGCTTGATATAACGACTCGTGATCTTGAAAATGCTATTTGCTATTCTGGGCGGTTTTATCTCGCGGAGATGAGATTGTTTATGGATGTTTTGGATCAAAAAGATGCCTGGAATAAAGATGACGTCCATCAAGGTTGAGAACATGGGATATGTGATTTGCAGTCGGCTCCACGTGGTTTTTTGGGTAATAAAACTAGTATCTTAGAGTTATTAAAGCTGAAAGTCAAATCCGCAAAGACTTTGAACATACAAGACGACATTTTGGCACGATGGTACATCTGTTGTCTGAACAGCCGTCCGTGCGGGAGACCGTTAGCATAAATCGCTCCAATAACAAATTGCCAGAGGTCTTACTTCGAGAAAGTTGTAAAGTTCTTCGTTTGTGTAAAGTGTGGTATGCCATCCCGCAGCGCAACCATCTGTGTCGGCTAATTGAATCAGAAAGACCCAAAGTTATTAGGTGTGTGTAGGGGGTGGTATGAAGGCCGAGGGTGTGTTACCCTCAACTGCTGACGGAAAAACAAAAGCTTCCAGGACATTTCGACTCGGGTCGGAGATGAATAACCGTTCTTGACATGGCTCAAGCTTGCGCCGGAGCAACGAGTTATCATGAACCACCAGAGACGCGCCCGAGCTCTTGCCAGACTCGGCATCCTGTTTCTCGATTGGTTTCTGATTCATGATTTAGAGAGTTATCTCACACAATCCAAAGAAGCTTCGCAGCCTAGGCCTGACTGAGATGGACGGGTAAACTCGAGATGCAGCCTCTTTCTGCAACGGAAAGGGGGCTTTCATACAGAAAAATCGCTGACGATAGGACAGGTAAGCCCACAGGAAGGCAAGTTCAGTTCGTGACTAGGAGAGGGACACAACTCACTAATATCGCCATCAAAGTAAACGACACTGCCACAATCCCCCGCTTCTTGGGGGTTGAAATATCAGGCCGGGGCCATGTTTGCTTCATCGGCATTCCCGGCAGCGAATAGAATCCTCCCATGCGGGCGAGGGGCGGGCGGCGAGACGCATCCATGCCCAACCTTTGCACACAGGGCAAAACATGTGAGGCGGACTTGTGTGTGTTTGCCCAATCATGCCTAGCCATCGCAGAAAGAGAAGCAAACTTGGGTACCTATTTAACTGCCCTTGCACTATCTCCCTTTTTCACGCGGGGAATAATATTATAACGCTGGGTAGGCTAGGCCTTGCATCATCGTCCTCGAACCCGAGGCACCATCGGTATTCCACTTGTCTTCTTTGATCTGTTGACAACATTTGGATACAGAACTTCGGACACGGACGGAACATTTCAAGCGTGTTTCAGCTGCTTTGAAGACCGAATACCCTCTAAAATTTGTCCCAAGTTTGGTATGTATTAAGTCTACTGTGCCAACAGGCTAAAACTAAACACAAATTCCTAACCCCCCCCCCCCTTTCTGGCTGAAGCGCCGAGGCCTTCCTCGGTCGCATACCTAACCTTTGAGGGCTAATTATCAGGTATCAGATATCTGCTACAACCTTCGCTACGTGGAACTGAACGGTCGACCCGGAAAAGATCCATGGTCTTTCCGCAATTTCGCCGTCCTCCATACTATTCGACATGGCGCTATTACAAGTGAATCCAACTGGCTGCTCATAAGTCTCCCTCCTTCGATGCGCGATCACATCCGGCAAAGGATGGATGAGCAAGGCGGAGGAAGCAACCAGCAGATACTTTGGCATGCATATCTCTTGGGAGCAATGCTGGGGAACTGGCGCTCCTATGTCAATTTCTTGGAAGAGATGCACCAGAAAATAGTAAGAAAATTTGGCTCTATTTGTCCGAGATCCAAGTATAGTACAGTACCCAAGAACCTAATTACTGAAAAAATTGTTAAAACAACCAGTCAAGCACAGTGGCCTTGTCAACCTTTGGGGCAAAAAGTGATCCGGCGGGCCACATCGCAGTCGACGTCTTGACGACATGTCAACAGCTTCAGAGCCTTCATTCCCGGATACTGAAAGCCCTCTCCATACTCCGTTCTTATGGAAGCATCTCGGGGGGTATCATGTGCCACGCCCGGGGACTTCAAAGACGGGGGCAAATCACCAAGCAAGATGTCCACTTGCTATCCATGGCTCTGCGCCGGCAGAACGACATCACGGCTGGACACATCTGTCACTTGGAAGGACTGTTGTCATCTTCCAACTTTACGGCACAATCGGTATGTCAGGGTTTTTTTTTTTTTTGGGCCGGGGGGGGGTTACCCGTCGACTCCTTGTCCAAGTGCTGCGTGGGAAAAGGTGGGAAGAGCTAAATCATTTTAGATATTCCACCTGCGCAACTGCCACGGCAGCAGCAGACTACAAGACAAGATGGATCTCCTGAGAGAGAACTTGGAAGGCGCTGGTACAGAATGGCGCCGTCTGGTTACCCTGAGTCGACGCTTCACGGAGGATTCCAGTGCAACTCGGGCTGCGACGGTTGTGGCTTTGGCCTATTCTTCTGCTGGGATCGTGGCTGTAAGTTACTGATTGATACCCACTTCTCGTCTGCTGCTTTGTTCGTGTCAGAAATTTGCGTGTTTGTTTCATTCTCTCTCTCTCTCTCTCTCTCTCTCTCTCTCTCCCGTTCAAGAAGCTGGTGGTCTTTTTATGTCTCTTCACATAAAAAAAAGATTAAAAGTGCTGACCACGTGGAACAAAAAAAAACAGGCAATATTCAACAGCAACTTGATCCAAGTCAGCTCCGCAGGGACTGAATTCCAGGTGCGGAAGGAGATGTGGATCTTCGTGGTCTCAACAATGTCCCTCACGTTCTTGACACTGCTGTACATATGGTTTTGGGAACGAAACGAGCGGAGGAAGCTGGAGTCGATGAAATGAGGCAGAAGAGAGAAACAACAAAAAGAAGACAGAGCAAATGAGCTACGTAGGTAGCCAGAGAAATGGTGATGATAATAATAAGCTCTCTCATGATGAGCTTGAAATGGGACTATTCAAAAATCTCCTCGATTGTGCCCGTTGCGGGCTCGGGCCGTGGAGGAAGACGAGTTGTAGAAGCGAGGAACTCGTCGCGTATCCGTTTTATCGTCTTTAGGTTTTCGCAGTACTTTCTAAACTTGATGGAAGGCCTTTGGTAATCAGCGACAAAAACAATCCTGTCACTATCGACTTCAAAGATTGAAGGCAACGTATTTCTTTCTGCGACAAGCGTGTAGAATCTCGAGCCAGACACAACTGTTGGTATATCCACACCGAGACCACCGTTCAGCAACTCGTCGAAAACTAATGGAAGACCAAGCGCGATGGCCAACTGCAGAGGGCTCCCACCATCACCGTTTGTAGAAGTGACGAGATTCTCATCTCTGGATTCAAGGCGCTCCAGAAATTTCTTGAGGATGGTAAGAACTTCATTCTCAGTGCTGCCACCCCATGAGAGCTGGAATGCCCGGAATACCAGAAGATGGAGTAATGAGTGCCGGTCGTTGGATTGTCCAGTGGTGCAGCCGAACTCGAGAGACGACCCACGATCCAAAAGGTATTCTGCAACGTCCCATCTAAGCGTTTCGATGGCATTAGCGACAGCCGTACGTCCGGCTTTCATGTATTGACGACGGGTGCTGGAAATCGCAGGCTCCAATTTCTCAACCTTTACGTCTGCTCCAGCTTCTACCAGCAGTTTGATCTTTGCGAGATCAGGCGATACCCGCGTTAGATGGGCTAGAGACGCCTCGCCTTCAGAGGAGAGAGTATTGACGCGGGTGCCGGGACTCAGACTAACGAGGAGCCGTAATACTTGAATTGGTGCGTTGTACTGGCAGGCCATGTAGATGGGCGTCTCCTTCGAGGTGCCGTGGAGGTCCCAGAGTGTTTTGATCCCGTTACAAACCTTGTAAACAGGACCAACGGAGTTTGATGCAAAAATGGCCCATCCAAGAGGAGTAAGCTGGCGATGGACGAGGTTCACATTGGCGCCTCTGCGAACAAGCTCCTTTAGAAGGGGGATGTTATAGGCGACTGACGCCATCCATAAGGCCTCTGGAAAGACATCATGACTGGCCTGCGCCGTTTCAGTTTGCCGAGATTGCCTCTTGGCCTCAGGCCCAATGCTTTCTAACAGCGTATCAACGACGCTGCCGAAGCTATTCTCCATGTCCCGTCCGTGAACGACCCATCTGTAGCTGTCGGAGGCATGGTCCGTGTTGATTCCAACTCCAGTGAATACTCTCAGCATCCCCTTCTGGCTGAATTTCCCGCGATATCTAGCAGATTGTAGCAGGCAGCGCACTGTTCTGGTGCAGACCGTTCCAGCGGCGAGCCTTAGATGCTCTACCAAGCCTTCCAAGTCCTCTAGGTAGAAGATTCGCTCAACTAGAGCGGTAACAAGACTGAAATGTCGACAAGCAATGGCCCACTGTAGTGGAGTGCCTTCTGCTTTAAGAACCAGAGGGTCAAAATATACGTGAGACTTGGCATCTCCCAATTTTTTCAGACTATCCGAACCATGTACGTTGTCAGTCAACATTTCCATGATGTCAGGAAGGTCATCGTCTGGAATAAGGACCAGCCAGTGAAAAGGCGACGAGTTTTTGATGTCAAGAAGACAGGGGTCAGCTCTGTGCCTCAAGAGGAGTCGCACGATTTCAACCTCGGCGCACTGGCAGGCGAGGGACAAAGCTGTGGTTCCATCAGTAGTTTGAAAGTTGACGTTAACTCCCAAGTTCAGCAGGCTCTCACAGGCTGTGTAACTTCCATATACTACGGCATGGTGAAGTAGACAGAGCTTCTCAGCATACGACGTGAAATTATCGGTTCCCAGGTGGCAGATTTGGTCGTCAATTCAGGCGGACAAGTCGGATACGGAGGAGGGTGTCTGTGGAAATTGCTTTCTCAGCATGCGGCGGGCATCTTCCCTGAGCTTTCTCGGCCAAAAAGTACGGATCGCCACACTGAAGTATTCGTCGCTGGGTACACCGTCGAGCCTCGAAATGTCTTCACTAAGGGTTGTGTCTACTGGCTTTCGCAGAAAGACAACCGGGACAGGAAGGTCATTGGCCTCAAACACTCGCTTTCCCGCAATAAGGTCGGGTGAGTACCCTGCTTCGGCCGCGGATGTGAGATACTCCAAGACGTCTGCTAAACAATCGATATGATCTGGCACATATCTTCCCACAGTAGCACATAGGAACAGGCTGAAATTGGCTCGGCCCATCTCTTGCGGCGTTGGAGACGTGTCTGCAAGTCTCTGCAAGTCGGACCAGATGGCTGACCCGAGGCGGTCTTTGTTGATCTCACGAGCATGGGTTACGATCTGGAGCACCTAAACCATCTCAACGCCTGGTCAGGAGACTGCTTAAGACGAGTCGGAAGCCACTATTGGGCAGCAGTAGAAAGCCAACGTACCGAGTAAGGAGACCCACCCGCCTCATCGCTGTCATATACAGTGCTTTGTAAAATATCCATTGCCTCAGGTTCAGTCGCCCTAAATCTGGGTGTTAGTGCGAGTATCCCCAGATGATAGACCAGAATGCCTCGGCGAGCGATTTAGAGGGTCATTACATACACACTTCCATGAAGGATTTCTTGAACAGAGACCCACCCATCGGGGAGCCGGTCTGATGGGGCCTTTTGAAGAGTCATCTCCAGCAGTTGCCGGTAGGTTGCCCATGACTCGGGTGAAGACGGCAAGAGTGCCTGTAGAACCTCGAAGGCCAAAGATAAGATAATGTCATCTTGATGATTACCCATACGAAGTGTCAGTACATTTCATATCGTGGATGACAATCGGCCGGGTAAGGAGTGAAAGAAATTAGTAATCACTAATAGCACCAGTACCTCCAACATCCCCTTGCTTGACCTGTTTCATTAACATCTCCCCGTCGGGCCTGAGACTCCCGTAAAACTTCCCGCCAGCAACGACTTCCAGTACCAAGAGGCCAAAAGAGAAGACGTCACATCGCCAAAGCTGCTCCACAGGAAGTACAAGTCGAAGTCTTGCTGTTCTATGGGCAGCTTGAACTTCTGGGGCATTGTAAACCTCGGTTCCTAGGTAAACGGGGAATTCCAGTGCCGGGTTCTGCGGGGAGAGCTCAATATCGGCAACTTTGGCAACAACGGAGCTGTTGGGCGCGTGGAAGACGAGTAAGTTGTCAAGTTTGACATCGCCATGTACAATGTGGCACGCGTGGAGGAATGCGAGGCCAGAAGCTGTGTCACGGCAGATGGTCATTTTCAGCTCGTCGGTAATCGACTGGGAGGTCAGAAACTTCCTCCCATTCCCAAGCACGGCAGGCTCCATGATAAGGGCGGGAGCGACAGAGCCATTCATCTCCCACCACGAATGGCCGAGCAGGGAGATGATATTGGCATGTTTCTGGATCGACGGATGGGACAAAACCTCGATCTCAAAGATGACCGACTTTAGCGCCCGGCACACCTGGCCACTCGTCTCGAGGTCCGCAACGTCTCGGGGAATAAGAACCTTTGCCGTCTTGCAGGCGACAATCTGCTTGACAGCGCGAGTCACAGAAGTCGTCCAACCGTCAAAGTAGCCCTCAATCTGAGTAACGCGGTATGTCGCGCCCTCGCCCAAATAGGTGGCGGTAGCACTGTCGGTGGAATAAAACAGCTCTGATATGTTCCGAGTGGCGAACAAGCGGATGAGGCGAGTGAGCAGGGTGATGCTCAAAGTCGTGGGTCTTGGGATGATAGCTTCGTCAGCATCATAAGCGGTCTGGAGCCCCCCGAGTTGCTTAGCAATTCTCCTCGTTATAGACGACGATGGATTGCTGCCTTCGGATTGGGGAAGACTGGGCCGTCCGTAATCGACGCTGTCGATGCTATCCACCGATGCCGACATGATGCCAAAATGGTAGTGGTGGGCAGACGCCGTCAATTATCGATCCCAAGCTTGCTCGGATAACTCCAAGGTTGAGATGGACTAGGGAAGGCGCAGCCTGCGTGACGTGACACAAACTCACAGCCCCCCTCATCGTAAATAAAACCCCGCACACACACACACACACACAGACGAAAGAATGAAAAAAAAAAAAAAAAAAAAGGGTCACATGTTTGGCGCAATATTCTGGAAGGTTTGGGCAGCGAGTGCCCCCAAAACAGAAAACAGCAAAGAAACAAGTTGCGGTAAATAATTAGGTTGGAGACGGTCAACCATTTGACGCAACGCCTTGCCTTTGACCTTTGATGTGCTATTAATTAGAAAGTCGCTTCAAAGATGGACAACCCGTTATCTCATCTGCGCAATCGTCTCAATGATTTGCGGAGTTCGAATTATCTGGGCGAGACCTTCTTTGAGTTCCAAGCCGTCCGCAATTTGCTAACAGTCACGACTGTTGCCAACATCCTCGCCGAATGTGCCCCAAGGATCCCCAAACACACCCTTTCAAAGTCTGCCGAGTTCATCTGCGAGCACGCCGTCCTCATCTTTTGCATTCTTGTCGTTGAAGACCGGGTAACGGAGATGCCGTATTTCCTCAATCGACGTATTAAGGACGATCGACTGCCAATTCGGACCGAGGGCGAGCTTCGGGAAATGGTGCCAGGCCTACAGTCTCATTCCTCCCCAATCTTCAAGTTCACCGAGACTCAGTGGCAGTTTTTGCCTTGGATATTCGAGAAAGACTCGCTCCATGTCAATCTCCCGAATCAGACTATTTTGCCATTTCTGACTGTGGACGACTCGAAGTTTCACCAGGGAGCAGGAGGCATCATCAGCGAAGTGGAAATCCCAACGGGCCTTCAGAATCTTTTCAAGGATTCGCATGCTAGTTCCCAGATATCAGGAAGGGTCAGACTTGTTCGAAAGGTAATCAAGACCTCGGACGACGACGACGACAAAAACGACGAGTTAATGAAGCATGTTAGCGAAAGAACATTTCTTGAGCTTCTCCATATGCTCAAGCATCCGAACATCTTGCCTCTTCTCGCGAGCTATTCTCTCAGACGCCAAAACGTGCTGCTCTTCCCACTGTATTCTATGGACCTGGAGGACTTTTTGAAAAGCGAAGAGAGGGTTGGCGAGTTTCGGGACGACTCGACTTTCACGACAGCCATCCGCGCCCTGGCATCGGCGCTGCAAGCTGTGCACGACTTCAGTCATCGGTCCAGTGCGTTACCGAACCTCACTGCAATGCGCGGATACCATCATGACATCAGACCGGCGAATATCCTTGTCACAGCTAACACTTTTGTGCTTGCCGACTTTGGTCTCGCCCATTCCGCACCCTTGCACGAGAAGGCCGAAGGCAACTTTCATAAGAATGTTGGTTCTTACGTGGCCCCGGAGTGCATGAACGACAAGTTGGAGCCGCAGCCTCAGGTCGGGCGCAGCTACGATATCTGGGCTCTTGGGTGCCTTGTTGCAGAACTCGCCACGTATCTGCGCCTCGGGGGTCACCGAATTCCGGTCAAAAAGAACAACCCCTAGCGCACACAACAAACGATTCAAGAATGGATACTTCTTCCAGCAGGGCTCGATACTGAAGAGGGAGGTCTCGCAGTGGCTCGAAGCCATGTCAATGTCACATCAACCGCCGCCCCAGCACCAAATTATACCATCGCTGGCAGCCTTTTGTCGAAACGTGCTGCAGCCGGTCCCAAGTCGCCGTCCGCCTGCTTACGCCTGTGTCCGCCACTTGTCCTATCTCCACGCGAAGCATCTTTTTCTCACGGCCCATTCCCTGCTTCAGGGGGTGTTGACAAGCATATCAAAGGATAATGTGGCACTGACAGCAGTCTCATCCCTTACCATCAAGGACCTTCGCACAGACATGGCCAGACTGAAGGCTTTCGGGACCGTTACGCAGATGCTCGCCAACGATGATGACTTGACAGTCTTTGATCCCGAGCTGTTCCAGAAACATTCGGTGACCACGTTCGTGACGGAAAGGCTTGGGATAATATGCAATGATCTATGCCAAATCCAGGGTGCCTTTGCAGACACCAAGCAAATGGTGACAAGACTGAGGGCTCAGATGAGTGTGAATGATGCTCGGGGTGGCGGCCCAGGAAATGGCCTGATCCAACCTGCCAGCGCGGCTCAGGATTCGTTTCGTCAGCGCCTTCGAGAGATGTGTGAATCCCTCCCCAACGCAATACAGCAGTTCCTGGACAGCCTCTGGGGGAAATACGTACAGGCAGAAAAGTGGGACCAGCCCTCGCTCGCACCGATTGAACGCAGCATTCAATCATTTAGCAGCAATGGCTGTGCATTTGCACTTCATGAACGTATTGAGAAACTCGAGGAGGCCTTGACAAGGCAGGTCAGCAACAAATTTGGCCAGGAAGCGAAGCGAGAGTTGATTCTCGAGTGGTCTCAAGTCGGCATCTTCCATGACATTGGCCGTGCTCACAGCCTGACTCTCTACACACCATTTTCATCCCCGTCCGCATCCTCATCATCACTGCCACCCGGAACGGTTGTCGAAAAAGACGGCAATGAAACACTGAAAATAGCACCTGGCGGTGGACACATACCCGTCCTAATAGAATGGGTCTTCATCACCCAGATGAACCAAGACGAGTCAGAGGAGCAGAGAATCGAAAAGGTGCTGGGCCTCGCCAGACTTCTCCAAGGTCCCCATACTGAAAACTTTCGTGTGCTTGAGTGCATCGGATTCTTGCGTCCAAAACTTGCAGAACGCAGTCACAGCCCGGCATCGAGTCTGGTCCAGTCTCAGTACGGCTTCTTGTATAAGTATCCTTCCCCGGCGAAAGAACCCTTCACATTGCGCCAACTTCTTGAGTCAAAGAATACCAAGAACCTCCGGCTCAGACTTGGCGACAAGTTCAACATTGCAAAATCTTTGTCAAGTACCCTCTTTGAGCTTCATTGCTCTGGCTGGCTACACAAGAACATATGCCCAGACAATGTTATCTTTTTCTTCGAGAAGAAAAACCGTAACACCCACAGCAATACGACAATGTCTAGTACTTCCTCATCCAAGGAATACAAAGTAGACATCATGAGGGGTTCCGATCCCACCGAGTTCACGCCGTACCTTATCGGGTTCCACCACAGCCGGCAGCAAGGCGACGTATTCTACTCGGACATCCGTAGCGCAAAGCCCGACGCGGACTTGGCATTTTACCAGCACCCAGAGTACCAGGACGAGTCGCCCGCCACCGCTACCAGTGGCATTCCTAGCAGCTCCTCTAACCGGCGCTTCGCCAAACAGCACGACCACTACGGCCTCGGTATGATCTTGCTCGAGATTGCTTGGTGGCGGACCTGTAGCTCCATGAAGCAGAGCAATCCCAAGTACGAGCAATTGGACCACAATGCATTTAAAAACAAGCTGGTCAGCACTTATGTCCCAGATCTGGCGGCCAAGATGGGAGTCGCGTACATGGAGGCCGTGATGGCCTGTTTCGGTGGCAAGGTTCGAGCTGACGATCGAGACGGGGACGAAAACGAGGACTCGGGGGAGAAGGGATTTTTGGACGATCAAGATTCCCATTTTCACTTTGATGTTGTGCAAAAGTTGGATGCTTACTTTGTCGGTTAGGAACCTACTAATTATGCATGCATGCATGAGTTCAGTCTAATTACTATCTAGTTCTAGGGCGGTACTATACCTATCAGAAATTGCCATTATTGGCAGGATTCCTAAGCTAACCATAATTATTTGTCCTTTAAGCTATAAGCGTTAGTAATTTAAGTATTATAAAAAATAAAAATGAATTAATGTTGCAGGAAACAAAAGAAGTAAGGTAAGGAGAACCTAATTATATTAGTTTAAAACCTATCTTTATAATTTATTTAGTTTTAATTTTATCTTCAGAGTAAGTTAAAGCCGAGGTAACAAAATAAGGCTCCCAAATATCACTCCAATCAATACACCACCCTGCATACCCATTGCACACCCACCACACAGGTTAAAGCGACACCAGCACCGGCCCACTCACGAATAAGGAAATTTTCAAGGTTGATATTCGGGACAGGAAATGGACTGTTTCACCCCAAGTTGAAGCCTAGGGATGAGCTGCGGCTGTGGTACCTCCCCGGTGTCGAGGTTCTTCCGGCGCGTCTGCCGTCGTTGATGTGGGTGCTGAGCTGGATTCCGGGCCTGAATAGGATTGGGTCCGAGTATATGTTTGACTTTTGGGAGCACTGGGGGTGGTGAGAATCGGTCGCTCTTATTATTGCCGTGGTCTCGGATTCAGGTTTAGTCTAAGGAGTGAACACTAAAGTTATGTTTTGGTCACGACGAACAAAGTCCACAAGATGTGAGTATTGACACACGCTACAAACTTGGAATCTCTACTCAAATTGATGATCCACTTGTGAGCGGGAAACCGGCACGGTTTATATGATACTCACCATATCATGATGTCATTGTGCTGCGGCTCGCCTTCTTATCAACTGAACCTGCAAGTTGCCGCATGGCAGGTAGGCGAGGAAGTCGTAATATGTCCGATTTGTTTACATGAGATAGCTGTGTCTGTCCCAGGCTTTATTATGGTCTGCATCTTCCGAGTCCTTGGCTTAACATACCTTACCTAGTAGCATGAGGTGTCCAAGCAAGCCCAGTGGTTATATGATACTGAATAAGACTTGAAGCTCTGCCATGTGACTAGTAACCATTTTTCTGGTTGTATTTCCCGTCAACCGATCTTCAAGACGCCACCAGAGGTTTTGTCTGAACGAAAGTCTCTAGACCTAGGTAGGCTGGCTTTGAGGTCGATGTTAGAAGCGCGGATCGAAATATGTCCAGTAATAACCGAGGTGATAAGATTTATTAAACGAGCGGTTTGGCTCGGACGAGCCGTCAGTCGCTGGAAGTGGTGGCCCAACTGCCGCTTCACGAACCACCAGCAAACGGGTTAATAAGGGGCAATATAATCCCACGCGGGTCGGACCACCCTAAGCCACCCGCCAAGACACGGAATTGCCCAACAATCCAGCCTGTCTTGTTTTTCTCGAATCCTGCCGCTGAATAAATCCCCGATAAGCTGTCTCTGAAACTGAAAGGCGGTAATGTTTGTTATTGTACCTATCTTTGCAGAGTTTAGTGGATGATGATAACGAGATGGCAAGAAAAACACAGGCAGCGCATTTCTTAATTGTCGGTTATTACAAACCACACACTATGGACTGTACGAGGAGAGACAGGGGCAAAGGCCTTGGCAAAACCTACCAGAGATAAAATATATAGCCCGGTTCCTGGGAGGGCTGTTGGTTGGACGAGATTGAACCTGTCAAGATGCATGAATAAACAAGTCCGTCTCGGGATTGGCGTGACAAACAAACAAGATACGCATATTAAAGAAACCCGATAAACTTGCAGTGGGGACATACGCCGCCTCCCCTGGGCCCAGCCGTCAGGCAGATACAAATATGCTTGCATCTAAGGCCATGGGGTTTTCTTGGATCATGCCTGTTCGACAAATGCCATGTAGCATTTCTCTACCAGCGCAACAAGAGAAAAAAAATCATGTTACCTACTTCCTTAATAGCCGTCGCTATAGCCTTGCTTGGGCAGGTTTCATTGGCCCTGGCAGCCGACATTGTTGACCGCGACGTGGACCCAGATGCCGGAGGCTGCCAGTGCTTTGGCCTCGACTACAGCGACTCTGGATCATATCTCATCGACGCCAGTGCAAGTGGTAACTTTAGCTTCGCCTCGCAGTTCCAAGGTATGTTACATTCATATCCACACCCCTTGTACCGGATGCTTATCCCAGGACAGGAAACTGCAGTGACGTGGCGGTATTTCCAACCCTGCGTGACCCCGACAACAGCGAGTATGGCTGCTCGACCATACATCCAACGCCCATAGGATCTGTCCAAATCTCGACATGGTGAGCAAAATCTCCAAATCTCTCCAAAGTTGTATGCTAAGGGATCCGCACAACCCAAAGCGGCATTCCATACTCGAGCCTGACGACGGGAGCTTGGTCGATCGTGATTTATCTGCCCTCACGCAACGCAACAGTAACGCGGAAGTTTCAACTGACGGTTGCGGTCCCATCAACGATTATCACCACAGTACGTCTGTCTTTTATGGTCTGGTATTTGAACCACGGCCTGGACTAACACAGTATTGGGGGTTAGGTAACACCGACAGTGATAATTGGGACGACAAGCACAGCACCAGATCAAAGTATGTCAGAATGAGAGACAAAGTACACAACAAATCCCCCTAGCTAATACACGCATGCGATTGCCAGCCACCACGTCGACTGGCCATCAAATCTTCAACACCACCCTCCCAGCCTCGACAATCACCACCCCATGCGGCCCCTTCGCAACACAAACAACAACGGTGCGATTACCACCCAACATAATTTTACAAACGTCAGTCGTTTGGGAGTATACAACCGATGCAAGGATCACGAGCTCTGCCACTACCACAAGCACAGTTACAGCAGTCTGCCAATATTCAACGGCAACTGTCAAGAGTGCAGCAAAAACAACCGCCAAGACAGCGAGCACCATCAAGACAACGACAGCCAAGACTACAGCACCTCCGCCATCCATCACCACCGCCCCAAAGCTCCCCACAGGCGCCTTCACCTTCACGCTGTCGGGATCCGTCTGCGCGGGAAGTCCCCCGTGGCTTGCGGGAGGAGGAGCAGGCTGGCGAGGTGGAGGCGGACCGCCTGCCTGGGTAACTTCAAGGTGGGGGGCAGTAGGAGGCACCCTACCATCGTTTATATCGTGCGTCAAGGTAGGAAAGCGGACAGTCGCAGCAACGGCAACAGCAGTAGAGGAGGGAGGAGGACCGCCTGGCGTCAGGATCGCGGCTTGGACATCGACCTATGTGCAGACAACGTTTACGGCCACGGAGCTGACGACGGTGTATATCCCCGCCGCGACGGTGACGCGGTACGGTGAGTTACCCAATTACTCCTGACACAAAGTTCCTTGCCGAATCACACACAGTTACTAATAACTAATAACGGGACACAGTCTTTGATACGGTGACGCAAACAATGTATGCCCATCCAGCTTTTCTAAACCAACTTTGAGGCGCCAGGTTCAGGAAAGCGCAGAGTTGCTAACATAATATTGGGGAAAAGCACTCCACCAGCAAGCATCGTCTGCGTAAACGCACCAGACGCAACGCAAACCGTCACGGTACCAGGAGCCAATCTGACGCGCATTACGCTCGAAACATCGGCCACCCATGTCATTGAGACAGTGTTCATCACGTAAGTAGTTGTCCTCTTCTTGGTATTGGCATTTCTGACGTGAAGGGTCGTGCCTAATGGTTCTTGCTGTTACTGATCGCTTCATATTCCATGTACCGCAGGCAAACGTTTCTGACCACGTCGAATGACATGGCTTCCGCTACGGCATGTTGGTGGAGTGGGGGTTGGTGGGGGGTGTAATGACGTGCAGAGTTAGAAATGCAGGACATTGGACCTACTAGTCTACTGACTTGATATCTGGAGGGGAGAGAATGAAACGTTCACTTATTTTAGATCTTTTTGTCTGGTTTTCGTGTATCATTCAAGACTTTTTGACGATTCATAAACATCATTTAGGTATTGGTACTACTGTAGTCCAACTTGAATTATCACGCAATTCATCTCTTCGCTTCCCCCGTCTTTGTTGACTCAACTTTACCCCCCTTTTACCCCTTTTCCCCTTAGTTACCCGCGATTTAATGACCCAAACTCCGTCTCGACCTCAATAAATTTGTGCAACCACTGTCAACGACTCCAGCACAACACGAAACTTTTTTGGTGTGAGATTTGCAACTCGAGTACTTTGAATATGCCAAGTCCCGGTTACCAGGACACAGGGTTCTTGCCTTTGAGCTCGTGGCTGTTTAGCCTATTCATTTTCGTCAAAACCACCCAGATTGTATTTCATCTCCTGCCTAATTAGCCGTCCCTGCTCCTCCGTTATAATCATACTATGCACTGGTTCCTTCCATTCCCCCGGGAATACCACCGTTTTTCTTGGCAAGTCAGTCACGTTGAGGTGCTGGCATCAATTGGTCCATCTCTCTGCTTTTCGATTTCCCTAGAGTCAGCTGGATTTGGTGCTTTTGGCATGAATCTATCACTAGGCCTTTTTTTTTTTTACGATGCATATCTCCAATCTTCTCGCCATAGGTTTTGTTGCTACTGCAGCGCCAGCGACATGCCAGCTTGACAAGTGGGCCAAGGCAGCCGGACTCAAATATTTCGGGACGGCCATCGATAACCCGTCCCTCAGCAACGCGAACTACATGAAGATTGCGCAAGATAAGGACGAATTCGGCCAGATCACGCCGGCTAACGGGCAGAAGTGGAGCAACACTGAGTCCGGGCAGGGCCGATTCTCATACGGCAGCGGCGACGCCATCGCCAGCATTGCCAAGCAGACTGGTCAGCTTCTGCGATGCCATACGCTCGTTTGGTACAACCAGCTGCCGAGCTGGGGTGAGGCGCCCCCCCCGCCCCCCCCCCGTCTTTCAAGCTGACATAAAGTGCTCAGCCCCTGAGAAGCTGAGAAGACACTACTAGTACCTTGCTGACAGATGGAAAAAAAAGTTAGCAGCTCCTTCAGCCGCGACCAGATGCAGCGAGTGATCACCACGCACATCCAGAACGTAGCTGGTCACTACAAGGGGCAATGCTACGCCTGGGATGTGGTCAACGAGGCTTTTGAAGATGACGGAAAGTTCCGGCAAAGCCCCATGTACCGGGCCATGGGCGTCGACTACATCACGCACTCGTTCAAGATCGCGGCGCAGACGGACCCGAACGCCAAGCTGTACTACAACGACTTCAACATCGAGCGGTGCTGCAACGCCAAGATCAACGCCACGCTGGCCATGCTCAAGACGGTGCTGGCGGCAGGGGCACCCGTTCACGGCGTGGGCATGCAGGGGCATTCGCGTGTCGCCAAGTCGCCGTCTAAGCGGGAGCTCAAGGACACTATGGCCGCCTTCTCGCTACTCGTTGACGAGGTCGCCTATACCGAGGTCGATATCCGCCACACCAAACTCCCTACGTCGGCTGCCGATCGCGAGCAGCAGGCCCAAGACTATCTCGAGGTTGTGGGCGCTTGTTTGGAGACGCCCAAGTGTGTGGGGATTACTGTATGGGATTATACTGACCAGGTATGGATACACAAGTACCTATTTCTCACTGTGACATGTTTATTAACAATGTGGTGGTTAGTACTCCTGGATCCCTGGCCAGTACCCCGGCGAGGGCGAAGCGTGTCTCTTTGACAAGAGCTTCAACAAGAAGCCAGCCTACATGAGCATCATTAGCATGCTCCAGAGCGCTGTGTCGGCTGGTTTGAGAAGCACGGCGACGGCAGTGCCGGCTGCGGCCACAGTACCAGTTGGTAAGACTATCACGGCTGCCACGACACTCGCCACGGCTATTTCTTCAGCAAGATAACTGAAAAGAGATGAGGGCACGGAACTAGAAAAGTGGGAAAACGAGTCCAAAAGGTGTACTGGTACTATTATTTGTTATGCCAGGAATCCATATTTGTTGTGAAATGTAATTGACCCGTATCGGATCTGTGCTGCTTCTGGGCCCTTTTCCCAGGAATTGCATTGTCAGCGGGATTGGGTCTCCGAGAACGGCTCGCTATGTTTCCTTCCGGACATGATTAGTACTCGGGCGTCGTTGAACGCCGTGGTTCTCTTGTCACGGGAGTCCGGCCCTCTCCCCCTGACCACCCACTCGGAGGTGAGAAATGGAGCTAATAGTCATATCGCTCGTCTAGCTGCATGTGATGGGATCGCCCATCGACATGAAAGCAATTAGCCACCGAGGCGGTGTAAATGTTTGCCCGGAGAATTTTCTAGTTGATTTCTGTGTTCTTTCAACAAATCAAGGGGGTGATACCGACTTCGCTTCGGCATCTGGCGAGTCTCGGCTTTACTTTCTTGGCACACACTTATGCAGAACCTTTGAGATATAACGCGGGGAGATCGACTTTGACTACTGCGGGGTAACTGATTGATATACCGTGGGGGCTGCGGTCAAGACAAAGTTGCGACCGGTCTGGCGTCGATTTCGTCTCTCTAACTGGCTGTGACGTTCGGCAACTTCCAACTCCGGAGAAGATTAGTGATTAGTGTCATCGAAAGAGGTAATCTCCATTGAAAATATTTGCCTCCCTAGTGTGAACCTAGACTAACCAAAACTGAATATAATTTGACGGGTGCCAATCGAGGACGAATTCGGAGTATTGCCGGGTTTTGAGAGTGAATAGTAGTAATGTAACAACAGCATTGCATATCCACATTGAACATTGAGTTTTCGATCTAGTTACTAACTTGTCTTGATTATTAAACGACAATGCGGCAATATTACAAAGCAACATAGTGCTTGATGGACGAAACACTTGGCAGTTACCAAGATCCCAGAACAGCCAATCTCACTAGGTAGTCAGCGTTCCTAACTCCAATCATCCGCGAGAGGAAGGACTCTAATACAGTTCGGCTTTCGGGGAGTCGTTCTGTTGACAGTTGAATCTCAAATAAGACTACCAAGTACATGGGAAACCGGCAGCCGATAGAATCTGACTGCATTGCTCGGGTTCCGGCACGGACAACGGAATCTCAACCAATAGCCCCCCGAAATACGTCCATGGGAGGCATCCGCGCCGTCCCGGGAGTTTACAGCCCTCTCCAGGATTTACTGGCCACTGCTGACTTTTTGAGTCGTGACAATATACCACGTGGTAGCAACGCACAGCCCTAATCATGCTTATTGTTTTGGCCAAATTTCCAGTACGCCTCCGTGGCAATTAGATCGAGAAATATTTCAGCGGTATTAGTTAAGTGAACTGACCCAGTCTGCAAAACTCCATGAACACTGTTCTTGAGCTAACCGGAAACTTATAATCCCGAAACTTGGACCCCAGCAACACGGTCTTTTATTACACAAATTCATTAATAATCCTGCTGTGTCACCGTGTGTAACGTGCTGGCCTTTGACGCAGGAAGGACGAGTCGTGAGGGCAAGCCAGCGCCAAGGTTAGTGACATAAAACTCAATCCTCAACACACTCGAACATATGGGTGTTGGGAACCTGACTTCCCATCACAATACAGACACAACTCCGGACAAACGAATCAGGCGAGCAGAACACCACTCGCACGCGCGGGGGAAGGGGGGGTGGGTGTGCGTTATCTTTGGGCCTCTGCAGTGTCCGTGTGTCAGATTCTCTGTCAGATTACGTTTTTTTGGTATGAAGGAGACATGCTATTTCAAGCCAATCACTTTCTATTTTCAACTGCTGAGAGGGTTGCACACATCTTCGTACCCACCAATAGCTGAACCAAGATTCGAGAGCGATCATTTGCTTAGCTCACGTTGCATATGATATGCAGTGCAATGCCCCCATGCAGCAATGCGGCTCACAAGGCCGAGGCTGGAATGATGATGGCCATGGCTGGGCAACCATTTTTTGCTGGATAGTTGAAGTCGTGAGTTGTCCGCTCTTCGCTGGGTCATTGGTGGCGTCTGGCCTTCGCAAGTGATTACGCGGTCCGAAAGCCTCGATTCATGCGAATGCCAGGGAATCCATCTTGCGAGAGGGTGTGCCGAAGCTGAAAACCAAATGACAAAGTATAAATATACAGAATATAAGAGAGCCTGACCAAAATATCAAGGCGTCGGATAAATAAATAGAAAGAGGGCATCCCTCCCCGGCTTGTCAAATACTGGAACTCACAGATAGTGGACATCAAACGAATCTCCCGCCGACATCACATCTTGCACACCCAAAATGGCAGTCACTCCCGTTCACAGAATCGCTGAGGAGCTTAAGGGACAGACCCTTCACCTTCCCAACCTTCAGCCCCTTTTCTCCCAGTGGCCTACCGAGATCAGCCCGTACTACGAACAACTCAAAGTCACCATCGAGAACAAGATCCAAGAATGGATATCTCCCAGTGACGAACATGTGCGCCGCAAGGCGCGAAAGGTTGATCTCCCACTCTTCTGCGCCACGTAAGTGCTCCCCCCCCCCCCCCCCCCCACCACTTATCATCTGCATACCAGAAGGCTTGCAGCTGACCTAACCCCAAGCTGGTATCCCCGATCCACACTCGACCGTCTCGAGACCATGGCATGATTCTCCATGTGGCTGTTCATCTGGGACGACGTCATCGAGAGCACCGACACCGACATTGCATGGATCCACGACCAGGCCCTCGACTATGCCGAGTTCCATCTGGGTCTCAGCGATTCCTCTGCTGATGAAGAAGAGCCTGTCCCGCCGACAAAGTACTGCACACTATTCAAGTATGCCGGCGCGTCCCTGAGGGATTCTTGCACCGTCGCCGAGAGACGCCGCTTCCATGATGAGATCAGGTACTACATGAAGGGCTGCGAGGTCGAGCAGACATATGTCCGCGCCGGCCGGATTCCAAGCCTTCGTGAGTATTGGGAAAACAGAATCGGTACCTCCTCGGTGAATATCTATTGCGCACTGGGCGAGTAAGTTTTTCTTTTTCTTTTTTCCTTTCCGTTTTCTTTTATTTTTAAATCGGATCGATGGTGTGACATTGAGGTCTTGCACAACAAAGATACATGGCGAGCACTTACATCCCCGCCGAGCTCTATGAGACGGAAGAGATGAAGACGATGTGGCTCGAACTCAACCGCCACATCTCGGCAATGAATGACATTGTTTCTCTCAAAAAGGAGATTGTATGTTAATTACTGCCGTCACCTCAGCCTGCATCATCTCATCCATCTGCATATCTGCTGATACGTGAAAACAGGGCAAGAGTCTACACAGTCTGATCCCGGTGATTATCAACGAGACCGGGGCAGATCTGAACACGGCGGTTGTGTCTGTGGTCGAAACGCTGCGCATATCCGGCGAGAGCGTAGACCGCGGGGCAAAGGCGCTGCTCGAAATGACGACGGCACACGATCCCAAGGCGCACGCGAGCGTCCAGAAATACATTGTCGGGTTTTATACGAGCATGACGGGCAGTTACTGGTGGTCGTAAGTCCATACCCTGGCTCCCGTTTTTCTGATTCTGTTGCTGAGTGTTGCTGGTGCTAGACTGGCTTGTGAGCGATATGGTGTTGCCGAGTATGTGCAAGAGGATGGAAGTTTGGCTGTGCCTCTGTAATTGAGTGGCATTTTTCTTCCGGGGGGGAACGACATAAGTTTGCAAGGCAAAGATAATGAATTGACAATGAATGAAGGCTTGGGTAATGAAAAAACTTGTCATGCTACACAATGCCAATGAAACATATATGCAATAATTATTGAATTTAATCGTGAAGAGACGAAGGGGAAATCGTTTCGGGATGAATATGAAAGTAATTAATTAGAACTTCTCTCTAGACTTGCCTTATATCCTCAAGCACTGGGCAGAGTGATTCTTTCCTTTCTAGCCCCTAGCCTCCCGTTCCTATGTTCCCTTGGCCTCTTTTCGCCCTGCAATCATCAATACCCGTCAAATGGTCTCGTTCCAGGCGCCCCCACGACGCAAGGTTCTCGGCACTCGGCTCTGTCTCACCAAATCGGTATGGAACGGCCAGCCTACTATTGAGCCTTCGCTCTACCCCTATGAACCATCTCCCGCCGTCTTCGCCATGTTGTGACATTGTTGCCGAGCTCCCAGTCAGTGTGTTCACCGCTTTCGATAACTTTACATCAACCGGTATGACTGACACCCTGTTTCACCCCGGCACTGCACACTGGGCACTGTGCACAGCGCGTTTGGAGTCATCGAACCAGTCGATGGAATCGAACAGAATTGCGGGCGTTTCCAACAAGTTGTGCTCCGGAAAAGAAAGAAGAAGGAAAGCAACAAAAAATGGGGGGCGGTAGTATTTTGTAAAAAGCTGAAGCGCTCCTGTTTTCGTGTCACCTCCATGTCTCTCCCTTGACCATTTCAATTAACACCGTCTCCACCTTCCACCGACTTCGATTAGCACACAGTTCACACAACCCCGTATCCAACTTCATTATCATCATGGGGCTGAGAGAACTGCAGGGATTCTGGGCCTTGATGGCATTCCCAAGAGAGAGTTTCTAAAATGACTCTGAACAGGCGGTCTCTAAGTTGATTAGCCCACCATTGGGCAATTAATACAGGCCAAGTATCCGTATATAAGTTTCCCGTGAATTGACCTTATTTCCTCGGGGTCGCGCCTCCGAAGCTGGGCGCAAGGTCCGCCGATTTCGGAGTGAAATTTGTGCGGCGGCAAGATCCGTCGCGCTAGGTATACTCCTCTACGGGATTTAGCTAGGCACCACCCTCCCACCCCTCGTGGAAACTTTGTTCATGATGAGCGCTTTTCTGCAACCACGCTAGGCCACTTTTGCCCCGCTCATTATGTCTGAACTCCGCTCGCTCAGGCCAGCACAACAATTAGATGCAAGTCATCTAAAATCAACGACCCTACGCATAACCTGTTCTCTGTTCTTTTGACCACACACGGTAGAGGCGACGTGAGATCTCGGTGAAACTACATAGAGTCGACGGTGTCGGTAGCAATTCAGCGATAATATGGTACGAGTACCTCAACGCTGCCCAACAGCCAGCTCTGTAATACTGATGAGATGCTAGTCTGGAGGGGATGAATCCGGCGGCGATGGCGATTCGGATATATTATGGGAAGACGTATCAGACGAGGGAATAGATGTCAGCTCCGAAGAGCTTGTGGAGTATTTGAGGCAAGAACTCCAGACAACACCGGAAGGCGATCCTGCTCGGGCAGAGGTGCTGAACGGCCTTGGACATGTGCTCTTCGATCGATACTCCAGCACAAAAGCGATGGCCGACCTTGATGAAGCCATCCAAATTGCACGGCAAGTTGTCAATGCGACGCCAGAAGATCGCCCGGACCGATCAGAAAGTCTAATGGCCCTTGGGATCCGACTCGGTGAGCGATACTTGGCGAGCGGGGTGATGGCCGACTTCGAAGAAGCCGAACGAGTCATGCAACAAGCAGCCGATCCAAACATCAATCCAGAGCCAGCTGGAGTCTGGTGTGACCTTGGAAAGCTGTTCGAATATAAATACGAAAGAACACAAGCCCCGGCTGACCTTGAAGAAGCAATTCGAGTCACGAGGGCAGCATTCGCCGCAATTCCAGAACAACACCCAAACTGGGTAGCTCTCGTGAACGGTCTCGGAATGCAACTTAGCAAGCGATATTCGAGCACAAGGGCCGTGTGTGACCTTGAAGAAGCCACTCAGCTTGTGAGACGGGCAATCGACGCGGCGCCAGACGACCATCCGGATTATCCAGGGCTATTGACCAACCTTGGAGCTCTACTTGGCAAGGAATATTCGAGGACAGGAGCAACCACCAGCCTCGAAGAAGCTATTCCGTATATGCGTCAAGCACTGGACGTGATATCGGGCGATCACCCACGCCGGGCAATGGTACTCAGTAACCTTGGGGATCATCTCGGCCAACGATACTTGAGGCTAGACACTGTGGCCGACCTCGAGGAAGCTATTCGACTGTTGAGAGAAGCAGTTTGCATAACGCCAGACAGCGGCCCGGACAGGGCCGCGTACTTGAACAACCTAGGGCTTCAGCTCGGCGAGCAGTACTTCAGGACAGGGGCCCTCGCCGACCTTGACGAAACCATTAAGTGCTCACAGCAAGCAGTTGATGCAACGCCAGAAGACCATCCGGATTTGGCGGTCTATATGAACAACCTTGGAGCCCAACTTGGCGATCGATACTCGAGAATGGGAGGCCTTGCCGATCTCGAAGAAGCTATCCAAATTCTAAGCCGAGCAGTTCTCGCCATGCCAAAAACCCATCCAAATTTGGCATCCTTGTTAAGTAACCTCAGCCTTCAGCTTAGCAGTCGATATTCAAGAACGAAAGTTGAAGACGATCTCGAAAAGGCCCTTCGACTTGTGAGAGAAGCACTTGATTGCACCCCAGAGGGCCATCCAAGCCGGATGGTACAGTTGGATATCTTGGCAATCTTACTCGGACACCGATACTCGGCAACAAATGCAATAGCCGATCTTAAGGAGGCGATTCAAGTTGCACGGCAGGCGGTCAATGCAACGCCACAAGGCCATCCGTACCGGCCTAGGGTATTGAATAACCTTGGAGATGGGCTTAGCAACCTGTATTTGAGGACAGAGGATATAGCCGACCAAGAAGAAGCCATAGCATATCTACAGCAGGCCGTTGCGCTAATGTCACCGGACAACCCGGACAGGTCAGCACTGCTAGGCAACCTCGGAGACCAACTCAACAGTCGATATTCGAAGACGAGAGCGCCTGAGGACCGCCAAAACGCCATCGGTCACTATCGAGCGGCATTAGACCAGGAGAACTCGTATACCCTCAGCCGCATATGGGCCGGTAGAAGTATCCTCAGCTGTGATCCAGACTGGCAGCAAGCCTACGAGGCCGCGAGCCTGACGGTTGATCTCATTCCTAGGCTATCATCACGCTCGCTCCGGAATTCGGATAGAAGACATGCACTCAGCCAAGTGGTCGGCCTCGCCTCTGATGCGGCTGCAGTAGCGCTACAGGCAGGCCAGACACCCATGGTGGCGCTGCGCCTCCTCGAGCAGGGACGCGGCGTGCTCGGGGCGTCCCTGGAGGCGGCGCGGGCCGACATTCTGAACCTGCAGGACAGGGACCCCGAACTCGCCGAGCAGTTTGTGCGTGTCCGGGATGAGCTTGAAACGAGTAATAGCGCCACTCTGAGACCACAGCTAGAGGGCGGCGAGGTTTCTGACTCGTCGTACTCTTCGTCGCTGGCCCGGGCACACCGGCGGCGCTACGAAGCGAGAAAGGAGTTCGACAGGCTGGTTGCCAAGATTCAGGGGCTGCCTGAGTTTGGGGATTTCTTGCGGCCGCCCAGCGAGACGGATATAAAAGCTGCGGCCCAACGCGGCCCCGTCATTGTCATCAATATCAGCAAGTACCGTTGCGACGCGCTGCTGGTTGAGACGCATCAGGTGCGAGCCCTGCCCCTGACCCGCTTGTCCAAGGAGGAGATCCAAGACAAGGCGTGGGGAGGAGGCGATCTTGGGAGCTACGAGATCCTCGAGTGGCTCTGGGATAAGGTGGCGCAGCCCGTCTTCAACGCCCTGGGCTTCACCCACCCTCCTCCTCCTCCTCCTCCTCGGCCTTCTGTCGACACCTGGCCGCACGTGTGGTGGATTCCCACCGGGCCGCTGAGCAAGTTCCCACTCCACGCCGCGGGCTACCACAGAACGCGCTCTGCCGAAACGGTGCTCGACAGGGCCATGTCGTCCTACGCCTCGTCAATCAGGGCCCTCATGCACGGCCGGCGGCGGCAGCAGCAGCAGCAGCAGCAGCAGCAGCTCCAGCTCCAGCCTTTCACCAAGGGGGGCGAAGCGCTCCTTGTCGCCATGGAGCACACTTCAGGCATGGACAGGCTCGAGTTTGCACCCAAAGAGGTGGCCGTGGTGCGGGCCCTCTGCGCGTCCATGTCGTTACAGCCTGTCGAGCCAGGACGCCGCAAGCAGGACGTCGAGTCGGGCCTGCGAGACTGCAGCGTGTTCCACTTCGCCGGCCACGGTGGCACTGATGAGCACGATGCGTCCAACAGCCGCCTAGTGCTGGCCGATGGCGCATTCCGCGTCGCCGAGCTGCTGGAGATGAACCTCGCCGCCGAGCAGCGCGCACCATTCCTCGCCTACCTCTCGGCCTGCGGGACGGGACGCATTAGGGACGAGAGGTTCGTCGATGAGAGCATCCACCTAATGAGCGCATTCCAGCTGGCTGGGTTCCGCCATGTCGTCGGCACGCTGTGGAGTGTCAAGGACGAGGTCTGCATCGACGTGGCGCGCATCACGTACGAGGAGATGAGGGACGGCGGCGTGACTGACGAGTCCGTCTGCCGCGGGCTCCACAACGCGTCGCGCGCCCTTCGCGACCAGGGCCTCGAGGCGCTGCTGCTTGAGAGCGAAGACGACGACGGATCCCTGCCGCTGGAATGGACTGCGACGGACGGGGCGAGAGACGTGAGCGCAGATGATGCAGGCGGCTTGGCTCTGTGGGCTCCCTATGTGCACTTTGGTGTGTAAGGATGGGCTAGACTATTATTTATTATATTATGGTTTGCTTTTCTTTTTTCTTTTCTTCTTTTCTTCTTCTTTTCTTTTTTCGTAGTTGGCCCGACGTCCCCTGGGAGGATTTGACCTTTTTTTCTTTTTCTGTCTAAAATACCTACTATTAACTACAAGGAGGTGCGGATGTGAAAATGTATCGCGCCCCAGTTCTCTGGCCCCTCGCCGCCACCCACTTGGCCAGTTCTGTCCGGCTTGCTTGTTTTGGCAAGTCCCCCTAATTTTGGCAACTCCAATAAGTCAAATGAAGTCGGCCGGGAGGTGATGAAGATCTTGACAATATCCTCGCACGAGCGGTGCCCTTGCTCCTTTATCCTGTCCGGGACCGTCATCCTTAACCGTAAATTCCACGTGCCTCCTGAGGACGGCTCTCCGTTCTTCCGTGGTGTGACTTCTTTATACGTTCCCCGATACACATTTTCTACCTGCCACGAAGGACCGAGGTCGTGCACAAATACGTAAAGCACGTTTTCTCCCCGGTTTCTCACAATCAACTCGGCTATGGTGCCATGTTCCACTTCCAGCCAGGCGCTCCCCGGGCCGTACTCCTTGCCCCCGCTTCGAATACAGGCCTCATAGGACTCGATGAAAGAAGAACTCACGATGGCCTCGTTGTTTTCTAGCGTCCTAGCCAGTTGGAACCGAGCCAGGTGCTCCAGAATGTCAGCAGCGTGGCTGACGTCGATTTGTTCTTGAGGTACATTGATGACCTCGTCGCCTGATTCGCGTAGGATCCGGTACCCCCCGCCGCCATTGTTGAGCACCACGTCAAACGCGAAGGGAGCGCTGCTGCTAGCGTCCACGCCAAAAAGCGACCGGACTTTCAGGGCTGTGATCCATTCACCCCGATGTGGGATGCCGGGTGGAAGCCGTATGGGAAACCTCTGGAGTGAGCTTCGAATCATGGGATGTGCCACCCATCCCATCCGGCCACGAATAGACGGCGGCGGCAGGTTAAGCAGCTCTAGATCCGACGTCAGCCCTCTTATTCGGGCAACCTTGGAGATGACCGTAGGCTGTTGCTGTTGTTGTTGTTGTTGTTGTTGTTGTTGTTGTTGTTGTAGTCGAGGGTCGTCAACTTCAAAAAAGTCCAAAGCATGTAGGGTAAACTGATCGCTCTCATGAACACCGTGTGCACGGCCGGCTTGCAGCTCGAGAGTATTATTTTCTCTCATCACGACTGGGATCGACGCTGCTGTGCTATCCCCCAGGCCGATTCGACCGAAGAAGGCCTGATTTGGATTCCCGTATAGCACCGGATTTTGCCGACGGGACCCAGAAGAACCGCGCATTTGCGCGATCAGGTGGCTGAAGATGTCCCTATGTCTCTTTGTAAGACCGAGGCTCTTGATGGTATCAAGGAGAAAATAGGACAGGATTCCACGGCGTTGCCCGTTGACCTCGGGCTCTCGGGCTACTTCATGGGAACCGCATGCAGCGAGTATGGCATATTGATATGGGTTGATGAGCCAGTTGGGTAGTCCAGAGGCGTCGCGGTAATATGCCGAGCCTTCTTCGCTCATGGATAAGTTTTCTTGCAGACGAGGAGGGTCCTTCAACCCGGCCTCGTCATCATCGTTGTACGGGAGGAAGCGGGTGGTGCTGGCGTCTTCGTCATGGCGGTAGACACTCGCGGAGAAGCAGCAGTCGAGAACGAGAGTGACGGACAAGCCCTTATCGACCATGGCTTTCAGTAGCCGCGCCAGATCGTAGCCCCATAGATGCATCACTCGCGTTTCCTCCCTTCCTGTGAGGAGCGCTAGAGCTACATCGCCTGTTGGCCTGTTGGAGAATTCGCCGCTTGGCGGCTTCCGGGTCCCATGCCCCGAGTAGTGGATGTACACAAAATCTCCTGCTTTTGCCAGCGAGGTAGTCCCTTCCAAGGCCGAAACGACATTGTCGTAGTTGGGCCACAGCTCCGGGGTGCTGGCCGCCAGTTCGGGCGGCTTCCCCTCGGTCCGACTTGCGGTGATCATGCGGATCTTGACGGCGTTATTTAAGGTGCTCTCTAGATGTGCCTTGACATCCTGAACGTCTCGCACGCAGCCTTTCAGGGGGAAATCTGGATAGTCATCGATGCCAATCAAGATAGCATAATGTGTGACAGTCTGGGAACGGTTGTCCATGGTGGTGTGATATATTTTGAACAGCGACTTTCTACCTAAGACGTGGCGAGCAGTGGTGTAAAAAGATAAAAAAAAAAAGGGGGGGGGGGGGGGAGAATACAAAGTTTTCGAGTGCGCAAAGATCTGAACTCCTGAAGAGTAGACGGGCGCAAGACAAGAAAATACCGCATCATCTATCTAGGTGGCACAAGAATGGGGTGGCATGAACGTCTGCTGACTTTCTGACCCCGCCCTGGTCTGCCTAAGGCACCTCTTGCCCGCTCCAGCCTCAGGCGGGCTCCAGGTAATCGGCGTCAATCTCCTCGCCGTTCCTCACAAGCTCGCCATCTGCCAAACAAAGCGTGCACTTTCCCGAGACAGCGGTTGCAACGAGATAAGGCCCCCTGCGAGTTCCATCTTTGTGAAGATATACTTTGGTTCCGACTTTGAACTTCGGTTTCTGATAATAAGGCGCTCTGGTAAGCAAACCTTCTAGGGAATCAATCACCGTGGGCTGTCCCTGCCTTTGTATAAGCGACCACAATGGGGCGCTCGCCTTCCTTGTTAAAGTTGATCTTAGGCCTGTCCGTGTCAGCATTGAATTTAATCGGCAACGGGCCAACGCCTGCTCACTTTTCTGAGGCGGCCATGTTGCCTACTGCTGGGGCCGTTGTGTATTAGTTGCTCACGGTGGCCGGTCGGGCGGGGGGGGGGGAAAGTTTGAGTGTCAATTGCCGGTGTTGAGGGGGGGCCTTGAGTGCAGACACCTGGCCATTTTATGGTCATCGGGCGCGGCGTGGCAGCGTCTATGGGCCAATCGAATGAGCCCTCTCGTTTGTGGTCGCCACCTGCGTTTTGGTGTGTGTGGCTGAGCATGAGATGTGAGGCCTCTTTGCATCAAGGCGCCCAACATAGTGCCAGGCTGCAAAGTCTCCAAGGTTCGCGCTAACATCATCTCCCACCACGATTGTTGCTGAGAAAAGACGCTATTAGGAGATGGAGTCGGCTGCAACTTGTTTGCCGCTATACGAGCGCCCCGAGCCCAGTTCGGTAGCAAAAGAACCCCGGAGAAAGAGTAAGAATAATACCCGCCATCATCACTTCGGCAACTTATTAGGGCGTTCATTGACATGGTAGGGAATGGGCAGTTGAGGATTACAGGCCTGGATACCCCCGTTTTACCGCACTCCTGGCCGCGTATGACCCATATCTCATATGCAGACGCTTCGCTAAGCTTCGAGCTCGACTGCTTCTGCTGAAACAGGATCGGCTCTCTATCCTTGAGGAGAGGCTGGAAGAGATGGACCAAAAGGAGAAATCCCCCTTATTTCTTGGAGCGAGCCGATGCGATGGAAACTCCGAGCGAGCCTCTCTGCTCTCCGAGATCGAATCGCAGCTTGCCGGTTACGGTGAGCTGCAAACGCAAGACATTGATGCTCGCTTGCTTGCTGCTAACACAAGGGGGAAAAAATAGACGAATTCGCTGAAAAAACGCACCGGATGCTGAGTCTCAGTCCCGCTCAGACACGAGATATAGAGAGCCTGCAAAATTGGATGGACGGCAATGGCTGTCTGGCCCAGGAAGAGTGTGCCTATCTGACGCATTGCGGAGAGCTGGTGTCCCTCGCTCCCGCCGGTGACAGCGCAATATTGCGGCTTGAAGCGTGGGTGGAAGACAAGCTCGTCCGGTTCTGGCGGAATTTCCGGAAGGTAATTTTTAATACTATTTATTGAGCCATCAGCATCAGGACTTGGCTGACTGACCATTGCATAGCAGGGGCGCTTCCACAACATGTCTGATGATCCGAATGTCTACCTCTATTCCAGCCCGCTGGTTCAGCAAGCCGCTAGGACACTCCTGCTGCTCTTGATAACGCTCCTGCTACTGATGCCCGTTGTTATCTGCAACATCATAAGCACCATCTCGATTCGCATATTTGTCGTCATGATTTCCACTATCTTGTACCTCCTCGTGCTCTCGGTCTTGACCAAATCAAGGACAATGGAGTTGATCCTCGCGGGGGCAACGTACGTTTGCGTTCGACCTTTTTTTTTCAACGAGACGCGACCGCTAACTCGCTGGCGTCTAGATACGCAACGGTTCTTATTGTCTTTGTCTCTGGCACCAGTGTCGCCCAAGGCTAGGAGCGCTTGCACAACGCGTGGGCGCATTGCAGCTGAAACCTACTTAGGTTGAGGTGTGTGGGTTCAGTTACTTAGGGAGAGGCTGGAACGGGATCAGAGGCTAAACTTTAGGAAGCCATAAACCGGGTTACGATAAGTTGAGGACCTACGTGATGGACGCTTGGAGCAAGTTGCCGGACGACTTTTTTTGCAAGAGCTACTGCCCTTATTGCCGGCTCGTTGCCAGTCTGTGATAGATGCCAACGGAATGTATACAAAATACTATTCTAGTATTTACTATGATATAAAATGCAGACTTTGGTGGTTGGGAATTTTCTAGCATTTTGCCCCACGCGTAGGGAAGGCATGGACTACTCGCTACGTGGCCTCCTTGACGTTAACAGACTCTTGCTCTACCCCTTACTGCCCCTTAAGTTAGAACACTCTAGTATTTCCAATCCCAAGTATTACTTATATTTATTTACTAAGCTCCAAGACCGTCATTCCCCTAATCTTCCTTCTCCGTATCACTGTCGCCTTCACAGAGATCGACATGGCGATGGCGTCAAGGCGCCTTCTAATTCCCTTCCTTTGATCAGCAGCTTATTTATATCTATATCAAAGAATGAAGAGTCTGCGATGGCAATTGGAATTATTTGAATTAAAATATTAATATTTGAGAAATCTGAAATATTTAATAGATATTACGATATTATAGGACATTGACTTTAAGTAGTAGTTGGTGTGGCAGTCAGTGCACAAGGTCCCAAAACAACGCAGTTAATTTTGCTCAGGCAATTTTAGACGAGGTGGCCACGTCAAGGATCACTACCTTGGCTCAGGGCAGCTCAGGGCAGCTCGGGTTAAAGCAGAGGCAGCTGAGGAACCCCACTAGCAATGGCAATTGCTAATGGCAATCCGTCCGTGATGCATATGTCTATTGCATGACTTGACATACCGGTTGGGGGCTTATCATGTACAGCGCTGCAGTTCTGGGCAGTTGGGGTTATTTCAAACAGTCTGGTCGGGGATGGACAGATTTCCAGGGGATCGATTGTATCCTCAGGCTGGGTTAAATGCCTTAGACCAGTTCCTTCTGGGTTTCCTTCCAGAAACTGTGTCGTTGTCGCGGTCATGATCTTTGACTGTGAGGTCCGTGGTTCCTTCTGGGTCGCAAACATGAAGCTTGAAAGCTCACTCTTGGAAACCTCGATTGAGGACATGATAGATTTAGTTGATATACGACATGCAGTTCTGTGTCTCGTGTCCATATTGGTTGGTGGCGCAAGAGCAGATGATAAATTTATAAGTTAGATTTCAGCTGTGCCCGTTAATCTGGCAGATATTTACTTACATGTGAATCTCAATTGAGTAGGTAGGTAGGGGACATTTCAAGCTTGACGTGGTTGACCAGCCCCCAGGATTTCGCGAACATGAGGGACGCGAGCAACTGCGCCTCAAAGAACCCAGCGGAGGCCCTTAAATTGCGAGTTGGTTCCCGCCGGATCCTAGCAGACTATCTATGCACGGGTCGAGTCTGAGGGATCAATTGAACCGGGCCGATTGTCGGGACACTGCATATTCTGCAGAAGTTGCAAGAGGAAACCGGGGGGGGGGGGGACACAACTATTTCTGAGACCATGGCGAGGTAGATAATTATTGAGAAAAGAGAATGAAATTGGAAGACACCACCAAAGTCTGTAAAAAAGAATGGACCAGCCCACTCTTGGGTTCCACCGGTTGCTAGGTACCTTCCATACCAAAACGTCACCAACCAATTTGACCTGGACTGCTCCTTCCCGCCAACAAGACCGTTGGTGATAAAAAGGCCGCCAGATGCTTTTGGGAAAGAACGTGCCTTCCATGTGCATTGACTGGATCTCGCCATCTCGTCGCAGCCCAGCTGACGCGTGAGAGAGGTTGGATGGTGGAAGCAGCTCGGCACAATGTGTGCTTGCCTGGGTCTCATCAAGGCTTCCATCTCCTTACAGCAAAACAGAATACCTACCTAGGTACAAAGGTAGTTGCGATTCGTGTAACAGAGGGGCCTCAAAAGTCCGACAAGAAAAAATGTGTCGTGTCGAACCAAAGGGCTTCCCAACATCTTTTGTCGTCGTTGTTCCGCCCCCTCTCGTTAGATAATAACCCCCGACGCGGATCGCCATGCGTGCGTCGGGTGCTGTGGGTGTATTGTGGGTGTGCTGTGCCATGGAGCTTGTGACAGTGCATCCATCCATCCATCCAGCGATATTCATAACCTGGGCTGGGTTGTCATGCCACAAGAGGTATTGGAGGAGCACCCACCCACTTTCCTCCCGTCAGCACAGCACAGTACAACACAACACAGCACAACACGCACAGTGGATGGACGTTGGCAAACGCGCCAAGACGACGACCGACTACCCCCACGGACCCGACGCAGCAGCCACCGAGCCAGAGCTAAGGCCCGGGCCAAAGCTTGATTGGAGGCCTAGCGCGCCCAGACGGAGCCCAGAAGGGGCGTTGGACGCTGGTGGCAGAGCCCGTGTGCGACTGTGACCCAATCAAGGAGTTGCGTTCGCAGAGATAAGCAATCGGCGAATTGCGGAGTGTGCGGACCAGCCCGATATTAGCGGTTTGGTTGGTTGGGGGCAAAAAGAAGAAGAAGAAAACGAAAAGATGGGGAAAAAAAAAAGGGTAGTGGTGGTGGTAGTGGGCTGATAAGTGTTCGATATGTTCGAGAAGGAAGGAAACGAACAAACCTCGATCGACACTTGCCACTCCTTCTCCTAGTCCTGTCTGTGGAACTTCCTTCTTGAATTGGTGACCGGGTGGTATGTTATTTTATTTTTGCCTGCCTGCCTGCGGGAAAGCTGAGCTGAGTTGCTGTCTCTCCCCGCAACATTGAACGCCTATTATGATTGCTGTTAAGTTACACCACATCCCGATGGTACCCTGGGCGGTCAAATTATTCTCCCATCCTATTTGGGAAAAAGTATATGGAAAGCCCATGATTGGCCAGATGCCGGTCGGGCGATTCACCACATTGAGGCTTCATGGCGTCTTGGTTGCATGACATTGAAATGCAGCAGCAGCAGCAGCAGCAGTGAGGGAGTGAGGGAGTGAGGGAGGAGGTCGCTTCTAGTTTGCCACGTCTTGGCACGATCCTGCGATAACAAACAGTGCAGCTAACCGCGACTAGCATCGGTCGGAAATATTGGCTGCCTTTTTCTGGAGTAACACACAGACAGGTAGCACAGGTTGGTGGCTGGCCACTGGTTGGCCTGACGGGTGATGGGTGAGGGGGTGAGGGGGTGAGGAGGGGATGGCAGTAAAGTGACTGTGGTGGTCGGTGGCTTAATGGCTTGATGCATTTGCATGTTTGCGGCAGGTGTGTAATGTAGCACTGTATGTACTCGCAGCCATGTCACCCGTCCCCATTAATAAACGGCAGGCGATATGAGACATTCTCCGGGTCTGGGTCTGGGCAACAGACGGCGGGCGGGCATTTTGCCCATAAAATCCGGTAGCCCCTCTTCGTCGCATTTCTCCTGCAGCTCGCGGTCGCACGGCCTCTCTGCTGCTGCTGTCTCTTGAATTTTTTCTGCTTCTTTTCCTTTCCCCTGTTCTACGTTGCCTGACATCCTCGATATCCAGATTTGTTTTGACATTTGCAATCTATACCATACCCCTGACCCTGCCACAGCCATGGCGGAGAAGCAGGTCGTGGACGCCGAGGAGGGTCCCGCCAGCCACTACGACGGCATTGATGAGCGCAAGGCCGACAAGATTGCCGAGGGCGGCGATGCCCTCGGCGGCGAGGACGCCGTCGAGCAGTACGGCTACGTGACGCGCGGGTGAGTTTCCTCTCTGGCCATTGACTCTTGGCCTCAATGCATTGAGGCTCGACAACCTCGGACCACACACCACACACAACAGACCACAGAACACAGACAGACAGGTTGGCTGACTGGCAAATACTATTCCCCAATGGCAGACTCAAGTCCCGCCACGTCCAGTTCATCGCCCTTGGAGGAACCATCGGCACCGGCCTGTTCCTTGGCATTGGAAGCGCCCTGACCCGCGCCGGCCCCCTCTCGGTTCTGCTCGGATACACCTTCACCGGCGTCGCCATCTTTGCCATGATGCAGTGCCTGGGCGAGATGGCCACCTGGCTGCCTCTGCCTGGTGCCATCCCCCAGTTCTGCGCCCGCTACGTCGACGATGCTCTTGGTTTTGCGGTCGGCTGGAACAACTGGTACGCTAGTTCTATTACCATTTGCGCCGAGATCTCGGCCGCCGCTGTCGTCATTGGCTACTGGGAGGGCGCCGCCAACATAAATGTCGCCGCCTGGATCACCATCATCCTCGTCGCTGTCATCTGTCTCAACATCTTCGCCGTTGCCATCTACGGAGAGGCCGAGTTCGCCTTTGCGTCCATCAAGATCCTCACCATTGTAGGTCTGCTCCTCATGGCCTTCATCGTAGATCTTGGTGGAAACCCCAGGGGCGTGCGCCTGGGCTTTGTCTTCTGGCAGAACCCCGGCGCCATGCTCGAGTACGACGCCCCCGGTGACCTTGGCCGCTTCCTCGGACTGTTCTCGACTCTGATCAACGCCGCCTTCTCCTACGGCGGCGTCGAGATGGTTGCTGTCGCTGCGGGTGAGGCGGAGAACCCACGCAAGAACATCCCCAAGGCCGTCCGCCGCGTCTTTTGGCGCATCCTGTTCTTCTACGTCCTGGGATCTCTGGCGATCGGCGTGCTCGTCTCGTCGACTGACGAGCACCTTCTCTCTGCCCAAGACTCTGGTGCCCCCGGCGCCGCGCGCTCCCCTTGGGTCATTGGCATCCAGAACGCCGGCATTTCCGTCCTCCCGTCCATCATCAACGCCGTGATTCTCACATCCGCCTCGTCCTCGGCCAATGCCTTCCTGTACACCGGCTCCCGCTACCTCTACGCGCTTGCGCAGAACCGCCAGGCGCCCCGCTTCTTCCTGACCTGCAGCGAGCGCGGCGTGCCCTGGATTGCCGTCCTCACGACGGCCGCCATCGGCCTGCTGACGTACCTGTCCGCGTCGTCGGACGGCGGCGCCGCCGCGGCGTTCGAGTGGTTCCAGAACATCACCACCATCGCGGGTCTGTTCACGTGGTGCTCCATCTGCGTGGCGTACCTGCGCTTCTACAAGGCGCTCGAGGCCCAAAAGGTCGACCGCAACACGCTCGTGTTCAAGAGCCCGTTCCAGCCGTACACGGCATGGTTCGCGCTGATTTACTTTTCCATCATCATCTTCTTTAGCGGGTTCAATGTGTTCATCTATGGAAACTGGAAGACTGCTGGTATGTTTTATTTTCTTTTTCTTCCTACAAAAAAATGAAAATAAAAAACAACCGTCCATCCCATCCCTTTCTTTTTCAAGTTTAGTTTGATACTGACAGGATGCGAAAAACCCCCCCAAAAAACAGACTTCATCGCCGCGTACATTGGTGTCCCCATCTTCTTTGGCCTCTTCTTCATCTGGAAGCTCATCAAGAAAACCAAGTGGAAGACACCTGAGGAGGCAGACCTGTTCTCCGGCAAGGAGGCCCTCGACGCCGAGGACGCCCATTGGCCTGAGCTGAAGCCGCGTAACGCGCTCGAGAAGTTCTGGTTCTGGGTCGCATGATGGATCCGGGGCCGGACCAGGGGGGAGAAAGATGATTTCATATGGGGAGGGAGGTTCAAGGGGTGGCCTTTCTGCCCAGTCATTTATCTAGGTAGTCACCTAGTAATTACTTGACAAAGACTTTGAGTCGATAGTTAGTAGTCGGCTGGCGACACGGCAAGAAGGCTCGTTCCGATCGTATCTCCCTAGGCACACATTATACACATACTCTTCTAGTCCAAATCGGAAGATATTAGCTCCTGCAGCGATGCTAGCCTTCGTGAACCAGGTCGTATTTCGTTTTCAGTACTAACGGAAGATGATTTGAAAGGATTAGGGATTGGATATTCCCGTGATCAAGTGTCAGGCAGGGCTCCACTTTTGACCCCTTTCTTTTGTTATTGCCATCCTACGATCCTCCAACAACGATTGTCACAATCCAGAGGCTGTGAAATACCAAATACCCTCAGTATTTTCTCCCGCCGATAAGCTTCTTATTTCTCGGTGCTGAGTGTTCAGATACAGTCAGTCACATATGCACAAGTACTACATATTGACCAGTTTGGTGACACGAGTTTGAAACCCTGGCAGCCAAGCTCACAATCATGAGAAGAGCTTGGTTGGGTCCAGACTCTCAAACCCAACCCGCAGTCTGACTGAGTTGAGGTAGCCACCATTCATATCCAGCATCCACGCCAGTGTCCACGGTAAGCGTTTCTCTAGGATACCTAAGGTAGTCTTTGAAGCAAGCCCTATTCTAGTACTCCTCTATTTCCGGTCTTCCATGGATTCTCTCACCTTGGGCCCTGGGGTGAAAGTGGAAATTCCGTAGATGGCCAGGGACGCTCAGAGGTTCTCTGCCACGTCGGCGTCGTATATCTCAAGCCTCGGGAATCGAAATAATCATAGCCGTCCTCTGGGTCCCAGTCACTCGATACGATACAAAGTCTTGGGTAAAAGGCAAGCGTAATCAATCTGAGCATTGCTCAACAAAAATATAAATGCTATGCCACATCCTGTATTAAAGTGTTTTCAGGCGAGTTCTGTTCTTCCTACTGCTATAGCGGAAAGCTCCAATCGCCCTCATATTCTTTCCTCAGACCTCTGGTTCGTTACTATGCACGTATGCGTATTGTATAGGATGCCCCTCTTCCCTTCTCGAGCCCCCTCGGTATCCAAGCAAAGATTTCGACTAATTACCCAAGCTAGTCGTCATGTCCAGCCAGCTTCGATCCCCACTTAACGTCCCAAGTTTCAGGGTCTCGTCCTTTGGAAGCAACGCCCAAAAGTAACAGTAACATTCATATTCGGGGGTTGGAAATATGGAGGTTCAATAACCATGGCGAGGTGGAAGTGGAAGCTCCACAGCTGTCTCAGAGATTTCAAGAGGTGCTCTGCCACGTCGTCGTACCCATGGAACGCCGGTTCGGAAGGCGTTGTGGGGCACTCGGTGGTTCTTCTTCCGTGCAAAAACACTCAATGGCGAGAGTCTCCAGGCCTACCAGTGCAGAAAGTCCCCGAAGACCATCCAGCAGCAGGTACTCGATGTACTTTTTGATTATGAGTCTCAGGCTCTACAGCTGTGTCAAACTCGCCACGGAGTGCCCGGTCCATTTTGTTTCACCAGTATGTGGGGAAAGAAGGCTGTGCATAGCACTGAGAGGTCGAGAGCGACCAAGCTGGCCGGAATCAAAGACAACACGTCGGCTACGTTTGCGATCTGCATTTCTCGTATCCCGAGGGTCGTAATCTGCGAGATACCGATGGCTATCATTCTCTGCAACCGCGTACGAGGGAACTTGTAGGCGTTGCAGAGCGAGAGGATGAGTTGCTTAGGTCTGATTTCCGCGACAAGTTGAAGCACGTGCCCATCCGGTTCATCCAAGTCCCATGCACTGATATGGATGGTGCGGATGCCGGATGTATAGACCCGACGACGTTGCACGTCGCGAACGTGGTGGAATAGTGCCCTGCCCTGTCCCCCAAAGTACTTGTACTGCACCGTTCGATACAGAGGCGGGGCGCCGCAGTAGAACCAGAGCCTACACACTCTGATGGCGCGGGCGAGTGTGGACCGGTCCGAGTCACCGTCGAGGTGCTCAAAAATCATCGTCATCAGCCCGGGGATGGCCAGTGCCCGCTGGGCGGGGGGGCAGTAGACGCGGTGGCTGCAGCATGGCGGATTGTTCCAGAAGCGCTGACACGTCCAGCATCTGCAACGTCGGGGGTCGGGGAGAGGCTGCCATGTTTCTTGTTTGTGGTTTTTATATAATTATACTAGCGAGTCGAAGAGTTCGGGGAAGAGGTCGTGTGGAAGAAGCTGAGAGCGGCCGTGCGCCAACAGAAGGCTTGCGGGATAATGGAATCCGCAAAGGCAAACTGTGTTGTCTATCAATGTGGGGGAAGCAATGCCGAAGTCAGATATGTGCGTCCGCAATCAAACTGGTAAGTCGTCTTGTTTGCGGTTTGTCGCGTGTGGTAACTCAGGCTTTGCGGGTAATTTAGACTAGAGGTTCCTGAGGGTTTGGGGAGAAGATTCCTTTGGAGAGGCTGTGGCCCGCTTTCCTAGCTCTTCGGTGACGCGAATTTTGGGCTATGGGGTGACGCGCCTTGAACGGTGAATGGAATCAAGAAAGGTCACGCTGAGGATAGGATGAGAGGTCGGGTCGGTGCTGTAACCGAAGTCTAGTATCGTACCTCACCACTGCTACCAACGAGGTACTAAGTCTAGTTCAAGGATCCCCACCACCTTCCTTCACTTCCTTCCCCTTGACTTCTCCATCTCGTGCGGGAGAACTTCCTCTTCAACCTTACAACATCCATTCACTCACTTTGGGACTGTGGGGCCCTTCGTCTCGCGTTGCAAGGGGCTTCAGCTCTGCATCGCCCTCGCCCACCTTCCTGAACTTCAACCGCCTCATACGATATATATCCTTCGCGTTTCCGACATTTGCATACGACAAGTACACTAGACTCCCCGCACAACTCAACTCTACTCTTGAAGGCAATAGGCACGAGAGTTATTCCAATCTCAGCCTCTCCGAAGCCCAAACCTGGCATCACAGCCTTATTCTCTCCCCGACCTTGTGCTTCCAGTATGAGCACTCGCTTCTCGTCTCCTGCTGAGAGCCGCAGTCAACTATCTAACCTACTCTATAACTTCCTTAGTACGTCTCGCATAATCATGAAGCCTGAAAAATCCCACGCTGACCTCCCGTTACATAGGCTGTTCCTGTCCAGATCGGCAACGGCCCTCCTCTACCAAAATAGATACCACAAGCGCCGCGATGCGGGTTCTGCACCTCTCAGAGATGCTCACCATGATTCTTGAGTTCCTGCCAAAGTCATCTCTTCCCACGGCCGTTCGCGTCTCTCGCCTGTGGTTCGACTGCGGTACCATCGTTTTGGGGAACTTGCAACCTGCGGATGATTCCATTGTATCGGGCATAACCAAGAGCCCCCGTTGCCAGCTCTACACGTCTTGCATCCGCTCGCTCAATACAACACCACGACCAGAGGATTTTCACATTTCTCGCCGCGTTGAGGACGTTGAGGGCCACACTTCGAACCTGCACTTCTCCCAGCTGCAGGTGCTCCGTCCCGACTATTACCGCTGGGATCACAACGAGAAGTGTCCTCCGCTGATCACAGGACGTCCCTCCTAAGGACCCCTCGCCAATCAGTATCTGGTGCCAAGTCTTCAGAAAGTCATGATCAAAAGGATTGCACCCTTACCACTTCAACCTCGTTGATGGTTTGGTGGCGAGTTGCCCAAAATGGCGATCCTTCAGCTTAGCGGCCCATTACTTCAGCTCGGCAGAAAAAAAGGACTACAAAGTTGCTTGGGCCAAGGGGAATCTTTGGGACGCGTCATACTTTGCTCTCCTTCCGAGACTACCAAAGCTCGAGGACTTTATCGTCTTGGATTGTATCATAAACGTCACGTCCTCGAAGATACTCAAGAGCGTTGCGACAGCTTCGAAGCTCAGGAACCTGACACATCTGTCCAACAGACGATCCAAACGAACGCGACTCAGACCGGCGCGACGACCCAGTCTGGAATTTCCGAGATCTAGTTGACCATGGCCGCATCTTCCTGTCTCTGGAGACGCTCGTTTTGTTGCCAGACCCTGTATCGGGCTTCCTCCCCATCGCCAGTACCCAAAACTTGCTTTCACTTCTTCCACCGGGGCTGGAGAAGCTTGCCCTCTCGGTAAATAACCACGCCCCGGGTGCCCAAATCACTCAGCTCGACAATGTATTCGAAAATATCCGAAACTTGGAGCACCTCCGCCCCTTGCAGCTCTTCTTCCGCACCCTCTCGCCACTGCCGCGCCATGGCTTCCTGTCCTTTTCGAGCCTGAACAAGCTGGAGGAGATTTGGTTCGGGTTGGACGCCGTCTATCTGAATCATGACGGTGGCCGTTGGCCTGCTTCTTACATTCCTGACCACGAACTGGTGAAGAAGCTTGCCAAACCCTTGCCCAAGTTCCGTCGGTTTGACCATGCGGGCTTTAAAAACTTTTAAAAGGGGTTTAGTCGTTGACGGGTGTTCGGGAACGCATTTTCCGCCAAAAGAACAGCATACACCGGCTCTAGCCGTAGTAGCCGTAGTGGAAGTGACGCGCAATGTAGTATGGTATTAGTCGTTGCCGCGTTCCGGTTGTCGCGCAATAAGATGCTACGTTATCAGGTGCACCGCAAATTTAGGTGACAGCTCGTTAGAAGGGTAACCGTTATCGGCCATGTCTCTGCTCTGGCAGTTTTGCCCGGCCTGACTTCAGATAAAATTGAATACCTGACATATATAGGTGGGCAAGGTAGACTGTGGAGCCACCCCCACAGCAGGCATATCTACGCCCTGGATCTCGACCATTCTTTCTTCTCTCTTCTCACACTTTGGGATTACCCAGGAGAGCTTCCCAGTTGTTATCCTAGAAGCAGACAGCAACGAAACAGGCAGCTCCCTTTGCCGACGACTGTCAGGGGGTGATTTTTCTTCTTTGCCCCCGGTCGGGACACATCTTCCTAGTTGGCCGTAGTCAGCTTCAAAGTTGCGATGATACTGGAGGGACTGGAAGCTTACATTAGTAATGGAATCTATATAATCTCTCGAAATCAAGGATTTGGGATTGTCTATTCCAACCGAAGACGAAGCATCAGAAATTGTTCCGTACGGTTTGAACAGTCGGTTCCAAAACATTCACTTCGGTTACGGATTGTTTTTTTCACCCTAGTCCCTTCCAGACTCCAGATGAATGGTTTAGCCTAATCTTTCCAGTCCTTCTCAGATCTGACTACCTTCAGGATAGACAAAACCGGAACACATTGTTTATTGCCGGTGTGTCGTGTCCTGATTGACTCGGATCATAAGACTTACAAAATTATTGTAGAATTATTTCTTCCCAAGATGCTGCTATTCTAAACCTAAATAATTAGCTGCGCCGTGATCCAAAGTAGTTCTACTACTTCGGCTTTGTCTCGCCTCAGTATTTCCTCGGGCATGTAATCCAGCCAGCTCCCTTGCCATCTAACCTCGGCTAGGGTGTGGTATTGCGCCGCCTGTAGCGCTGTTCCCCAAAATCTGTTCTCTAGCTTGAGATTGATGTCGGCCCCGGCAGCTATCAAAGCCTCCACGCACCCCTTCCGTCCCAAATATGCTGCCGCAGCCAACGCGCTGCCGAAGTGTCCGCTCTGGAGCACTTGGTTTACGTTGGCGCCACTCTTAATAAGGAATTCAACCATCTCAGTCCATCCCGAATATGCCGCCGCAGCCAAAGCGCTACCGTAATTCCCGGTCTGGAGCACCAGGTTTATGTTGGCGCCGCTTTTGATAAGGAATTCAACCATCTCAGTCCATCCCGAATATGCCGCCGCAGCCAAAGCGCTACCGTAATTCCCAGTCTGGAGCACCAGGTTTATGTTGGCGCCGCTTTTGATAAGCAATTCAACCATCTTGGTCGATCCTGAACATGCCGCTGCAACCAAAGCGCTACCGTATTTCCCGGTCTGGAGTATTAGGTCGACATTAGCTCCTCTTTTTATTAATGCTTCACAGAGAGGCCTGCACCCTGCTGTGGCAGCAATTGCAAAAGGAGTGTTTCCTTGGGAATTCCTTTGCGCCATTAGCGCGATTTCTGCACTCTCCCACCAGTCTGACAAAAGGGTATGGCTGGAGAAACAGCACATAGCCCAAAAAGGCGTCGTTGTTGGTGAGATTTCTTCACTGTCGACAGTGTCGAAAATAGATGTCCCTGGCATATCCCAGCGATTCGAGTGAATCTGCCGGTACCAAGCTTGATATTGCAAACTACTCTGGTTCATAGACCCAAGGAAGGATTTTAACAGCCGGATCAATATAGAATCAGCTTCCGGTGCGTCTTGAGTTTGGATGTGGATAATCCAGTGATGCCGGATGTATTTCTGAAGTGGGTGTTTTGGGTGCCACAACTTGGGCAGTTCGCTGCTGTGGCTGTCATAGCTGTAATCGGAGAGATTATCGTATGAACAATCATCCAGGTTCCCAGATATCTCGTTAAGAAGCAGTAGACAAACTTTGGCAGCATTGCAATGGGCCTGCAGACGGCTGAAGTGGTGGTCTTCAAAGTATTCGGCGACGGATAGGTGTGAAAATCTCCAGACCTTTGTCTGGGGATCGAGAACAAGCAGATTATTGCATATGTCTAATAGGAGGTCCTTATCAACTTCCTCGGACAAGGCCAAGCTTTCGCTGTCCGGGTCTAGACGAATCGCAGAGAGAAGTTCGAAGCTGTTCAGCGGGTGAGCGGCGCATATGACCCACATGAAGGCACGGTCTGCAAGGACTCTGTCGTGTTTGTTTCGAGCTGCAATCTTGGCGTATATATCGTCGTATGCCTCCTTGAGGTCGCCAGGGAGCTTCCCAAGTCGGTTTCGTATGGCTGCTTCGGTTTGGAGCTCGAGCAGCTGTTTGATTTGGAGGTATGCCCACTGGAACCTATCTCGATATTAGTAAGTCGGGCACACATAGTTACTTCCTAACCTCTCGGGAAACTCACATGCCGCTGCTCTGACCTAAAAGGGTCTTCACAATATCTCGGCGCAGAGACTGAGACATCATGTTCCAGCGTCGATGTCCGATGATCTCTTTGTTGACGAACTTCTCGATGTCATCTTGATTATCGGTGGCCTGGATTTCAATAAGAGGCCGGGAGCGGAGACGGTCCCTTATATCGGCGTCAGGCCGACCGGAAATAAAGACCCTGAGGGGATGTCTGGAATTGGCTATGAGGAAATCGATCGCGTCAACAAGTCGATAACGCGATTCAGGTTTGCATTCATCCAATGCGTCCAAGACAATAGTGGTCCTTGGGTACAGGTTGACCGACTCGAGCAGCTGCTCTCTGCAGGTCTCGAAGCTGAGGTCCGATCCCTTGAGCCTCAATTCGTGGTGTAGATCTCGGAGCCTTCTGCGCAAGTCTCTAGGATGGCCCATCTCATGCGATAGCTGGCGGACAAAGCTGCGAAGGACAGACAGCGGCTGGCTACGATCCTCTTCGTTCCGATTGCAGTAAAAAAAGGCAAATCCCTTTGTTGGTGAAGTTTCGGACTGGGCCTGAACATGATCGACAACCTTTGATGCGAGAAACGTCTTGCCAGCGCCAGCTGCGGTAATGTAGTCAGCATTGTCTCAGGAGAGTTGGAGAGAGGCTGAGATAGGTACTGATGGGAGCCTTGAAGCCACAGGATCATGGAATTACTATTTGTCCATTCATCGAACTCTTCACGCTGCAACAGCCATTCGCATGTACCTTGGGTTCGAGCCTCCTTAACCGTGTTGTGGTGCATTCCGTGCGGCATCTTTGAGATCCATTCGAGAATCTCGAGTTGTTCGCGACTATCGATTCGTTCTATTATCTCTTCGAATCTGCGTTTGGCGTATTTCTCCCGGATGATATGGCTAACCTAAGAATATGTCAATAACTCTCACCAATTTTTCGTTCTAGGTACTATCTTACATATTTTGCAACTTCCTTGTCCACTCTTCCAACTTCATTCTTCTTAGCTGAGATGTCTCGGTCGTCAGCTGATACGATTGCGCGGGCAGAGTGGCCTAAGTAAAGTCGAGGTCAGTAGGTTACGCTTGGAGGGATGACGCGGGAGGCCGTACTCCATCCGCTTTGCTGAAGGTAGTCATTCAGCGCCATCATGTACAGCAACAAGGCCTTGGACGCGTCCACAATGCGGTCTTCAAACTCCCTGTCGGTGACCTCGCCTCTATAGAGACTCTCATACTCGGCGTATCTCGACCGGAGTCGAGCGATGGTCTCAGAGCTTGTGAGAATGAGTGAGCGGGCATCCTTAGCGTTCTTCGCAACTTCAAGGCCAAAAGACACGATAGACCAAGCTAAGGCTCCATATCCTGACTTGTCAAACTTCATGGCAGCATCGCCGAGTTTTTTGAAGCTGACAGTGGCGTCGACGATCTTGTCGATATACTATTGAGAGCTTAGTAGGACTATTCAAGGCGGAAATATACCTAGCTAAATAAAGCAAAAACCTACTGGCTGCCATGCATTTTTCTCTTCATCCTTCATCTTTTTTGCATTAGAGATGACTGCATCGATATCATCAGTGGCAGTGCTGCCAGCTGGATTGGGTTGTGAGCTGGGATCCCGGGCTTTTGCGAGCTGATCCTTAGTTATGGAAAGCCTCTGTTGGTCCTTCCCGTCCAGCTTGCTCTGGGCCTCTTCCCAGAGGTCTCGAGGGGCGGTTGGCGTAGTTGGCAGGGGGTCCTCTGGGCCATCATCTAAGACGGGTAGAGCGGTGTCGCCTGAACTCAGGGAGTGGTTGGTCGTGGGTACGGTGTGCTGGTTACCGGTAGACGCGACGACGGATGTCTGACCTAGGCTAAGCCCTTCAGAGGACGCCGCCGCCGTCGCACCTCTCTGGGGGTCATGCACAGTTTCGGTCTGGTCGGGTTGAGATGACGTGGTCGGAGCGCCCGCCCTACCCGCCTCTTCCTTAACGCGCAAGAGAGCCTTGGCCGTCCTGGCCTTGGCTACGAGCTTGGTTACGAGATTGTTGCGCGGCATCTTAACTCCCTTGCTCCTGTTCTGTTTTTACCAATTTCGGGCAGGGTTGACAGGCTGTCCTTTAGGACGACGGTGTGGAAAGTGAGTGCGCGAAATGAAGTGTCAGGTTGGGCGGGGGAGATTTCAGCCACGTGTTGTTACCTAATGGCGGTGGCTCTCAGCTGTGGCAGGATATTCAGAGATTGCAATTGGCTGCGAAGCTGCACATGGTGAGATGGCTGCGCTTGGGAGCGCCACGTGCTCAGGCGGCGTCTCCTTGAAGCTGTAGCGACGACGCGCATCAGAGCTGCTATTGGCATTATAGCCAACTTCTACACTTCAGTGGAGATATCAAGAATTCAGGGCTCCGATCAATTCAATCTAACAATTCAATTATTCAAGCAATTCAAGTCAAGTCAATTCAATCACCCCGAAAAACGCGCAATTTAATCCAATCAGTGAGTGCAACTTGAATTGAAAACTTGAGATAATTGAGGTTAGGGTTAGGGTTATAGGTGGCTAGATCGTACCGATTTCTAGTACTTAGACCGCTCCTAACCCTCTTGACTATAACCTCCTGTAACCGCTAGACTGCCCAAGGGTCAATCGGGGAACTGACTAATGGGCGTGAACCTGGGGTCCCGAGGCCTCGGGACCACGGGTTTCCTATCATTGGTCCTATGCATTTCCTTAAATACAATAATTATAGCTATAATCCCTCAGATAGAAGACTTGACCTGGTTAAGCGAGTAATAGATTTTGTTCTTGGACATACCGTTCAGTGCTTTACTATATAAGTGAAGGCAAACCGGTCAGAGTATATTCAGTACGAGCCAGCTTGCTATCCTATTATATCCTCTTGCTTCTTATAGCTACAGATAATTTATTCATGGGTGCGTTGGCCAGTCTCGTATGTAGGTAGCTAATTATATCAAGCATTATCTTTAACTTTCAACCTCAATATGGAACGACAGTGACTACAGTGTGAAAGTACAAGCTCAAATCTTTTTTCCAGCAAGACATCTATCAATGTTGGGTGCTCCGGCAATTGTAGGGGCAATGAAAATGTTGCCAAGAGCTTTTAAAAAGGAGGATGTTGCTGAGAATGTCGCACATGTAATAATCAGTTCAAGTTGTTCAGAAATTGCAAGTTTGTCTTACAGGATGGTTGTGAATCCTTGGATAAATACCTACCCTAGCCAGTTAAGGGAAAGACTGGACCCAGGCTCGGAAAGAGGCGGAAGGACACCATTTGTCGGTTGGGAAGCGTGGAGCGACTATCTCAGTGATACAACAACATCAGTATGACTCAATACCTACCTAGGTACCTTATACATGGCACCGTGCTGCCCCAAAACATTTTGCTACACACTACTATGTTTCCATTCCACGGGCTTTTGAACAAACCCCAGAGTGGCAGTAGCTTGGCGACAGTTTTTGAGCTGTGGCCATGTCTCTCAAGACTTCACAATTCACTGCTACGATTCCTCCCCATTCACCGCGACGCTTCCTCTCCCACTTTAAATAGAAATTTTCTTCTCTTCTAGGTCTCCCATCTTCCCTCACTCTTGTATCTCCGTCAAACATCGCGATCTTCCACCAAGCAATCGTATTGAGCTTACGTCCAAAAAAAGGAAACCTATTAAGCGCTCTCACACTTGTCTGCTCACACTATATATACTACTCCCCAACTCGACAGCCGCCCGACATATTTCGTTCCCTCTGTTAACCTTGTGAAAAAAAGAAGAAAAAAAAACATGAAGGACTTGACGCAGGCCCTCGTGCAACTCAGCCCCCCACGGCGCGGAACAAATACAGGTAACAAGTCCAGCGCAATGGCGCGAGCCTTGTGGCTTCCTGAAATTATCATCATGATTCTCGAGCAACTTGATCAAGCTTCGGTAGATGAAAGCCCAAAAAACGACCCTCCTCGCGCGCAGCTCCTTGGTCGCGTTCAGCAGTACCTACCAACATCCCTTACCCAAGTTCAGTTGGAAGACATTTCGCCGGCTTGCGTACCAATGCTGGTGTCGGTGCTTCCGGCTAACATTGACCAAGTTAGGTCTAACCCTGGCGGGCACCGAGGAAACCAATTATAACGACGCCTTCGGCCACATCTCGAAGCTCGCCCATCTGAAGAAGCCCCGTCCCTCGCTCGACACCCACTCCGGCGTTGTGCCGCGAAAGGGACTGCTGGGCTTGTCGTGGCTGACGAAGTTGAGATTCCACACCATTGAACAACCTTGGTATCGACGGGCACGACCAATCCGTGGGGTCACCCAACAAGTTTCGAAGCGCTACTTGGTCAATGTGCTCAGCGAGCTGGTGACATCGCCGGGCACTATAGACGTATCCAATATCCTGTTCAATGGCGAGCAAAAGGGCTACAGCGTTGTGCGGCGGTCTGATTCTCGGTCCTACGTGCTCGGAGAAACCTACTTTCCTTCAAGTTCGAGGGATGAGCTTGAGTTCACCCCGACCTCACAACGTTGACGGAGGCTCGATCCAAAAGACCTGCGCAACGCCCAGACAAGCATAATTATAGGTGAGTCCATAAAAGAGAATCTCGACCCCTTACAGACATCTTGTCTCTCCCTTCCCTCCCCCCCCCCCCCCCAACACTCCAATACTCCCTTTAGCACTAGACTAGCTAGCTCAGGTACCTATTCTTCACGTAACAAACCGCTTGCTACTTGTAGCCTTCTCTATCACAAGATATGTAAATTGTGAAGTGGCTAGTAAGGCATGATGCGGTACGCTATCAGCTACATGGACTTACTGTTAAAAATCGATTTGGACAAGACCTTCCTTTTTGCCGGTACAACAAGATGAGGGCCAGTTAGTTCCTTCAAACCCAGGTACCTGGTATGCTGGGCTGTGGAATAAGGCTTTGCTGGGGACAAATAAACCATTTCCTCCAGATCATGAAGGGAAATAATCCCAACTTGAACTGGACTTCGACGTCCTCCTTGCCAGGGCCTAACTCTTCTATCACTAGGATTCCCGGCCCCATTATGACAGTTGAAGACGTCAGTATATGTCTCATGGGCAGTTAAAAGCTGAGAATCCCAAACTGATCCCCGAAAACGAGGCAGACATATTATCGCCTCTCATAATCACTGCGCCGAGCACCACAACACCACCACCCACAAACGGAACAAGGGGCGGACGACTACATCCTAGTAGACACACAATTATCTATGACATACGTAGAGTAAAAACAACCTGGCCGTCTCACAAATATTAAAACTTGCATACAGGCACCACTGATGGGGTTCTCATCTGAGTAATATGAGTTGTGTGAATTGTGTGAGTAAGCTAGCGCAGCCGGCCTAATAAACGGCTTTCCTGATTGCCATCCTGCATCTCACAACAACAAAATCAGAGGCAAATGATATAAGCTACTAGAGCTTTGCCCCAGTACCAGCGCCTGCCCCATCCAGTCACAAGACGAGGTGCTCGTCGAACCAGCTCACGGCCTGTAGAAAGGCCTGCTCCTTGGCGTACTTCTCAAGCTTCTTGGACAGGTCGCAGCGGACGGCGAAGCCATGGACCACGCCCGAGAAGAGGTTGATCTGGTACGGCTGGCCGACCTTCTGGAGGATCTCCTCCGACTTGTGGCGCTTCTCAGCGGGGAAGATGCTGTCCGTCTCGGCGGCTGAGATGGCCAGCGGGCCCGTGATGGCGGCGAGCTCGTCCTCCTCGACGAACGAAGGGTGGGCGACGTAGCCGACGTCGATACCGTCCTTGTAATGGCGGACAACGAACTGCATTGATGGCACGAATTCGAGTTAGTCAGATCTCGAGCAGCACATGTGTGAAACAAAGAGAGAGAGAGAGACTTGCCTTTGCGCCAAAGCAGTAGCCAACACCGCCAATCTTCTTGACACCATACTCGTCCTTGAACGCCTTGATGGCGTCGACGACAATCGGGTCGACATACTCCTTGGTGTGCGGGTTGTCGCCGGTCGAGCCCTTGGTGAACCAGCTGGGGAAGTCGAAGCCGGCAGGGCGGTTGATGGTGAGGGGGTCGCCGTTAAAGGTGTCGACGAGTAGGGTCAGGTAGCCGTTGGCGGCGAACTGGTCGGCGATGAGCTTGCTGTTCTGCCAGATACCGATGACGTCCGGGAGAATCAGGATGCCGACGCCCTCGTGGGCCTTGCCGGCGGGCGGGGTCGCGAGGTAGGCGTCATGCTTGCCGGCAATCTTGACGGATAAGCCGGTGGTCTCGCCCCTGGGTGTTTGTTAGGAATTGTTTCTGCGCTCGCTCTGTGCTGTCAAGGCAAGACCTACTCGTGCTTGACACCTATGGTGCAGCAGCGTGCTGGTGGGTTGGAGGCCATTGCTAATGAAGTACGGTGTTGAGAAGACTGTGCTGACTGCTGGCTGAAAGAGAGACGTGGAGACAAACCCTAGGCTGGAGATGGTGAGTTATTGTTGAGACGGTGCGAATGGGGAAGCTAAAAAAATATACCGGATGTTTGCCAAGTGGATTCAACGCCTTCTTTAGTTAGGTAGAAAAAAGGTGACGCAAAAGAACAGTTGGAAGCTTCGGCAAGCAGATCGTGCCTGTTCGGATTCCGGTGTGGGTATGTGCTACCCCTCCACCCCTCCAGGCTCCATCCATCTGCCCCTCAGTCGTCCTGCCGTGGAACCCCTGATCCCACCATGCTCTGACACCGGCCGGTACAGTGCATAATCCCCGCGAATCGGCATCCAGATTGGGCGACAGCAGGAGCCGAAATGTACATGGCATTGCCAATTTGTCAAGGGCAGCTGCTTGTCTCAGAACCATGCCAAAGTTGCACAATATCGGTTGGTCGTCCCCCAACTGGACGCCCCCAAGCCCACGATGACGATGACGTGCTTTCCGCCCTTCCCGTTTTTGGTGGCTTTTTCATCGCGGAGTCTTCAGGGGACAGGGGTGGTGGGTCGATGACAAAGCCAGCCTGGGATGCCCATTTCCCACACCAAAAGAAAAGATTCCCAATCGGGTCTCCGAACATTCATGATGAGAGAGGTATGTTCTGTATTTGCCATGTTATACTCTGCCAAATGTGGTGATAACCTCAGTCCCGAGAAAACACGCTATTGCAAAGTCCGGATTGCCGAATTTGATCTTGCTTGCCCAACGTCAAAGGTCATCAATGCTGATGCTCACTCAGCAAGCAAGCAAAGAAGCAAGCAGCCGATCCGCCCCCGCTCCCGCCGCCACGCTCCCGATTTTGCTCCGGATGGCCGTTAATCCCAATCTCCAGGGGGATTATCATCACAATAACGGCTTCTGGTAAACCCTGACCTTGGCCGGCTGCGCGAGGATGGAAGCCAGCCAAGGAAACTCGTCCACCACCTCTCCGACCCGAACCAGCACGTAGCCAACCCTCTCGTACCACCCGGCCAGCCGGACCTTGAAGGCGTGTTCCCACCCGTCGGGCGACAGCACCTCCAGCTCCATCACCTCGGCGCCCTGTCGCCTCGCCCAGTCCTCCGCAAACCCGACCAGGTCGCGACCGACCCCGGCGCCCCGAAACGCCGGGTCGCACACCAACACCCCCAACTCGCCTCTGCGGCGATCAAGCATCTGCACCCGCACACACCCCATCACGTCTGCCGCGTCCGTCTGTGACGAGCCTTGTCGCCACGCGACGGCCAATTGGCCCGCCTGGACATAGCCGTGCACATCGTCCGGGCCACAGCGCGAGAACAAGCCCGCCTTCCAGAATTCGCCCTCGCTTGTCACGTAGACGGCGTTGACGAGGTGAGTGAGGTGAGTGAGGACGGCTGTGTTTTCGGCGAGAGAAGGGGCCGCCACTGCGATGTCGGCGCCGGCCACTGGCACCTCCTTGGTTTCGTCCATTGCAGCATGGGTTCCAGACTCGCTCGATGACATGGCTTGCTGTCTGATACCCGCTGAAAAGAATGTGTCGCCGTCTAGTTGAGTTGACTAGGTGACTATTTCGGGGTTTTTGTCGCTTACTCCTTTTTTCCTCGACCAGCGGCACAGCCGGACATTCTGGAACGGTAGGGTTAGGGTTACTCAACCCCTGTTGTAAACAATGTGTCGAATCCATTCGACCTTGAATCAACCAAGGATTCCCCTGAAAGCTGTACTCAAGCTCACGTTTAAGATGGAGTATTTTTCAAATGCAATACTGATTCACAAACCTGTGTCGGTGAGGAGAGATGATGACACCTTCAAGCTATAAAGATCAGTTGGCCCCTTTTGGTGTGCACAAGCCTCAACTGCCAAACGGCCATTGGATGCGCCAATAGGTCAAGTCACTCATGCACTGCAAAATTCGCCCACTGGAGGTAACGGTGTTGCCCCTTGTTTGCTCACCTCACCTCTTGCGTGTGACACTAATGACCTCCAGCGGGCCTAAAATTGCAGTGCACCCCAGGTGCTGCTATGTCTCGCACAGCCCCAACGTTCATGGTCTCCAGCGGGCCTAAAATTGCAGTGCCAGACTACATTTTCAGCATGTCAGGCAATGAAATCCCCATTCCCGTGCAATCCTGAGACTTATTAAGTGCTGCGGTGAATTATGAATAGACAACCTCCAAGACAACTTATCGCTAACTAAGCCATGCTGCTACAAACCTTACCAACCCAGAGCCCAGGCTACCTTGGGCCAACTTAATTATATTGGAACTTGGGTACTTCCATACCAATAGCAAAGTTTCTCTCTCTCACAGCCAAGAGGATAGAAATGCCACATTTGTTTGCTCTTACGGTCCAAAGATTGAAAGTGAAGATCAATACCTATTCATTCTATTTTGGGCGTTCCATCATGACGGCCATCCACACCAGGGTCCCGAACTCATCCAACTCCTCGAACCACTTCTCCAGCTTGGCAATCCTCGGGCTTGCCTGCTCTTCTCCCATTATATCAGCTAGCCTCGCCCGCTCGACCATACTGTCCCGCCGAGGACAACTACTTGACCCTTGTTTTGGAGCCAAAGAAATTATGTCACCAATAGCCAAGTCGATAGTTCGGGGGGCTGGCTGCGGCTGCGGCTGCAACTGCTGCTGGCCTGGAATGGTCGTCGTCGTGTTAGTACATGTATCAGCAGCCGAATCCGCTTGGTACCTGGCTCTCCACACCGTGTTGTCTTTTGCCGGCTCCCAGAGGCTGCGCGTCGAGGGTAAAGGGACTTCGGAATACCCCCCGCAGTAGTTCGTGGAGCGGCCAATCATGACGTCGAATACCAGTTCTATGCCGTATAACAGGCAGGTGGTTCTATTTCCCCCCTCCTCATCATCATCATTAGCCATCACGTTGCTCTGATGGAATAATTAGGTCGACAAGATGTTTATACACAGCAGAAGGAGGCAACAGAGCCAAAAGCATGGGCCGATAGCGACGAAGCAAACGTTTTTAGTACCAGTTACTTACCTTCGAGCAGATTCTCGGAGAACCCATTCCTGCCGAGTCAAGCCATGCATGTTTTTACTAAACGATCCTTGGCAACCCCCGAGGCTGTGCAGCCGTTTTGCAATGCCCTGCATCTTCCCAGTCTGTTGTCAATAAAAGTTTTTTTTAAAAAAAACGTTGGGGTTGCATTGGTAGATCTTACACCCGTGGTTTGGATGAGAGAGACGGTGTCGTTCTCGACCATGCTCTCCGGATCAAGGGTTTGAATGAGAATGTAGATGACGTCGGTCTGTAGAGTGTCGACGAGTTCTTGGACTGTGTATTGTATGGACTGCAGGATATTAGCCATGTTCGAAGACGGAGCAACATTGACACCTCAATGGACAAAAGATTGTTGAAACATGTGAGGGTATGAGTGACGAACCTCTTTGTATAATTGTTGCTGGTGCTGTTATATCGTGCTCCACACAAAGCGACTGCTCGCCGCGGTTCTTGTATAAAACATGTGCAACAAACTGGCACATATAGCCAGTGGCTCAGACAAGCAGGTGTGGTTACCACCGCCGCGAGTGGTGCAATCCTGCGCCGACCTTCCCTCTAGAACACACCGTGGGTGAATAAAGGGCGGAAGCAGTCCCTTTTTGTCGATCATCATGTGGGGATAGGACGTCATTCGGCCAAAGATGATCTTGGAGGTCATGTATTGCTCCATGTTGGCCGTCTTTCGTCGTGACAAGGTTGCCACTCCCGGTTTTAAGGGTCGGCTCAGCTCCACCGAGAATCTGGCGAGTGAAGTGTAGCCGTCGATATATTGGAACCGGTGGCTCGGAGGGCCTGGACGTGTCCCAAGGAGAGGACTGTTAACGGCCGGGGAAAGAACTGGAGGGTCCATCATTATTGGCATGGATGGCATCGGCTCGTCCCAGGGAGATGCTTCGTGAAAGAGAGAGAAATCCAAGGTGTTTGAAATATCGGCAGTAGCTAGAGCCCAGTCATCGAGGGCTTGGCTTGCTTCCATGTCGTCTCTCGCCCTGTAATCCACTTGAAATTCCGAATCAACGAGACTGGCAATGGCCCGAAACTCTTGTCCTTGTTGGTGGCGTGACGCCGGTAGTCTCTCGTAGGCACATTCAAGCTGCCGTTCCGAGCACCGCGAGCAGGGCAGGCCGCGGTTGCAGCGGGCCTTGGAACTCCGGCATGGCACACATGATTTCTTCCGGGAGATGGGCATAGTGAATCGCTTGTGCTAGTGTTGCTGAAGATGTCCCGCAAATAAAAAGTTAGTCTGAAGCTCATAGATGACATTCTCGCCGACCACAACCACATCTCTTTGGTCGTGGTCTCGGATTTGTCATGCAGGCCAAAAGGCCGCGGAGTCTGTGACCAATGGCGGCCCGCAGGTGTTCTTGTCCTCGGAGTTGGAGTGGGTCTGTCTGCCACCCCTCACAACAAATCCGCCATTGAATTGAGGCCAGTCCATTGGGCGATGAGCAGATCGCGACGGTGTTATGGAACATAGCCAAAAAGGTCCGCGGCTTTTGCTACACCTCCCGCTATGATGTCACACCCATTTCACACGCAACAGCCAGTTCAGGGTGTGTTGACAGAATACACAAAAGATGGATATAAGAAGCAACAGCCGCCCGACGTAATTAGTGTTGGGTTCTTTCGAAACTCATTACCAGCATCATTACTTCCATCATTAAACTACTTAGCCAAGACAATTCATACCCCACTCTTGCTCATTATGGCGGCCCCTATTCGTGTCGGTCTCATCGGACTCAGTGGTCGCAGCGGCGGAATGGGACAGCCAGGGCTATGGGCCACCAATGCTCACCTCCCGTCACTCCTGAACTCTTCGGCGTACCAGATAGTCGCGCTTTGCAACTCGTCAGTCGAGGCCGCTCGCAAGTCGATCGACTTCCACAAACTCGCCCCGACAACCAGAGCCTACGGCAGTGCTGAAGACCTGGCCAAGGACCCCAACGTCGACCTGATCGTTGTCTCTGTCAATGTCGCGAAGCATTTGGAGCTCGCCAAGCCAGCCATCATCCATGGCAAAGACGTCTTCGTCGAGTGGCCGCTCGGTGCCAGCCTTGAGGAAGCCGAGGAGTTGACCAAATTGGCCACCGAGGCTGGGGTCAAGACTATCATAGGTACTCAGGGACGGTCTAGCGCGCTGGTGACGAGCATCAAAAAAATCTTGGCCGAAGGAAAGATCGGCAAGGTCATCAGCTCCCATGCCTCTGGCTCGATGAGCTACTTGCCGGTCGACAGGTGGATTACTGGCGCCGAGTACTATCTTGACATGAACAGCGGAGGCAACGCATTCTATATCGGATTCGGTCATTGTAAGCTTCCCTCCACTCGCGCTCTTTCTCGGGACTTGCACATCTGACAACAAACTGAATCGCAGTCCTCGACTCCTTCACCCATGTTCTGGGCGATTTCAAATCCCTGCAGTCAACCCTCCAGGTCCAATGGCCCAGCGTCCCTGTCTGGGATCTGGAGATGGGCCAGGTGGTTGACCCGGCTCATCCGCGAACTGCTCCAGACCACATCTTGGTGCAAGGACGGCTGGAGAGCGGCGCGATCGCCTCACTCAGCTTCCGTCATGGAAAGCTAACCGTTGACGGGAACAATATCGTCTGGATCATCTCGGGCACCGAAGGCGAGATTGAGGTCACCATCCCCGCCGCATCGCAGTGGCAAGTTGGCGACCCTGGCGCCAAGCTCCGGCTTAGAGTTGTTGGAGATGGCGTGGCTAAGGAGGTGGACTACCTTGCTGAGCTTGCTACGGGCCACGACGATGTTACCGAGCTGAAGCCTCTTGCTCTCAATATTGGGTTGGTTTATGAAGCATTTAGCCAGGGCAACACGGAGCGGTATCCTACTTTTGAGGATGCTCTGAAGAATCACCGGCTGCTGAATCGGATTGTCGAGGCGGCCAAGCTGGACTGAGCAAGGACAAGGTTGTTTGGTTACGTACCCAGGACTGGTAGTATTCGTATGCTAAGAGGTACAGAAGAGTTTCTTTTGCGTAGGGCCATGTATTTAGACATACTTCCCACTCTCATACACCCATCGTTCGTGTTTCAATGTTCCATGATTTTCCTATCTGCCCTGGAAAACCAATGTGCCAAGATGAGCAAGTGACTGCAGTGAAATTACAAGCAACTCATGCCCTGCAACGACAGTGCGCAGTCTTGTTTGGATGCGGTCGCACCTTTCCGCCGTGGTTGGTGTGCGAGCGAAAAAAGGAAAAATTGGGACCTCATGGCCACATAGTGAAACAGGCGGTACGGAGTGATTTACTGGAGAAAGCTGGAGAAACCTTGTTCTCGAGGTGATGATATGCTTTAGCAACAAGGCTATTTTCGTGCTAAAATGCTAAAAGAATCAGGTAGTCTCTCTGTTACTCGTGGTGTATTTTTTGACGGTAAAAACGTATCTAATCTTCGGGGAAAGTTTCTATTAAGGAAAGGAGGACAACGAAGTGTGAGGCAGTTGCGAAGGAGTCGAGCTCAAGCAGTTGGACGCGTGCGAAAAAGAAGGAAAGCTGAATAAAAGTGAAGACAAACTCTCTCGTCAGGTGGAAGCCAAAGATGGCAGTTGCCAGCTGGGCCCTGAGTGTGTGGCGTGTAGGTATTTATTTGTGCTGGGTTAGGCTGGACTTCCCCTGGTTGGGGAGGGAGTGCAACCAGCCAGCCGATGGAGTCCTGTTTGTAAAGGTTTATTTCTTAGATGGATAAAAACAATTTAGCGCCTCAAATGAAGAAAATTGCAAGTTTTCTTGATGGGTTGTCTCTGGCAAGGACGGAACCCTACCGTTTAAGGGGCTTGAGCCTGAAGAGTGGGGCCACCCTTCCCGAACGTCATTCCCGCCAAGCGCTACACTCTGCACAGCGCACTGCATCTGCGAGGCAATCCATGCAAGGAAACTTGGCTGTCTGTTTTCTTCATCAAGGTGTCCTTTGGCGACCGCATTTCCATCCCGTCATATTGCTGATTTGCCCACCCATGGTTTCAACATCTGTCGCCAACAGGTGATTGATTCAAGTCCCGCACTGCAATGGTCTGAGTCCAGCTTCCTTCCACCACAACGGCGAGCCATGGAGAGCACATTTCGCAATGACGAAGACAGAAAGGGGACTGCCGACGAGAAGACCACCCTCCCCGCCCCCGAGATTCTCGATGCTTCAGCCATTGCGCCTACCACGGAACCCGGAGCTGACGGCCCGACGGATGGAATTAAGAGGAAGAAGGGCTCTTTACAACAGATCGTCACCCACCTCCCCTCGCCCATGTTGACGGCAAGCGACCCACCGCTACGCCCTGCCGAATCGCAGTTGGCCCACGAGAGAGCCGTCTCAAGCCCTACCAACGGCGTCCCGACCCCAGACCCTTCGAGCGACAGCAGTAGCGATGCAGATCCCTCGAGCGATTCCCCGTCTTCCGACGTCCCTGCCCCTAATCCTCAGTCTGAGCCCGAGCCCGAGCACCCGCGAGAGACAGCCGTCGAAGACTTCAAGACACGAAGCCGATCGAGCACAAAGACGAGCCACCACGACGGCGTGAGGCGCCTCTCCGCCTCCAAGATACAGGAGTTGACGGCCGCCCCCGAGTCGCTCCCGGTTGCGTCCATACCAGACCGCCAAATGCCTCTCAGTGCTGGGCTTGTCGAGACGAGCTCCAGATCTGGCATGGCCGAGCTCTCGCACCTGGGCCTATCTCCCCTCGACCCGACCGATTTCTTGCGATTTGACAGACCAAGTTCACGCTACGACGGGACGGGCTCGCGAACGTCGCAACCAGGCCGACCCACCATAGCTGCGAGAACGCTCTCGACGCCACCCACGAGCAGGCGAAAGTCTACGAGCCAGCCACCAGCTCAACCGGCTTCCACCCGTCGCAACTCCTTCCACCCGCTGCCGAGACCCACCCCCCTCGACCTCGAAAGCCGGAGCAACTTCCCACCACCACCCAAGCCTCTTGCCCCTACGCGCAAGGGGAGCTCTGATTCGGCCCCCGCCTCCCCCATACTGCCGTCGATCCCGCTTCCGCCCATGTCTATACCCACCCTCCTACAGCTTGAGCTGGCGGGGCAGCGACCAAGCCCTCTCTATATCCACCACTCGTATACCAGTGATGTCCCCTACGAGTCGAGCGCTGTCAAGCTGGAGCGCCTCAAGAATGTCCTTCTGCTGCCGTGGTATCTGGAGAGGGCCATAATATTTGGCGCCTTAGCCTGTTTAGACGCATGGCTGTGGACCTTCACGGTCTTACCAATGCGGTTTTGCATCGCTGTTTCTGTGCTGGTCCGCTGGTGGGGATACATAATCGGCAAGGAGGCCCGCTGGTTGGTCGGATTCGTGTGGACTGGGCTGGGGCGTATGTGGCGGAGGGGACGTCGTGGGCGCTCCAGGTCGACGGCCAGTAGCCAAGATTCGAGCCGGACAGATGAGTCGCGAAGTCGGAGCAGGGTACGGGAGCCCGCCGACGGCAACCCTGCGAGTTCCAGCGCTGTTCCTGGCGCCGACCCAGCCTTGCGGCGCCGCGAGAATTCACACCTGAATCCCAATGGAGGCGCTTCGTCTAAGAAACCGAGCGCCAAGTCCAACGGGTCACTCCGACATCGTAGAACGAAGTCGAGCCCCTCAAACTTGACCTCGTTTCACAAAGCCGATCTCCTCCAAGGTGCCATCATCGTCTGCAGCTCCATCGCCCTCATGAACCTGGATGCCAGTCGCATGTACCACTTCATCCGAGCCCAGTCGGCCATCAAGCTATACGCCATCTACAACTTGCTCGAGGTTGGAGACCGACTCCTTTCCGCTCTGGGCCAAGACATCTTTGAGTGCCTCTTCAGCACCGAGACACTCTCGAGAAACAGTTCGGGCCGGTCAAAGATTATGCTTCCGTTTGGCATGTTTCTGCTCGCTCTTGTCTACAATATCATGCACGCTGTCGTGTTGTTCTACCAAGTTATCGCGCTCAACGTTGCTGTCAACTCGTACTCCAACGCGCTCCTGACACTGCTGCTGACGAGCCAGTTTGTCGAGATCAAGAGCACTGTGTTCAAACGCTTTGAGAAGGAGAACACGTTCCAGCTGGCCTGTGCCGACATTGTCGAGCGCTTCCAGCTGTGGATCGTGTTGCTTATTATTGGTATGCGCAACGTGGTCGAGGTGGGTGGCTTGTCTGTTCCTGGGGCCGGGAGCGAAGACAGCGGCCCAAGCAGCTTTCCGCTACATACAGCGTCAGTCCTGCCCGCCAGCTTCACCATAATGCCGTCGTGGCTGTGGTCGGGAGAGGTGCTGTCGCCTTTTATTGTAGTGATTGGCAGCGAGATGATTGTCGACTGGATCAAACACGCATATGTCAACAAGTTTAACAATATCAAGCCCAACTTTTATGGCAGGATCCTCGATATCCTTTGCAAGGACTACTACACCAACGTGAGCATTCGCAGTTCGTCCTTATGTCGAAGCGTTGCTAACTGACATAGGCATTTGTAACACCATCCCTTACCCGCCGCCTTGGGCTGCCCCTGTTGCCCCTGTCCTGCCTGTTTATCCGGGCCACGGTTCAAATTTACAACATGTTCCTCGCGACGCATGTTCCGACCCCTTTACCTCCCTCCACGCACACCTCGCTGTCTGTCGAGTCAGCTACTCCGTCGCCCGCTATGGTCGCCGCGCTGGACCGGCTTGACAACCTCATTCGCAATGCGCTAGGCCGCGCTGTGTACGGCTACCCGTACGCCGACGGAAATTCATCTGAGGAAACAGGCCCAGTCACCAAGCTCTGGCTGCGTTGGACGAGCGACGATGTTATCGCGGCACTGACCATGGTGGTGGTCTTCCTCCTTATCTTCCTGGTGCTGCTGGTTGTCAAGCTGTTGCTAGGAATGGTGCTTCTGCGCTACTCTCGGGACCGCTACGCCAAGATGAAGGCCAAGGAGCACGCCATCGCCGTGGGTAAGGCCGAGCGTGAGTTATACGATGCCAAGGGCAAGCGTGTTGGCGGCTACGGCCAGGTGGAAGTTGGTGATGATCGCCGGCGCTGGATCTTTGCGGATGATCCGAAGGGTCTACAAAAGATTCGGGATCGAGACAAGCGTACGGAGCAGGGGGCGGAAAAGGAGAAGGAGAAGGACTTTAGTCACATTACACGGTATGAGATGGTTGCGCGCCGAATCTGGTAGGCGTTGCTTACCGTAGGGTGCTAGGAGCTGTCATTTTTATTGTTAAACTACTTTGTAACTATGTATTTAGTCCACGCATTGGCATGGCTTTGGTGTTGGGGATATCACGATTAATTGCTATTGGCAAACGGCGCAAAGGCTTGGTTTAAGCAATTGAGCTTGCATTTACTATCTTATTTACTATCAGTATCAGTCGTTTCAGTGGTTGATGGCCTCCAGTCTTGTGTACACTACATGAACGTGATGCGCAGAGGTTCGTTCGTACAGTCAGGTTTGACTAAAAGGACATGAAGAGACAACCACGACTCCCTATACATGTAACCACATGTAACCACAACTGCATATATTCTCTCTCATATTCACAACCTCGCTACGAGCTTGCGCAGTGTATGTACATATACCAGGCGCATTAAGCCTCTTCCAACTCCTCCTCTTCCTCCATAGCCGCTGGCACAAAGGTAGCAGGAGGAGGAGGAGGCGCCGGCGCCGGCGCCGCAAACTGACTCTGCAAGCCCCTTTTGCCAAACTGCATGGCACGCTCCAGCTCGCGCTCCTCGTCGCGCAGCCGCGCCCGCTCATACTGTAGCTTCTTTTCCTGGCGCTTCTTCTCCTCGGCCACGGCGCGCTCGCGGTCCTGCAGCGCTTTCTCGCGCTTCCGTCTGTCCTCCCGCGTTTTTCTGGTCGCTTCGTCTTCTTCCTTCTCCTGGGCGGCGTTTTCGTCTGACGGCGGCGGGCCGAGGCCCTGGAGATAGCCCTCGATGAACTCGTCGCGCGTCTTTGGGTCGAGCGAGATGTAGCGGATGTCGCTGAGGATTTGGGGCGGCAGGTGCGAGGCGATGCTCTGGTTGTTGAGTACGGACAGGGGCTGCGCCTCGAGGAGCTTCTTGAGGTCGGTTTTCCGGGTCGACTGCGGGAGCTTGAGCCGGCTGATGTGTTCGCGGTAGAGTTTCTCGCGGTCCTTATCCGACAGCTTGGCGTCCTTCATCGGGTCTTCCTTCTTGTATTTGCGCTTGAATTCGGGCCAGTACAGCTTCGGGGTCGCCATGTCCTGCAGGAAGGCGATGTACGGGATCCGCGGGTCTTTCTTTTCTTCCTTGGCACGCCGCTCTTTGAGGAGTTGGATTTGGGCGCGGGACCATTCCCCCCACGCTTCTTTGCGCGCCTTGGTGGTGCCCAGGACCGTGTAACGCGCATCGTCGAAGATCCTGCCCTCCTCGATCAGCTTCTCCCACGGGCTGTAGGGGTTGATTTTGAAGTCGTTGAGGAGGTCTTTGAAGAGTTCGCGCGCGTCTTCGTCCGAGAGGGGCAGGCCTTCGTCGCCTTCTTCCCATTCCTCTTCGCCTTCGCCCATTTCTGCGTCGTCGTCGTAGCTAGCACCCATGGCGGCGAGCTGTGCGGCAATGTCCTCTTCAGTGAACTCGACGGGGCCGCCGTCGTTCTCTTCTCCTAACTCCCCTGTCCGCTGGCGTTTCCGCGCATTGCCTTCGGGGTCATCGCCGTCATCATCGCCACCGCCTTCCTCGCCTTCATCGTCTGTCACTTCTACCTCCTCGTATTCGGAGCTGTCGTAGTCGTGCGCGACTTCTGGCTCTTGCGGCTCTTTCGCCGTCGTCGAGGTAGTAGGGGCAGGGGCTGCGCCGAGTGCGTCCTTGGAAGATCCCTCCCCCTGTTCGTCGTCTTCTGTTGCCGTCGTTGTACTAGCAGCAGCCTTTTGTAGGATTCGCGCCTGGTCGAGCTCAAGAATGGCGGGCATCAGCTTCTCAGGAATGCGCCAGTAGCTCGCGTTCTTGGCCGGGTTGTAGGCGAAGCGCCGTCCGTACTTTGTGTAGACGAGAATCCACGGCTCGTGGCCCGGGATGGGGACCTTGGACCGTGGCTTGTCGTGGGGTTGCGGGCGCGGTCGAGGTTGGAAGCCCCCCCCCCTGCCGCCGCCTCGCTGGCCAGAGTGTTGCTGTTGCTGCTGAGCCTGCGGGCCATACTGGGCCAAGAAGGCGTTCGCGACATTAGGGTCGGAGAGGTTGATCTGGGGGACGGCCTGGTGCTGCATGTAGCTCGTGACCGGGTCGAGGAGCGCTGTGCCGGGGCGCGTGTAGGTCGACTCTTTTGTCGCAGCATGGTAGTAGTACGTGTGCCCGGTTGGCGCCTTGTGTTCTGTCCAGCCCGGTGGAAGGGGCTGGAGAATGCCCGGCGAGGGCTTGTATGTGGACTTTAGCATGTTGGGGGCGCTGGTGGAAGGAAGGCGATTTGGAGAGAGGAATTCGTTGATGTTTCTTGACAGGGCGTGGAGGGAGCGTTCGATGGCAGAGGCGCTGGTCTTGAAAATTATAGTGGGGCTTTGACGCCGACCACTGACGAGTGGGTGGTGCTCGGTCAACCCACCAGCTGCAACCGGCTGATTGGCCGAGTTTTAAAAAGAGTTTGAGGTTATCCGTAATGACATTAACATTTGAAGGCAAGCGTGATCAGTGATAATGGAGGGGAACACGGCTTTCTCGACGAAATGAGCGAGTGCTCGGAGCGCTCATCATTTACTGTGCCTTCAAACTGTCTAACCTAACCACCTAAATTGCTCTTTCTATCTGCGCCGGTTCAAGCTTTGGTTGCCGCCAGTACAGCTGCAAACTTGTCCTTGAAGCTCGCCCACCAGTCATCCTCCGTCTTCGTGGGCTTCCACCCCAGCTCTCTGCTCTTCTCCGAAACCGTGACAGCTCTCGAGGCAAACCCTAGCTCGCCCAGCTGCGCATTCCCGCCCAGCCACGTCTGCGCAAACGGCTCGAGGGAGACTGACACCGCCGTCGCCGACTTGAGCGCTCCGAGCTCGTGCCCTGCCTTGCCAATCGCCTCGGACAGTGCCCGCCAAGTATGCCGACCCGTCGTGATGAAGTAGATACCTTGCTCGCCTGACGCCACGTCTTCACCAGCCAAAACCTTGCCGACGAGCAGCTCGAAGAAGTCGGCGACATCGGCAACGTGCGCATGATCCCACACCTCACCCCCGTCGCCAATGTACCGCGCGGCACCCGTCGCAATCGCCGCCTTGATGAGCAGCGGCACCTACATGGAAAGTTTGCTGAACGAGCCCAGTCCCAGGCCGTACACTGTGGGCGTTATGACGATGTATGTCGTCACCCCCGCCGTCTTTGCCCGTCTGGAACACGGCCAGGTCTGATTCGCGCTGCGTGTACGGCCCCTTCTTCTCGCGACCTGCCATGTACTGGTAGATGTCCTCTTTGTCGGAGAAGACGCGGCCCTCTGGGTGGACATATTGTTTGGTGATGGGACGGTCTGACAAGTTGGAGGTTCCCGACGTCTTGAAGTCAAGAATGTTAACAAACCGGTCTCTTTCGCTCACTCTCGCCGGGCTCTGAAACTTGCCTGGACATAGAACACCTCTCCTCCAGTGGCTTTCTTCCTCTCCCCCAGTCCTTCGATCAGAGCCTTGGCGGATGGCGGGTGGTAGCTACTGGCGCTATGAATGACGAAATCGTGCTCGCTAGCGACGCTCTTGAGGAACTCGGTATCGTCGAGTTCCTTGAACAGGATGGCGTTCACCCCTTGCCGGGCCAGAATGTCAGCCTGCTCCTGCTTGCGGACGAGCGCCGAGATTGACAGCGTCTTGATCTTCGGGTCTGATGATGCCGAGAGCTGGGCCAGTTGGCTGCCACCCAAATACCCCGTCGCGCCGGTGATGAGAAGCTTGCTTGCCATGACTTCAATGAGGGTGCTGTGAGTATAGAGTTCAAGTGAAGTCCAATGTTTTTAGACTAAGGAGAAATGTCTACTTTTACTGAGCAACTCACCCCATAAGCCTGCGTCTTGCCTTGTTTATATACATGGCGCTTCATCACGGGAGTCTTCTTTCTTCGGGTTTACAGTGCACCCATCGTCGGACTTCTCGCGCCATAAACCCGCTTTGATCAAGGAATTGATGAGAATTTGCATCATCTACCCCTCCATATATCCAACATTTACGGCAACGGGCGGCTGGAATCGAAGTTTTGTGGAAAGATATTGTTGTTGGTTGACCTGACTCAGCGCAATGTTGGCTTGAATACGGGTTATGACATTCCCAATTGGCAACTTTCTGCGACGCCGGCTACCATCGCTCGAATGGGTCTAGCACCTCTCTCTAACCCCAAAATGGCTATGTCTACAATCGCGGGCCAACCTTGCACAAGATCATTGTCACCGGTGGGACAATATCACGTCGCATTTTCTTACCTTCGGAAGGAACCATTACACAATCACAGCCAACAAAGCTATGCTTGACTTTCTTCTATAACAAGCTCTGCTATGTCACCAGGATCACCGAGTCTGCACCTCATCGCCCCAGGGGAAAAACTCGGTTATTGCATCACCACACCAAACAATATATGATGGCGACAATCGTGGCGACAGAGTTACTCTATCTCACCCACAAGGCTAGCGTCAACCCTGAGGACAAAGAGAGCGCGGCTGGCCGTCTGTTTCTCAACAATATCGAGCTCCTGCGCCACCAGCCATCATGCGCAAGCGTGTCCTGGGGACGAGCGATGGAAGCCCCCGATGTTTTGGCGATCGTTATCCGTGGGTCAAGTGCCATTAAGAATTATGCAATTTGAATTTCTTCGAGACATACACTGACAGGGAAGGTTCAGGTTGGACGTCCACGGAGGGTATGGAGGCTGGCGGCCAGTTCAGACCGTTCGAAGAAGAGGGCACTCCTACACGCACCTTTCGATTTGACTTCGACGCCGGGAACCTGCCACTGTACCCCGTGACCGAGATTGCTCTTGCGTGTTGGCCGTCAGATCTCCCCACTGAAGATCTCCAAAGGGTCATCTCTCCATTCATGTCGGCTTTACTCCAGACCAGAGAGCCACAACACCGGGCTCGGGGGAACGCTTCTGGATGGCTGGCGAACCCGTCGAGCATTGCCCATGACGGAAGCCCGACTGGCCAGGCGAGCGTCTACGGCATGTTCATTGGCTGGGTCAACAAAGAAGCACATCTCGCTGCGACCGAGTCAGAAGAGCTTAAGACCCCTTTTGGGCCTCTGGCGGCTGAGATGCTACCCTTTGCTAAAAGCTTGGAGTTGAGACATTTCAATTTCAGGGAATAGTCAGACGCGGACCGAGTCATACCCAGCATCTTTGCAAGGGCGTGCAGATATTTCTAGACTAGGCAATGACAATACGCTTCGGGACTTCGTTGTTGCGTCCATTTTCGGCTGGGCCAATGTGATGGCTTGGCGGTGGGTGGCCATTAGTAATCCCCTTTTCATTGTCAACGCCGATCTGCCGGCTACAATAAATTTGAATATGGCCGGCTCTGATGATAAATCAATCCCCTGTCAACAATCTTTAGCTCCTGAATTCAGTTTTGGCCACAGTACACACATTCTCAATACCATGCCCAAATCAAATGACTGTGCACTCCAGAAGCGGTGCTGGAACTGTCGCTGTAAGTCCTATTTCAAGTTTCATCGCAGGAAGATGAATTGTGTTGCTCACTCCCTCCCCAGCTCGAAAGACAGCGTGCGACAGGGCAGTACCTGCCTGTTCAAACTGCCTCAAACGTGGGCAGAAATGTCAAGGATACGGGCTGAAGCTGTCCTGGCCGCGCATCAACGATGAGCGTCGGGCTGCTACTGGCGACCAGCACCATATCTTGCCCATCCGCTCCAAGAAGCTGGAGTTTGTCAATGCTTCCAACGGGGACATTGAACTATGGAATGGCGGGCGCCAGGTTCAGCTGCGCGAAGGTACGCTTTATTGAATTGATTGCTCTTCCTAATTAGTTCGACCACTATAATTATCTAATTATCTGGCTTACTCATGACAATTATGTTCAGGCGAGGACGAGGACCACAACCTGCAAGCAAACCAGCCAACCAAACTGTCCCTGCCATACGAGCTCTACACCATGAGCCCAGCAAAACTAGATCCTTTCCTTGAAGCAAGGAGTAAGTCCCGATTAATTACAACCCCCACAACCCGTCGTTTGTGCTGACTTGCACACCAGAGTATAGCGCAGTCTCTCGTATCATCTCGACAGCATGTGACGAGATGGGAGATCTCTACCAGCTCCTCATCAGGATGTCGTTGGGCAGTGAATCGCCACCCGCGGTAGCCACCCGCCACGCCATTGCCGCCTTGTCGTACCAGCACCTCGAAGAGCGGGAGACAGCCTACCTCCACCAAAGCAAGGCCCTGAGCGCATTGCAGGTCTCCATCAACAGCTTGACCCAGTTAATGCCCGGAACGGATCCAACGCTTGCTTTTCAGGCCATGGCCGCGAGCATGCTGCTCAATATTTTTGAGGTGAGCCTTAAACTAAGACTTGTCGGTTTGAAGCCTCGAACTCACAAGTGTTGTTGCCAAGACACTGAACTTTGACGGCTCGTCCATGAGCTGGGCCATCTTCTTTTGCGGTGTCAAGAAGATTGCCAACCTCGTACACCGCCCTCACGCCACCTACGACGGCGACCCGGCGCTGATTCTCGACTGGGTTTTCTATCACGATACGCTGTACAAGTTTAGCATTCGCCACTGGTTGGACAAACAGGACCAGCAGGTGCAGTTGGCGGCTCAGGACAAGATTGTCTCCAAGGCAGTGTTTTCGCCCATGCGGCAGATTGTGCGTCTCGCTCCATAATTACCTACCTACCTACCTACCTACCTACCTATCCCTTACTCGCGCCCCCGCTTTAAAAACGAGCTTGCTGTTGAGCTGACTCTGAAGATCGTCCGTCCCATATAATTAGATCCTGACATCGTCAGGCTGCTCTCTGGAGCTGCTCGACCTGATGTGCCAGATCGTCGACGCAGTGCTTGAGCGCGACGACCCGCGCCACCTCAGCCCAGAGCACCTCAACATGATCCGGAGCCTCGAGCTCCGCCTCGACCGCATGCAGCAGATCCCCCGCGTCATGGCTGCCAACCCAAACCACAACGAGGCCCTCTACGGCCCGCTCGGCACGTTCGCCAAGCGTCTTGCCGAGCTGTACCGCCTCGCCGCGTATATTTACTTGGAGCGCATGGCGCGATGCAGTCCCCATAGCGACGAAAAGGTCTCGTCCCTGCTAGACCAGGCGATGCGTATTCTGCGCGGGCTCGGGTTCTGCGAGCGGCCCTGGCCGCTGTTCGTCGTGGCCCTGGAGGCGCGCAACGAGGAGGAGCGGAAGGTCGTGATTGATGTGCTGGCGCGGTCGCAGGTTAAGAAGCCGCTGGGGAATACCCCCCTGGTGAGGCGCATGATTCATGCGGCGTGGATACAGCAGGATTTGCGTGCCGGTGAGATGGTGGACGGGGGGCACGGTCCTGGTCATGCTGCGGATCCGCTGGTCGTGTATAATGCCGTTGTCAGCGGGAACAGAGTCCCACCGTCATTTACTTGATCATGGATGGGAGGAGAGAGGCAGGGGAGAGGCAGGGCACACAAGTGTCAGAGCTAGCTTTCGTAGCCATGGAGTTCACTCATCATAAACCGAACAGTGAAACGCAAGACGTATAATTAGACTATATCTCAAGCGTGATATCCTCCCAAATTGAGCTCCTATTCCTAGAAGTCCTATTTCCGAATCTAGGCGCCGCCCCTCAGGCGATTTTGGAGTTCGTTGTACCACTTGAAGGTGTATATGGTAAAGTTGTTGCCAATCACTTTAGTTTGATATGGGCGTCGTGCTTCGAAGGGGACAGTTGTGATATCATTTTCCCTTACTTTCTGTACCTTTTCCTCTTTTATTTCAAGGTGTGTAATTTTATTTATACCTTAAGAGCTGATCTTGGGTCGTGGTCATGAGTTTAAAATGATAGACATCTTCCAGTTCCATTTTCAATTTTCAGGAAAATCTTAACGCAGTATATAGATGACAGGAAGATAGCAACAGGAGTAAACAAAGGGAACAAACAAGAAAGGGGGCAGACAGAAGACAAGATTCACACTCTAAGGGCCTCCATTATCTTCTTCAGCCCCTGCATATCCCCTTCCATGGTCCCATGCTTGTCATGGCCCACCCAGCCGACCGTGTTGCCGCCGCCAATATCAAGAACAACGGCGTCCCCAGCGTCATCAATCAAGACGTTGTCCGTCTTGGGATAGCGCCAAAGAATCCCGATCTTTTGTAATTGGGCTACCGTGTCCGTGATCTGTACCGCCCATTTTTTCTTGAGTTCAGCCGTCACCTCGTGAGGCTCGTGCAGGATAGTCTGAGGCTCTGGGACCGGCACCGGCACCAGCTGCCGCATTAGCGGGAAGCAGACATCAAGAGCAAGGTCCGCAAGTTCCCTTTCCACACGTTTGGTCTCGTTGATTCGGGCCTTGTCGAAGTCGCCCCAGGAAACGTCGCTGAGCTCAAGCAAAAACTCTGCCTCAATAGAATCGTCAAAGTCTTAGCCCTCGGGGAGCGGCGCCTTGTCGTCGTCCTCGGGGCTGGCAGCGACCACGTCAAACCTCACTCCGTTATAGAGATAATCGATACACACCGACGAGACTTTGGCGTCATCGGAAAGATTGTATATGCCGGTGTACAGGGGAGGAGGCTCGATCGCGGCTTTTGCCATGGTGTGTGTATGTGTGCGGAATGAGAGGGGTGATGAAAACAAAAAATGTGATAAGAAAAGGTGAAACGGAAAGGTGAAAAGAGAAGGGGAAAGGAAGAGGGTTAGGAAAGACAGTTTCTCCTGTGGGCGATGTGAAGACTGACTGGACCTGCAGCGAAAGACATGTTGCTGCTTCGTAAGGTAGACATGATGAGGAGGGGTAAATTAGAGGTTGAGATTAGTCGGCTAGGCAGCCACTTGACTAATTGGCCGCCGTAGAATAGAGGACGTGTTTTTGCGTTTTGCACTGTGTCGTATGCAGGTAGACACCCGATGCTGGCTAGATCTCAATGGGTGTATGTATATGTACTGTACTACATAGCCCAAAGCGACTGTGTTTTGCGGCGTGTTAGAATGCAGACTGATGCCTTAGTCTATATGTTACAACACACAAGCATAGGAAGCCAAACTCGGCAGACAAGTTGCAACGAAACGACACAATATCAGAGGTAAAGGCATGCCATATGCCATAGGCCTTTTATTCCCACCCGTATCTCCTTCCACAAGACGCATTGATGCGCAAACTAGTCTATATGCCTATGGGCATTTTTAAAAGCCCCCCTCCCACGTTCAAGACGCCTATTGATAAATCGATCAGGCCTCAGCACCATCCAGCCAGCCCAAGTAGACATCCGGGCTACTCTCCCCGGAAAAAAAGAAATCCGCGTCCTCCTTGTCGGCAAGGAGGTGCTTCTCCAACTCGTACCGGTTCGAGTTGGCGACCAACTGCAGGACCTTGAGTGGTCCCTCGTCCCAGGTGATTCCGTGCTGCTCTACGGTCAGGTTGGCCGGCAGCTTGCTGGTGCTGATGACCAGCTGCAGGAACTGGTCGTCGGTGAGCTTGTAGCCCATGAACTCGAGGCGCCGAACGACGAAGCGCAGATGGCCCACATACGCGGCGAAGCTGTCAAAGTTGCTGTGAGAGAAGTCGCGGAGCTCCGACGTGATCTTGGCGATCTCCATGATGCCGTGGAACGACTCGAAGATCTTGCGGTACGTCTCGCGGGGGTCCATGGGCTCCGGGCGCCAGCCGAGGTTCCGCATGGCCTGGCAAACGTACGGGTGGGCAGTAGTCATGAGGAACTTGCAGACTTCGGCGCGGTCGATCCGCCACTTCTGCTGCAGCAGCACGAGACTTACTGCTTCTCCAGCGGCGGCGGCGGCGGCAGGGGTGGGCTCAGGGACATCGGCGTCAATGTAGCGCGTCAAGTTAAGCGTGTCCAGAGCAGCGCGGAGGTGGTCGTCCCACTTCTCGAGGTCATGCCAGTACCTGAGGGTGTCGATGCGGGGGAAGGGCCGGCCCTTCAGCGCGCGCATTTGGGCCAGCTCGGGCTGTGGTGTTGCCGTTATTGGTTAGCTTTTTCTGGGTAACTAATTACCCGCTTCTAATCTAGCTAGTAGGAAGTAATCACTCACCTCGTGCAGCAGCATACGCAGCCTGACCGTCTCCTGTATGGTGTTGCGGTCAGTCTCTCTCAGTGTGGAATGCATTCTTTGCGTTGCTATTACTCACATTGTGGTGGGTGGCGCGCTGGATGTAAGTAGCCACTCCCCAAATGATGGCGATCATGGCAAAGGAAAAGAACACATCGAAAGAGACGAGAGCCCAGAGGGGGCCAAGCCACTTCTCCAGGGGAGTCCACTGGGAGGAATCCATGTTGGTATGCGTTAGATTGCTCGAGAGGTAGTTTTTGTGAAAGACGAAGGCGGGGGACTGGAGGCGGAGAGGTGCGGCTCTCGTAAAGTCAGTGGTGGTGAAAGGTGGAAGGTGCAAGAAAATTTTGGAAACAGAAAAGAATTTATAGAATTTATAGACGCGCCGTCACGCATGAAGATGTGGTCTGTGCTTGCAGTGTTGCAGGTGTTGCGGGTGCACTGTGCTCGCGTCCCTGGAGGGTGAGGTCAAGGAGACTCTGAACGGGAAGTGAGTTCGTTGCTCAGGGTACCGAGCCTGTAGCCAAAATAAAGAATGTGCCGAAATTCGATCCAAAGAAATAGGACACTCTCCCCAGTGTCCAAGCATAATTACAAATCTCAGAGCCTGGCCAGCGTGGCTTTTTATATTCCCAATAACGCAAGGAGACAGAAACCTTCAACGCCCTGTCATTCCTCATTGTGCTTGATGACGAGTTTGCCCAGGTTTATTGATGAGTCTACGATTTGTACCCTTGAGCACTGGCCAACTACGGAGGCTTGTGCGGAAAGAGGTGTCACCCTCTACGGTGTAGGTTTAGATTTGCGTCATAGAACGCTTCTAACCATACATTGTTGGGAGGATGAACGGCCCTGCTTTGAATATTGAGCTTCCCATAATACATTGTCAACAGTCTAAGCTGGCCAAGCGCTGAGCACGAAGGCAGTTATCGTGGCATCTAAATGCTTGAACACTGGGCAGATCGTATGGAAGCTAAGGCGAAAAGACAAGTCACTTTATGGAGGCTTGGGCCAAGGTCAAGAGGCACACTGCGGTGTTTAACAATTAATGACAAGAAAAACTGTCAACGCCCTATCAATTCACAGTGGTCGTTGAGTAGTTTTGCCTGGGTGGTTGACAAGTCTGTGATGCAATTCCGCAGGCAGGCCTGCGCTGTAGAGCGTCACTCTTTTTGGGATCCAAACCTCCTTGTCCGTACAAGGTGACTTTCTTTTATAAATCAAGGCCTCTATGGCAGTGAATTTTGGACGCGAGACACTTGGGACGCTCCTCTTTGCCCAGCGCTTCGCGTACCACTAGGCTAGGACGTTCTTTAGGATGAGCGGGGGCGTGTCTCGCGGCATGTGTACGCTCTTGACCTCACCTGGCACGTTACTATCACTTCTTGATGCGTCATCACGCGGCGTGCTGTCCTCGCTTTCCCAGCAGGCTGTCGTTCCTAAAGAGTCCTCCTCGATCGCAGTGAGTAGAGCACGCGAGCCCTTCAAGACGCGTCTACGCGTTGACCCTGGCACGGTGAATTTGGGCTCAGCACCTATCATCCCAAGTATATAATTCTGCCCAATGAAGATTCTTTGTTCTATGCCAGCAGCCTTGGGAAATTTAGAGTCTCTGGTGATCGACCTGGCGGCCCCGTGTCAAGCCGCCTCAGCAAACCCCTCCTATCAAATTCTGCTCTCCAGTGAATGAAGTGAAGCTATACTCTTCTGCGGCCAATAAATTGACCTCCAGCCCTGCACAGCAAGCTAAAGACTTTCTTGCAAAACCCAAACCCAGAGTCGAGAAAAGGGATCTTCCGACTCCTGGCCACAAATTTGACGGCACAACTCCAGCAGCTTTTCTATCAAGCATCAACATAGCCAACACCCTCTCCCTAAGTTTCTATAGACTCGACTCTCAACCGCCGGGTATTTGACATCTTGAAACAGCTACGTCCTCGTACGCGTCAGCTAACACCTAGACTAAACCCCCAAACGCAGAATGCCGGGATTAAAGTTTCCGACTTCGGCCACTGGCTGGGCGTCGAGCTCTTCGACCGGCTTCGCTGGTACATCAAGCCCGAGAACCTCTCAGCGTTCCAGGATGAGCGGATGCGGATCCTGGATATCATCGCCGCCATCAGCTGCCTCGACAGCTACCGGTGCGGTCCCGTTGAAGACCCGGACAGGCTCGATTACATCAACTCGTACCGGGTGCCCACCGTCGACTTCGGCGTGACCCTAAACGCCTACTTCGTCTTCAAGAAGGCGTTTCCGGAACTCGGCTCTGTGCCCGTTATGGTGCAGAACATGCGGGATCGGCTTAGCGACGCGGCTAGCTATAAGGTTGACAAGGAAGAGTCTGACGCGCCGATGAACGAAATCAAGAAGCTCGACACGGTTGACTGGAAGCCAAAGAAGGAAGAGAGGATGGATGAAATTAAGCAGCTCGGCACAGCTGACTGGAAGCCAAAGAAGAAAGAGTTTGACGAGAAGAAGTTCGAAATTGACGTCCACAAGAAAGACTGCAAACCGGACAAGAAAGAGTTTGACACGCTGAAGAACGGCATCGACAAGCTTACCGCCCTGCAGCGCATGGTTTTGGGACACTACTCTGCGTATCAGCAGTGCTTGGCCATAGGAATGTTGGGCCCGGAGTGGACGACGACGTGTGAATCAACGGGCTTCACCCACTTCGATGTGTTTGCCGACCAGATGACGGAGCTTCAGGACAAATACTACGGGTAGTGTCGCGAGCACGGTGGTGGGTCCTTGCAGCGGTGGTTTAGCAGGACAACCAGGACAGGAGCCCGTGTGGCTTTTGTCTTGACAGCTTCTCTCTGCTCCTACATCTCTGCAGATGACGAATGATACATATCACTGGTTATTCACTGGATATAGAGGAATACAGACCGATCCGCTGCCAAATGAAAGCAATGACTTTGTCGAAAACCTTGTTTACATACTTGTGTGTTGTATGTATCTTTAATGTAGCCCAACTGTCGAAAAAGAAACCTGTGTTAGTCATTGATTCAGACTCAGAAAATTCAACATCATTAGCCGTGGTTAGCTCAGAGCCTGAAGGACACACCAGCCAATCCGGGAAGGGTTAGGGTTGATACCCATCCAGGATGGGAGGATTTAGGGGGCGGAAAATATAGATTAATTTAACTTAGAACAAGCAACGAAAAATCCTGAATTGACTAACTATTGCTTTAATAGCGCCAACAGCAAAACCGCTAATGTAGTTTCAATCTACTAGAGCGACTCTCCTAAATTAGAACCCTTTTTCATTTTCCTAGTTTTTGTTTTCCTTAGCTTTTTAGAAACAACCTTTTTCACGTAGTCTTTGCAGTAGTTGATTAGTAGTTAGTAATCGCATTTTTTCTTGCATTCAATAATCCCAGTTGGCTTTAAAATTATAAGTTCTAAGGAGCTTAAGTTTATATTAATTAGCAGCTTAATGTTAGCTATTATCTAAAGTTTATTTGTTTAGATAATAGCTAATATATTATAATTTATTACTATTACCCTTGGAATTGAAAAATCCTATTATAAACATTTTAAAACTTTACTAAGAGATTAGTACTTTCCTAGTTAGCTTTGTTAGCTTTTTAATTATTTTATATTTATTTTGTTAAAAAGGTTAAGAAAATATTAGATAATAAATAAACTAGTAAAAGAAATTGCTATTTACTTTAAAAGTTAGTACGTTTAACATTACTAAATTATATATTAGTAGTAATTTTTAATTAATAGCATTAAAATCTTAACCAAATTCTATATAGCAAAATTATTTTTTTAGGTTTTTTTAATTATTAAAATATTAATTTTGAAGTATTTTAGGCTATTAGCTTATAATACTTATTATAAATTAAAGTAAAGAAATAAATAATAGAAATTTAGAAAAAGCATTACTTTAAACTAATTAAGCACTTGAAATTACTTTTAAGAAAATTAAAAAAAATTTTAAGCTTTAAATAATAGAATAATAAAGCACTTTTTAATAAAAAACTTTAAAAGTTGTAAACTTAGTTATATATAAAGTTTTTACTTAATTTAAATATTATAGCAAATAGTATTTATTTAACTACTATTAAGTTAGCCAAACTAAATTTTTTATTTAGCTTTTTAAAAAGTTTATTAAAGTAAAGTAGTTTTAGCATGCTTATAATTACTATTTTTTCGTTTAAAGCCCTTTAGAAAAATTTTTAAGCTTTATTTTTTAATTAATTGCTTATTAATTAGGTTATTTATACTAAATTACTTGCAAATTCTTTATTGCTTTCAATTTCTTATTAATACTTATTATAATATTAAAAATTAAAGCTTTTAATAAGTTAACTATATACATTTTTAATAATTCAATTAACCTTATAAATAATAAAACCTAAATTATATAATTTAATTTAGTACTTAATAATTATTTAAAACCAAGTTTTTTATTATAATAACTAATTGTAAGCTATTAATTCCCTAGTATAATATATTTAAATTATTTCCAACTAATTATACTAAGTTCTATTTTAAAGTTTAAAGCTAGCAAGCTTTATTTCTTTTTAATAACAATTATAGCTTATTTTATATTACCCTATACCCTTTACAAGCCTATTAGCAAACAAAATAAACTTTTAACGCTTAACAGTTTAAAAAGCTTTTTAACCGAACGAAATTCTAAAAGTAGTAATTCTCCTAAATACTTTGTTAGCGTAACTCTTACTAATTTATTCTAATTTGTAAAGCTATTAATTAATACTAATTTGGCAAATCTTACAACTAATACTTTTATACTAATATTAACTACCCCTATTAATTCTTAATATTGTAAAATTAACAAGCCTTTAATCTTAAAGATTTAGATATATATAAAGAATAACAATTATTTAGTAGCCTACTAATTTAAAAATTCTTTTTTAAAATTACCTCCCTTTTTAGATTTTTAGTAATAAAATAATTATTTAAACAACCTATTAGAATTTAATTTATTACTAGAATTACTTCCTTTATTTTAAAAGTATTTAAAAGCTTTATTATAATTTGCATTACTATTAATATTGCTAATTTCCCTTCCAAAAACTATAATCCTATTAATTCTAGTTTAATATTAAATTTTTATTATAAACACGTAGCTAACCTTTTTTAGTAAGCAATGCAAATTTGCCTAAAACTACTTTAATATTATTAAAGCAAATATTACCCTTAACAATATTACTATTAACAAAATCAATTTGGTTTTAAAGTTCTATTTTAAATAAAAATTAAAGAAAAAAGCTAAATTATAACTAATAACGAAAGTTCTTATTATAAAAAAGAACGACTTTATTTAATTATAAATAGTATTTTTAATTCGCTTTCTAAAACCTAAATATATTAATAACAATTTTATTATTTTAATAAACGTTTTTAACTTTATTAAAAAAGAGGGAAAAACGTTAAACGCTTACTTTAAGTAAGCTAATAAATTGTATACTAAGCTTTTTAAGCTTAATTATAAAAAAATACTAGTAAGAAACTTGCTTATTAAAATATTAAATAGTGAAAATAACTTTAGCTTTAAATAGCGTATTAAAAACTATTTAATAGCATTAGGTAAGATTGTTCTAGAATGCTATAGGGTTTAAAATTTAGCCTAAACTTGTTTTTATTATAATATTTATAATAATATTATAGCTTATATAGTATTATTTAACAAACTTCTTAATTTGTCCAAAAATAAAAATAGCAACTTTAATAATAATAAGCGTAAGTTTTTAATAAAGAATATTAATAAAGTTATTAAGATTATAATAGACTTATTTGCAACGCTAGTAATAAAGCACCCAACCTAAGCACTACTTTTTACGCGCCCATTCCAACGTTTAATTATAAGTAATACCACTTATTAACTACGCTTTTCAAATTAAAGACCTCCCTTTTGGACTTTTTATTACAATAATTATAGTACTTAGAATCCCCGTTCCTATAGTTTTTAGGAGTGCTTTTACCTAAAGGTCTCTTATAAAGTTAAAAACTGCAATAAGGAAAAGCGTTTTAAGCGGGAAGTTAAAAAGAAAATTAAGAATAAGTTGAGCTAGGATTAAAAACCTGCTAAATAGCGTATAGTAATTTTAATAACATTTATTAATTAAACTTAGTTTAAAAACGTTTAACTTTATAGTATTTTATTCGAAATTTAATAAAAAAAACTTATAGCTTTTAGAAATGCTAAAAACAAAAAGAAAATAGAATAAAAAAAGAAAACGTCTAAGTATTATAGTATTTTATTATTAATAACAGCTCCCCCAGCTATTAAGCTTAAAAAGCATTGTAAAACAAACCTATTTAAAAAGGGAATTGTTATTCCTATATCTAATAGTAATAGCAAATATATTAATAAACCAAAAGTTACCCTATTAATATTGTTTAAATAGCAAAAGTATTTAATTTAATTACCTTTCTATAATAATAATGCTAAAATAACAAAAGTAACCTTTATCGTTCTTTAACATTCTAGCAAAATAATTACATTTAAAGTTAGGGAAATACTTCTCCTACTTCCTTCTAAAGTTACAATAACTTCTACTCCTAAAGATATGCTAACTACTAAAACTTTTTAAGCACCTTTAGCCCCTCCTATTCCTAAAAAAACACTTTTTACTTCTAAGCTAAAGCCTATTATAATTACTAAATTACCTAAGTTAGTTTTATTCTCCAAGGAATTAGGCTTTTATAATATTAAAGATATAAATAAAGTTTTAAATAAAGTCTATAATAAGTTAAATATTTAAAAGCATTACTTTTATTTTTATATTATTATTATAAAAAAGTATAATATCTAGCTTTTAAATATTAATAAAGTTTTATTAAAAATTACTATTTTTATTAACCTCTTGCAAATTCTAAACGTAGCTCTTTATTTTAAAGCTAATTTAAATTAATTTATTTTATTAGAAATATATACTAATTATAGCAAAAAAAGGAAAAATATTACTTTTAGCAATTTTATTATTATTAAGCTAAAAGCTAATATTAAAACTTATTTTTATTATATATTAACTAAATATTATAATATAACTTTATTCCAAAAAAATATTAAAATAGTTATAATTAAATTTGTTAAAAAAAAAGTTAATAATTTATTTACTCAAATTTTAATATTAAACAATAAAGCAATAATTAAATATATTAGCCTAAGTTTTTATTAATAGCTAAGCTTAACTTCCTAATTTTTATTTACTTTATAGAAAATTACATTAGCTAATAATAAAACTAATTAAGTTAAATATTACGTTATTATAAATATTATTATAAAAGGAATATTAGTAGTTATTATAGCTTTTGTTTATAATAATAAAAACAACTTTAATATACTCCTCTTTTAATCCTAATACTTAAAAATAAACGCAATTTAAAATTGGAAATCTTATTTTCTTACTATTCAAAGCAAAAACGAATATAAAGGCACAGTTTCGTTTTTTCCTTAATTAGCCAAATACTTATTTATTAACATTAGCCCTAACGAAAACAATAACAATAATAGGGATAACAATGAATCTAAATGCTTTAAAAATTAAAACAAAGTTCAACCTTATAATACTATTTGAATATTATTAACTATAGTTAAATTTGCCAACTTATTAAATTTAAAGTTAAATAATAAAAATAACAACTTAAAAAACAACAACGTTTAAATTTTATTATTTATAAAATTTAAGCTTATACTAATTTAAATAGGCAATATAAAATTTTTAAAAAAAACTTTTTAAATTAGCATAATTAGGCTAGAAATAGAAGAAAAGAGAAATTATTAAGCAAAATGCAAACTAATCTATTATTTTCTAACCTTATAAAAAAAACCGAACGAACGCTTTAAATTTTTAAGGATATTTAAAATAACTTATTAATAAACTATAATTATTATTATTTTGTTAAAGCGCTACCTTTTAAGAAAAATCTTTTTATAATAAGTATAAAAATAAAGCTACTAACTTTCCTAAGTCCTTCAATTTCTTAGCAATATTTTAAATCCTTTTAATTACCCTTATTTATTGTTAATTTAAAGTTTATCCTAATATAAAATACTATTTATAAGTTTATATTATTAAATTTAAAGGAATTTTATACTATTTAGCTTTATATTATTTAATAAAATAACCAAATTAATAGTTATAATGTTTTTATACTAAAATGCAATATTAAAAATTAAAAAAGGAAGTTAGCCTTTTTATTTGGAATTATAATCTAATTTTATTCAGATTTCTTTTTTATTATTTTATTAGCTTTAACAATAAGTATAGTACTTATAGCACAAGTAGCACATTTCTTAATTTTTTTATTACAATAGTTTATACTAGCTATAATACAAATTAAACCTACAAATCCTTATATTAATAAAGTTATTACAAGTTATTACGTTATAATATTAGAGCGCAATATTTTACAAAATTGGGCTACGTGGCTATTAATTATAGGTTAGCAAGATCCAGCTTTAGCCTGCCTAATAACCTTTAAACCTAAAAATTTATATATAAATAGTTAAAAATATTAGCTAACACTAGTAGGTAGCTTTTACTATATTAATATATATAATTACCAATGCTGCCTTCCAAAGTTAGTAAGCGAAACTATTATTATATTGAATAAAAACACCTATGCTTACCTTTAATATGTAAGTAGTAATTAAAAAATAAGTTGCACCTTTTACAATTATAAAACCTCCTTTAAAAATAACGAAATTATAATAAATTAAAATAGGTTAAGTTTTTCACAATATAATAAGCAAACTTTATTATTACTAAATTTTCGTAAATTTTTTAATAAGTTTTGTAATAACCCAAAATCTTTAATTAATAATATTGTAAATTTTTAATACAAAATATATATTATTAGGGTTAGCAAAAAAAGCATTAATAAAAATTCTAAAAGGGTTTTTACTTATAATTATAAAAAAAGGTACAAGCAATTTTGTATAAGGAAACCAAATTTAAAGGGGAACCCCTTCGAAATTCGAAAACGCCTGCAAAAGTAGAAAATTTCAACTAGCCCTATAAATACAATTAATTTATAGTTTAAAACCTAAAGAATTTTGCTTAGTAAACTTGCAAATATTCTTAACAAAATTAAACTAATTAAATACTTATATTATACTTAAAAGGAGTTTTTTGCTATAACTTTTAAAAAATTTACTATTACAAATATTATTAAGCACTTAATTAATTTTATTCCTAATTCAACTCTAAAAATTATTTAAACTCTAAAATACTTCCAAACCAACAAAAAATACGCCTAAATTATTTTCCTTATAATAGAAATATTAAAAATCATTTTTTAAAATAATAGTTTTTATGCTACGTACACTTTATTTTAACTTAAACTTTATAAGCTATTAAAAATAGTTTATAACTATTGCTTTATTAATAATAATAATATTAAGTTATAATACTTATATTATAATATAAATATAAATATTAATAACTTATATATTAAACAACTAATATATTATAGCAAAATAAACACTAAAAATAAATATTAGGCTATTTCTATTCGTAATAGCAATAAGTAGGCTATTGCTTTTTAAATACTGTAAAGCCAATAATATTACTATTATATACTTTAAAGCCTTAAAAACTCCTTAATAACTTATACTCGCTATAGGAATATAGCATTTAGTTTCTTATTCCCCTATTCTACACTTTTATTTTGAAAATGCTTTTAATATAATAATATAACATTACTTAAGCTAATTACAATTAAACCCAAAAATATAATAAGTTATTAACGCTTTTCCAATTTAAAGCTTTTTTTATTAAAAGTTTCTCTAGCATTCTTTCTAATTGTACAACTTTTACTAATATTTATTAATAAACACTTAGAAAAAAACGATAAGGAAGCAAATTAAAATTAGTTTTCTATAAAACTATTAATATTAGGTTTTAATCCCACTTACCAAAATATACTCGCTATTTATATTAATAACTATTATTTAGCTAAGTTTAACTTTTAAATACATTTCTATTTCCTAATAAAATATTATTTCCCCAAAATTGGTTTTAATCCAATTTTACTTTATAAAACAAAAATAAGCCTATTTTGCAAAACGTTAAAAATAATTAGATTCTCCTTTAAATTAAAACAAGTCTTGCTTAACCAAAAACATTGCTGCAAATTTAAAAAGTAGGCTAAAGAATAAGCGAAAAATCCTTCAAAAACTTAAAAAAATTATCTACAATTTGTCTATTTTACCCCATTTTTACGCTAATACATTCCAAAATAAGCAAACTTAATTCGCAAGCTTAAATTAGCTTTTTTTAACAAAATTAAAAAAACTACCCCCATTAAAAAAAAGTTTATTTAAATAAAATAAAAAAAAAAAAAATTCTAAAATAAATGAAAATTTATACTAAAATTATCCAAAAAATTTGTACTTCAATTTAAAAAAACGCTATTACGGACTTACATATAACAAAAACTTTTATATTGCTTATAATACTAGTTAAACTAAATTAGAAGAAGTTATATTTTAATTAGGTAGAGAATTGCTATTAAAAACTATTTACATTAAAAAAAAGTACTTTACTAATATTAAAATTAACTTATTTATATCTTTTGCTTTATTTAATTTTAAATTACGCTATACTATTTTAAAAAAAGAAATATTAGTAATAATAAAGTATTTAAAAAAAATATAATAGATAATATAAACTTTTAAATATTTTATTTATATATATATTAATTATTTAGCTATTATATAAATTATAATAAATTTAGCGTTTATTTATTTAAAAGTTAGTAAATAAATTAATAAAATTTTAAAGTTTAATATTAATTTCTATTATTGCTTAAATACGAATAAGATTATTAAAATTACAAATAGGATATTTTGGTTACAAAGTTTATTCCAAAATGTTTTAGCTTTTAATTTTAAAAATAAATTAATAATAAAATTTATAAAGTTTAATACAAAAATTCCTTTTATATAAATATAAAAACTTTAAATAACAATTAAGTTATTCTTTGCTAATTTAATAAAATTAATTAACGTATAGCTTTAATATATTTTATTTTAATATAAGAACGAAAAAGGATAGTACTTTAATATTTTTAAGTTTTTAATTTAAAATCCTAATAAAATTGCAAATTTATTACAAGTTTAAAAACGATTTATAAAGCGTTAATTTTTCCAATTTTGTTTTTTATATAACGTTTTATATTATTTAAAAGCAAATAAATCGTTAGCAAAATATATCTTTCTATTTTAATAAGTAGCTTTTATATATTAGGCTTATAATAATTATAACTATTTTTTTAGCTTTATTATTATAAAAGAACTATATAGTTAATTTTAATAACTAATTTAATTAACTAATATTTAAATATTTTATTTATTTTATAAAATTTACTAGCAATACAACTTAAAAGTGGAAAAATCAAGCTTATAAACTATAGCTATTTTTGCTTTTATAGCATTTTTTAGTATAGATTTTATAGGTTTATTAATTCCTTTTACAATTAATAATTTTAAATACATTTTAATTAAAGTAAACTATTTCTTTTAATTTATTTTTGCATAATTCTTATTAATAACAAATACGTATATAATTATAATAATATTTTTAAAAGTCTAATTTTTTATTATTAGCTAGCTAAAATAAACCTACTCTAATAATAGCAATTACTTTAAAAATTATATTTTAATTTTTATTATAAAAAATTATAAATTTAAAATAATTTTTAACTTAATATTATATCTAGCTTTTATTAAATTTCCTAAAAAATATATTTGTTTAATTAAAGCCTAAATTATAAAATAAGCAATTAAAAATTATAGCTAAAACTTAACTAGTTAGTATATTATATTAGCATTTATAATTATTAATATTAATATTTAATACTTTTAAAGCTTAAATACCTTGTTAGCTAAAGCTTTTTTAAAATTTAACTCTACTTATAATTAAATTTTATTAAATATTATTAAAAATTACATTATAATATAATTAGAAAAAACTTTATTAAATAACAATAAAAAGGATAAAAATGCATAAAAAAGAACTTTTGCTTATATTAATAAAAAAGCTAAAATTTAGCTATAGTTAGCTAAGCGTTATATTATAAAATTAAAGAAAAATTTTACTAAAAAAACAATTCTTTAAATTTTTATAAAAAATTAGTAAATATAAAAAGTTAATAATAAACTTAGTATTAATTACTTAAAGTTTAACTTAAAATAAATAAATCTTTAAAAGATTATAAATAAGCTTATTTTATAAATATATATTATAAAATATACATTTTAACCTAATTTAAAGCACAAACTTTATATTAATAATTTAAAGCTATACCTTAACAAGCCTACTTAATATAATAAGCTTAATTATATTAAAAAAAGCTTTACAATAATAGATAAAGAAATAATAAATTAATTTGCTAAGCTTATTACTTATAGGTTTAACTTAGATGTTTTATGTTTAATAAATTTAGAAAATTATTTAATAGAAGATTAAAATAAAAAAAAGTTATAAAAAACTATAGAATTAAAAAAATGGAAAAGTTAAAGGTTTATTCTTATGCGCTACTATAAAAAGGATTATTTATTATAAAGCTTTACTTATAAATTGGGTTGGACAAGTTCTTCATGAAAAAAACTTGTTCAGCAGCCAGCCATAGGTATAGATCCTGGTGGTTTTCTGCCATCTGCTGGTTTTGGTTGGTTAGCTTCGGGGTCGAAGCTTGCTTGGTTCCCCCTATTCTAAAGGACACACCAGCTAATCCGGGAAGGGTTAGGGTTAATACCCATCCAGGATAGGAGGATTTAGGGGGCGGAAAATATAGATTAATTTAACTTAGAACAAGCAACGAAAAATCCCGAATTGACTAACTATTGCTTCACCTGAAATATCCTGGAGCCTGACGAGCATTTACGGCGAACAACGCTACACTCAGCTTATTCAAGGATGATGTTCAACACTTCAATCTTTATATTTCCTCCTGAACCGCGCAAGAGTGGAAAGACACATATGTAAGCAGTGACGGCAGGAGCATGTTGATGTGATAACAGCAATCTTGGTTGCATGGAAGCCAAGCCGATTATCGCCAGTTTGAGGCATGCCCCCTGCCGTTGCGCCCTCCACTCGCTTGGTGCTTTCCCCCATTAACAGCCTGTTTTCGTACCTAGGCAACTGCCTTCTCCCCGTTTGTTGTCACAGGTAGTGGTGACTCTGCCCCCCGTTTGCCTGGAGAGTAGGAGCAGCGCCGCTATAGGCGCCGTCATGTAAAGCTCTCGCAGCTCCGCAAGAACTTTAGCTCACACCTCATCTGCTCCGCCCTGGGAAATCGGGAACCCATACCCATGCGCCGGAGCCAGAGCCGTCCGATGAGGGATTGCGCATGCTTGCGACCTACGGCGCAACGCTCCTCGATGGCCCAGGACGCTTCGAAGGCTGACAGGGCTGACTAAAGGTAGTGGTGGTCTGCCTGCCCTCAACGTAATCGACTCTGTTATCTATCGCCGAGAATAGAGATGCAATTGCGTCCGGCGCGTCACTGGTTTTGAGTAATTAGAGGGGCGAAATCCGCCGGTCCAGGCGTTGAAATAAGTGGTGGAGGTGTAGCTGTCTCGCATGTGTGCAACCTGGGCGCTGGGCTTGGCGACCTGCTACTTTCTGAGGGAATTAGAGGCTGTCGATCCAGAGCCCGCGCCGCTTGTCTAGTTGGCGGAGGCCCACGAGGGCGAAGATTCTGGGTGATGAGATACTCCTCGTTAGCGTTGGAAGTGGTGAAGACGGTTAGGGCTGGGTCATCACATTTGGTCAACGCAATGGCTTCGTTGTCGCGGCCCATAGCTACTTCGCCAAGACTGCTTGCGCATGGAATGGGCGGTTCTGGTGTCCTTTTAGCGTGGTACGGCTCCTTGTCAGTGAGTTGGCGATCTTGAGGAAGCCCTCATTGCTGGCCAAGATGTTGGCAGCCTTGATGCCGATGCGCATCTCGTCAGGGTCGAGTGGCTGATGCGGAGATGATGGGTAGGTAGGATGCGCCTGCTCTGGTGGAAGTAGAAGACAGCAGTGACAATAAGTGAAGCCTAGCGGGCTTGAGAGAGCTGAGAATATGGACGGCTTGGTTCTGAGGCTGCGTGCCGAACAGGTTGCGGTGGAGTGAAGAAGGTGCTCTGGAAAAAATTGGGCTGGCCCCTATTCTAGGTTGTTGGCACCTACGAGCACCTGCCTTGGGTACCTTGGTGGTCGTCACTGTCGAGCAGAACGTGGTGTATACCGACCTTCTGTAACCTGCAGGCTTCCAATCAATTTTTCGGCATCAACTCCATCTCTTGCACCCTGTCTTCTAGCTTCGCCTTCATTGCGGAAGCCATAGGAGCCCCGCCAGACACACCCCTCTTGCAACACTTAAAGAAGAGTTTGACATCACCCACCGCCAGATTCGTCTCTCGACTCTTCTTGGCCCCCAGCACAGGAAGCAGTTTCGCCTGGCTTTTCTTCATATTCGAGGTGCTGCCTACCAGATACTCATCACGAGAGGAGCACCTCACAACCTCCGAGTTCCAGCCAGGAGGAGACATCTTGACGGCGAACAGTCCCAAGACAATATCGGAAAGAACTTTAGCGCCGATAGTCCGGCAAAGGTCTCGATAGAAGCAACAATGGAAAATCAACCCCAGCCCAGCAAACCAGAAACCATGGAAACTGGGACCGCCACTCGGCGCCCTCGCAGCCACTGAACGGGGACGACCTCGCCTTTATCGACGAGCTTCCCGTCACAAGATTGACAACTTTGTGAAGCCCTACTACAACCAAAAGAATCCCGAGGCCGAACTCTAGTGCGTCAGTTGAGGTCTGACTCAGGCCGCCCATTGAACATTATCTAATTTCATTCTACTCATACATAAATATCAACACAAAAGGATTATATATATATATATCCCCATTCCGCCACTCGAGAGCTCTCCTAACAATTCACAGGCAGCTCGGCTCGCACACCATAGCCTTGCAATGACTGGCCATTTAATTCCTGTCGCGGCAGCGGCTTCTTGGGCGTGGAATAAATTCCATACCAGCCCGAGTCCATCTCTACCGGATATTGATTGGGATGGTATTGATGTCCACCGGGATACTGATGTCCGCTGGGGTACGCTGTCTGTTGAACTGCCGCCAAGGTCTTCTTATTCTTCTTCAGTTTCCACAGTAGATATGCCACGGCCAGGAGGAGCAGCCCAACGGCGCCCACGCCGGCACCAATGGACGCTTGCATTTCTGGTGGTAGTCTCGGGGCCAGCGCCTGAGACTGAGATGGTTGGGTCAGGGCTGACGGTGATGTTGTTGCCGCCGCCGCAGTTGAATTCGTAGTGGTGGCGGTTGACAAGCTGAGAGCAGAGGATGGCGTTGTTAAGCTTGGAAATGATGATGAGGAGCTTGGACTTGGCGTGGGGGATGATGTAGACTGCGTCGACTTTTGAACGGTGAATCGTGACACTTGAGGGTCCCAGATTGCCCAGACTTTGGGTTGAGATGGCAGCACATCGAACCGACCATTGCCATTCTCACAGCAGAAGGGGCTGTGATCGCAGCAGTATGATGTGTCGGTATGGGTGATATTGCCGCAGGATATGAGGTTGGCTCCGCCAAGACTGGCACCTTTGGCATTCATTGTCAGTGCTACCCAAGAGAAGGACACCATGTTCATGTTGGCAGTGAACTCACCTAGACAATACGCTGCACACCCAGGTGAAGTCCAGGTTTGATCCGCACACGATCCCCTTGCCAAGTTTCCGCCAGGGCCTCTGCATAGTTTATTGCTGAGGCAGACTGAACCCAAGCTTCCGCCGCAGCATGGGCTGTCATTGTCGTCCGGGTCACAGGGAAAGTCATTTGCTGCGTCATTCCCGTTAGGGTAGTAGCATCGATTCTGCGTCTGGGCCAAGCAGACATGAGAGACATAGAGCAGCCATAAGTGACAGATGCGTCTCATTATGAATCTCATCTCCCTGAGAAAGGATAATAGAATGGCACTGAAGAGTGGGCGAAAGAATGTCAAGTATCACGCAAGTCATGGTAGCTGCATTTGTTTATTCGCATAATCACATCTTATGAAAGAGAGTCTTGGCCCCCCGCGCGGTTACTGGCGATTTGCACCTAATTATCTTGGTCCTGCTCGGCGCGAGTTGGCGGCTCAGGCCAGGTATGATGATGCCAACTAATATGCTCTGCGGCAACGTCGGTGTTGTTGGTTTCGAATACCCTCATTGAAGTGCAGAACACACAGTCTGAAATGACAGTTCTCTGCTATTTCACTGTGCTTATGCTGGAATGAATAAATAGCTAGTTCGTATGTGGCTAGGTATTGCTTGTTAGTCCTTTGCGATTGGGTATGATTGTGTTGTTAATTATGGCCGCCTCCCCCTGTTGGGAGTGGCCATTACCCCCTTTTATCGTTGGCTCTCCGCCATTGGCTCATTTATCAAACACCTGGAGGGTCCCCCAACACTCGGATGCCAAGCCCGTTGTCAATGGACGCGCCCAACTTTCTTCAGCGCGTAGATGCGGCTTGCTTTTCTGGCTTGCTTCAAGTTTTCCCCGCCTCAAGACTTGCGCCAGTGCTCTTCTTGAACCCATCACTGATGAATTCCCACTCGCCATTCTCCGGCTGAGGTTGCGCCCTTACCACCCTCCATGTTATCCCCAGCGCTGTCAAAGAAGCACCTGTGCGCACTGCTGGCAGGCGTCGCATTGGTCCTGCTTCTGATTGGAAACTATTCGTACAAGAATCTGGCCAACGGTTCGTTCAACAACCCGCCCAGAATGAGGGAGGGAGAGAGTGAACGCTGACCACATATGCTTGACAGTAGAGGGACTCGACCAACTTGAACCTTCTTCGCGAAAGCCAGCCCCGACGGTGCCGTCCCTCACGACCCAACCCTTCCCTTCCAAGATCTGGCAGAGCTGGAAGGACGATTCGCAAGACCCGACGGAGCGAACAGTCGGCTTTTCTCATCAGTGGCGCGTCGTCAACCCCGATTGCCGGTACGAGCGCATCACCGACGGCAACATCGACGGCTACGTGCGCGATCGCTTCGACGCTACCATCTCGGACCTCTTCGCGAGCCTGAAGGACCCGATTCTCAAGGCAGACTTCCTGCGCTATCTCATACTGCTGAACGAAGGCGGCTTGTGGGCCGACATTGACGTCTACCCCCACCAACCGGTTGCAAAATGGATATCTGAACATTATCAACACCGGGAGATCAACCTGGTCATCGGCATTGAGAACGACCACCACCAACAGCCCATCTGGCCGGGGTCCCCCTATTCTGTCCGGCTGTGCCAGTACACGGTGCTCGCCAAGCCGGGATACCCCGCCATCGGCATTCTCGTCGACCAGGTTGCCAAGAACCTAGAGGAGCTGATCAAGTCCAACACCGTCATCATGTTCGAGCATGTCATGGCCACTACTGGACCCTTTGCCTTCACCAAGGTTCTGATGGACTACTTTTCCAATGTGACGGGCATGGAACACACGGGCAACGAGCTGGATCGGCTGAAGGCACCGCGCTTGATTGGCGACGTGCTCGTTTTGCCCAAGGACAGTTTCGGCTGGTTACCGCAGGAACACACCCATCCCAAGGGAGACCCCATCATTCTGGTTGAGCATCTGTTCATTGCTTCCTGGCGCGCTGAACATCCGGGCTGAGGCTCCCCTGCAAGCCTAGGAAATCAGCTCAAAGACTCATCGCCAGGGAGTAATAACAATCCTGCCTGTGTCGCTTCGGGGAGCCATTGAAGCCATCTGCCACGCCCAACTCAGCTTCTTGGTTGCAAGGTCAAGGCAGGAAGGAAAGCAGGGCCCGGACGATTACAAGACTGAGAAGTCAGCCAAGTCAAGGGGACATGCCAGGCGGTGGATTTCGGGGTGCTGTTGTGGGCAGATGTTCCTACGGCATGTTAAACCACGGGCATCGTCAGACTGCTCACAGGCGCAGTGGCGCACCGAAACAGGTCTTGAGAGAGAGCCGAATGCCCAGCGCCACGAGGGCATGGCTGTGTTCAGGGGCGGGAACTTAAACAAAACGAATCCAGAGGTTTCAGCTCAGTCATTTGATGACTCGCTGCTTCTACCCACATGTCGATGCGGGAACCTACTATGTAGGCCTCATGTCTGGATCCATAAATTGTGTTGGTGGCAATCACATGATATCCCCGTGATCCCCTCACTCGCTGTCCGTTGCCTCTCCTGGTCCAGGATTCGTGATATCAGGCCGCTTCGCGTCAACGAGGTATCCTTCTGGATGTAATACAAGTATTTATATGTAAAAACAAGAACCATGTATTGTACATCCTTCCATACAACGACGCCGACCACAACGCCGCAGCGCCTGACCCTCCACCAAATTTACAGGGTGGCACATCAGAGCCTACTGTGGTCGCGTGCAAAAAGAAACCCCCCATGTCAGGTGCACCACAGCCGACGCGTTTTGACCAATAGGTACCCCGCATGGAGATGTTTATTACCCATACCACCACAGTAGAGCCCGGACCTTGGCCAGCCACTAGGAAACTGCCAACGTGATTGCTGATGGATGGTAGAGTGGCTTTTTTTGGTGACGAAAGAAGTGGGGGGGGGGGGGGGGCTCGGTTAACCCGCAGCCAATCTCAAAGAGCGACGCGAGGAAGAGGGTGTGGTGGGAAAACTCACTGGTGCTGACGACGCAGGGGCAACCCGTACGGTACATTCAAAGTTCAAATTTGAGCCGCTGCTGCCTGGAATCGTATGAGCTCGCGCTCGGCCAGTGGTGCCAACTTCGCAGGTGGCGGCGCTCCCCAAAGCGCTTTACAAAACAGAGAGAAGCACAGCTAGCCGGAATCCCTTGCCTTTTTCCCGTTGGGTCGGAAGTGTGATGTTTTGTGGTAATTAGCATACAGCAAGTTATCCGGCCAAAAACTTCAAGTGAAGCAGTGGTGTGTGGTAAAGAAAGTCCAGATGCGGCAATGCAGGTAAGGCTCTGTGCGATAATTACAGGTATGTACAGATACATGTACATGTAATGTGCCGGGAACTTGGCTGCAGGCCCTGGGAAGAATCCCGGATGGGTTACAGCTCGGGTCCTGTGGGCAAGATTACCAGGTACCCAAGCAAGCGCAACATGAGAGGTTTTTGGAACCCCCCCTGGAGCGGGAGACAGAAGGCTGTCGGATTCACAGCAGTTTGCTCCATATCTCCTCCCCCAGAGAACCCTCGGATCCGCCAAGTTCATCCTGGCTCAATGAAATAACATTTTCTCTGTCTCTCTTTTCTTTCCCGGCGGCGTGGTTTGGCAGCATCCCCAGGCAGCAGTAGCGAAACGCAGCCGCTCCTAGGCCGGATCTCGCTTGACGCCATGCCTTCACGTTCACTTGTTGCTCCGGCGGCCTTCCGGGTCTTCACCCTTGCCGCCCTCCTTTTCATGTCAACAGTGCTTCCGGGGGCTCGGGCCGACCTGCCCTGCTCCACATCGGACCAGGCAGTCTGGCTACCGCTCGACAGCTGCGACATAGCCATCCCGGGTATGGCCTCTGTCCACTCGTGGGGGGCCCTAGTGGGCGTCGCCAGAGATGCCAACAGTGCGGCGACCCAGCTCTGCATTTCCCCGTCGACCGTGGTGAACGACACCTTCCTCATGGACATGGACATATGCCAAACGAGCTATCTCAACGGAACATCCGCGGAGCAGTGCCGCTCCCGACGCGGCAACCCCATCGACCGGTCCAAGCTGAACTTGGTTGATCCTGGCGGACTCGCCGCCGACGATGGCTGGAAAACGTTCCAGGCTCCGCTTCCCGCCTTCCAGTTCGCTGCCCAGGCGCTGCTGAGGATGAGAACGACGGTTGTTGGCATGGCCCTCGGCCTCGTCAACGACAGCGTGAACTCCAACCAACCGCAGCTCGGCCTGGCTGGCAACTCCACCATTATCAAGGCGCTCAAGGACGGGGGCCTCATCAATTCGAGATCATGGGGTCTCAACTCTGGCTCGGTCAGCGAACAGCCAAGGCAGGGGTCCATCGTCTTTGGCGGCTATGACCAAAACAGCTTGAAATCATCCTTTGTCAACATCTCCATGACGTACCCTGAAATACTGGGGAACCGGCACTGCCCACTGCAGCTCACTGTCCACCAGATAGATTTGAGGATTCATACCGAGTCCGGGATTAACACAACGACTCTGTCGGAACCGGCCCGCCAGGTGCCTTTTTGTGTGGAACCGTTAGTCGAAACCCCCCCCCCCCTTACCCTCTTTTTTCTTTTGTCGTCCCTTTCTCTCACGAGGTGAGGGGCTGATGACCTGACCCACATCCAAGGAACGATTACCTGCCTCGCTTCCCCGGCACTCTACGGAAGGACTTTCTTCAGACGCTGAGAGAGGTCACTGGCGTCATCGACCCGCGCGCATCCGACAAGTACAAAAATAAATCAGAGTTTTACATCCTGGAACCCGGCCTGGCTTTCCAGTCGTCTCTAAACACCTTCAACCTGTCCCTCGTTTTGACCTTTGACAACAATTTCATCGTGGAGATTCCCGACCACGAGATGAAGAGGCCGCTGAGAGGCCTTGGGCCAGACGGATCCTACCTCGTCGATCGCAACCTCACAGAACTATCCGTCTTCTTCCAGCCAAATGTTGGCGATGCCGCTTCCTTGGGCCGTTCGGTCCTCTCTCAGGTGTGTGTGTTTTGTGTGCCGAATCTAGCCCCCATCTTACAAAAAAGTCACCATGAGTTTTTCTAACAGTGATTCGTTATAAGATTTACCTCTTCGTCAATCAAGACGACAGGATCATGCAACTTGCCCTCCAAAACCAAGAGGCCAAAATACCTCAACCCTTGATGTGCGGCACAAAACCAGACACTAATTCCGGGGGCCCTCCGCCACCGGCTGCTAAGAATGACTTGGCGATTGGCTTGGGGGTTGGGGTTGGCTTGGGTGTTCCCTTCGTTGCGGCAGTTGCAGCTTTGATTTGGATGGGGCGGAGGATCAAGCATCAGAGGGAAGGCCAGGGGGGGGATAATGCAATGGCGTTGAGAGACCAACAAGCGCGTACTGAGAATCCTCCAGCGACTGCTGGTACGGGGTGAAGTGAAGATTCATGGACCGGGGGGGGGGGGGGGAAGGGGGTTGTAGACCGGATGTAATGATAGCTGGTAATAATTAATGATAATTGATTCATGATGATAATATAATATAGCATCTTGGCCTCACCTCCATCATCTCCATGGTTAACATTAATCCTCATTGCCAATACCCTCCCCCGTAACCGTATCCGAATTATCATCGTTGCCACCAAAAAGCATTTCCCAAACTTTAGTCGAGCTGTAGTGGCACCGAATAACGTTTCTGTACATAATTAGCTTCGATGGCACAGAATGAAGGTGAGCTTGGAATGGAACCCACAGCCTTTCCAGTCTCTCATTTCCAAACACTTCTCGCATGATATGATCAGTGTTCTCCTCAGACGGAAAGCGAATGACTCGAATCGAGACGGGCACCGGTTGTAACCCCCCCGCCGGCAGTGATCCCAGTTCCCTCAATCTCTCCGCGAGCAGTCGGAAATGTCCCGCCTGAGTGTTGCCCTCTCCACTTCCATCTCCTGTCCCTTGCCATGCACCGTCGGTGAGGATATAGATGTTCACTTTTCTCAGCGTGTGATGAAAAAGATTGGAGAAGCCGTGCCCGTGCCTAACCTCGTTCTCCAGTCCAGTTTTGATCTTGGCTAGGATGGCGCAAAGGCTCATTGCACTTGTCCTCCTCACAATCCTCCTCGCGTCAAGGCTCTGGGGGGTCGTTGTCGGTGCCAAGTCGGCGGTGGCGGTCCTACTACTACTAGAACTACGGCTATTAGTACTAGTAGTAGTAGTTCTAACAGGATTACCTATCCGCTTGTTCACCGTCCCAATCAACCGCCTGGCCTTCTTGTCGTTGATACATGTTCCCTCCTGCTGCGACGTGAAATACACGTCGATGCCGCTGCGGTGGGACCTTTCGACAAAGTAAGCAAACGCATTGAATGCGCAGCGGATGCTGGCCCAATGCGAAATTCGCATGGAATTCGAGTCGTCCAAGATGAATATCTAATTACCTCTCCCCATCCAACGCGTCAGAAAACCCAGAGGAGAAATAATGGCCAAATAGATCGGGGGGGGGGGGTTGGGGGGTTGTAGTATGGTTGGTAATGAACTAACCGACTGACCTGCTTTTGGTTTTCTTGAGACGAAAAGTATCGCAAGGCGGCCCCGAAGCCGGGCGGCTCGGCTACGCGACGCCCTTCTTCTTTTTGGTGAGCCCAGTAGCAGATGACTTGCTCGAGGAGTGATGCCGGCTCGTTCTCGTTGTTTCCACTCTGCCTGGCCCGGGGTGGCGGCGGCGGTTCTGGCTCTCGACTTGTCTGTTCTGGTGGTGGTGGTGGCGACAGCGTCGTGGCCAAAGATGATGCGTCCGGTGGCGTGCTGCTAGATGATGGTGGTTGTGGTGGGTGGCTGGCTTCATGGCGGCTCAAACCTTGGTCTTGTGGAGATGGCTGCCCAAGTCCCGGCAGCATTGATACCTTCGGTGTAGAAGAGGCTGCTGGAGAAACAAGGCTTCTCTCCGCAGACTGGAGATCGCCGTGACTTGTGTTTGACTGTATCGAGCTGGTTGATTCTTGAGATGGGGTGGACTTTAGCAGTTGCCTGCTTTCCGCTTGGCTAGTACTACCCTCGCCGGAACTGGAAGACTGAGAAAGGACTGGAGGCTGTGTTTTCAAACTATCGCTCCGGTCCATGTGCTTTCCTTTTAACCTCGAGATTTCTGGCGCCGGGACATTTTGGGATGGGTCTTGAGGCGGCGGGCTCGTGTTTCCAAGAACAGGCATCGTAACTTCGTTGATTCGGGTAGTCTGGAGGCACTGCAGGTTCTGGGCTCTGCTGCTCTGTAACCGCTTTTCGAAAAGGGGTAAAATGAACTTCGGCCTCTCCCTGTGCTTAGGGTGTATGACCAGCATCGTCTTCATGATGATATCGACCACACCTTCAGTCAAGTTGTCGAACACACGTCTGCGCTTTAGGATGGCGGCTTTCATGTCTTTGGTCGCTTCAAGCTCGTCTCCATTGTTGTGGAATGCGCCGCTGTCCTCGTTGAAGTCATTGATCGTAACACCGGAGGTCTCTCTCAGCCGCTTTTCGAAGAACTCCTGCCATCCGTGCTCACCACAGACCGCCCACACGGCTGCTTCCATTAAAAGGCAGCCCAGAGACCATATATCTGCCTCCCATGTGACTCCGTCATTGTTCCCGAGCTCAGGAGCGTTATACATCCGGGTGCTCATGTTGTCTGGGTGAGCCGAATAACTAGCCGAAAGATGGGGTATTTTGACACTGCTTGAGCCGAGGTCTCCAATCTTGAAGCGGTAACTGTACTCGCTGTCGCCCGCCGACTCGGACCCATTCGTCGAGTTCTTGAAAACGAAGATGTTGGCCGGCTTCAAGTCTTGGTGGATTCTGGGCTGGGGTAGGTAGGTACTTATGTCCCGCCTATAATGGGGGTATAGCAGGCCCACGCCCGTTATCAGGTTGATAGAGAGTGACTTCCAGAAATCGTACAGCTCGTCGAATTCCCACGGCGGGTGGGTGGTCTTGAAAAAGTCTTCGAGGCTGCCTTGGTCAGCGTACTCGAGGAGCAGGAAGCCCTTGCCGTCTTGCTCAAAGGAACCAAAATAGCGGAGAAAGCAAGAATCGACCATTTCGCGGTCGTTGGGTTCCAGTGTACGGCATAAATCAACCAATGCCATGTATGCCCTTTTTTCATTGTTGAAAGATAGTGGGAGATCCCTGTTGGGGTACTCTTTTACTACTATCTTGTCCTGTTGAGCGTGAGTATAATTCATGCGACGAATAGTGTCTAACGAACAAGTGAATAACCTCACATCTGACGGCTCTCGCTGGATGCCTGGTTGAACCTTATATATTCTGACCGTCGATGTCCCATGCTGGCTACCAGAGATAAGGTTGCTATTGTCGCCGTTGAAAACCATAGGAATGATCATCCTGCTGTCGAGCCGCCCGAAGTCGCGGGGCACCTCTGGCCTTAAGAGGAGATGGTTGAAGAGATATTGATCCTCGCAAAATGCTTCGCAAATCTTTCTCCCCTGGGGCGACGATGTGAACACGCTGACAGAAGTCTTCTCGCCGAGGGTCAACCAAAGGCTGTCATCGTTAAGCTTGGAATCACGAAACTTGGTAATGTATCGAACGGTTGGCCTGTCGACTTGGTGGATGTAGACTAGAGTGGAGAAGATGCGGATGTAGTGTTCCTCTATCTCGGCGCTAGAGATGATCGTCTGCTCGGCTGGATCATCTTGAGGATACATCTCGATGATCTTTCTGGGAGTCCAATAACCACGCAGCGACGAATAAGGTACATATGCGGTCTTGCACCCGCAGAAGTTGGTCCCCGTTATCGTATTGACCTCGACCCATTCATGGAACATCTGCCACGGCGTCATGATTGCGGCAATTAATGTAGGAACAACTCGGGTGATGAGGCTGTCAACGGAAATTCTGGATGCTCGTAGCGAAGTGTGGGATGAAAATTGAATGGTTGATGAACCGAAGGAAAATAAACACGCCGGCATAGTTGGTGAGGTCGTTGTCTTTGAGCCTCAATAACCAAGGTACTTACCTATGTACCTTTGGAGGGGTTTCCAAAGTGAGACGACGTGCATGGGGGGGCAGGCGGCCAGGGGTCATTGTCAATTTCCCCCGGCAGTTTCATTAAAGGAGAGCACCAAGTTTTGCGTAGAGTCGTGCCAGTACATACGTGGTTACCGTAACGTTACCATTTACAGATACGGGCTCAATACATGTAATGTCAGAAATTCCCCAAAAAGGCAACGCCTCGAATCCAATCGTCCAAGCGAGGCTGTTTGCAGTTCTCCCGGCCCCTTTTCCATTGTCGGTTTCGTCTCGGACGTGTTTTTTGTTCTGATATTCTTACCATTAGTATTCCCAAGATATTTGTTTCCAGTTGATCTGCCAAAGGAAGCTGCTTGGTATCCGGGCGTTGACTCCCCCGCGAGGCTCTGAGACCTGATGACACATAGAAACATGCAGGCGGCCGAAAAGCAGGCCGCAGGCAGGCAGGCAGGCATGCAGGCAGCGCGCGCCACCCACCCAGTGGAACAGCTCAGTTCTGGCCTTTCTCGGTTCCCAAGTCCTCCTCGTCCCCCCCATATCTCACGCCGTGCCGCCGCTCCCACAGTGACGGCACCCATGATGGCACCAGTTGTGGCCACGAGGATGCCAAGAGCCAGACCAGTACCGTGGCTCCCGTCAGCGGGAAGCAGATCTGGGCAAACAGGGCGAAGAACTGGGGCTGAAATTGTGGGAAAGGTTGTGAGGTGCTATTGCTGTCCCTGTCCCACTGGAACAGGCCGCTGCCCAGGAAGGTCTGTGTGCAAGTCAGCACATGCAACTCGAGGGGCAGAGGTACTTAAGTTTGGTACATGTACAATGGCTGGGCACGCTTACCGCGACAAAGGTGCCAGGCAAAAACACCAGCGTAACAAATGTGATGATGTGCATCGACGACGTTTCCTTCTCCGTCTTGGCCGCAATCTGGTGCATGTCGGCCGTCATACCCTCCATCCGCGCCGCGCCCTGATGTCCGTGTATGGCAAAGAGCTTGCCAATCTCAATGTTTCGGAACTGCAATATTTTGTCAAACTGCCACCAGTATAATTATTAGATTATTAGTTGCTCCTGGGTTTTTTTCAGAATCAAAAAAATCATTTGCATTGAAGGCTAGGGGTTGCTGCTCACCAAGTCCCTTCCATCGCGCAATAACAGTACCAGCGTATTGATGCGCGCCTGCTCCATTGTAAACAACCGCACAAGAGCTCTCACGCGACGGCAGAACTCGGCGACGTGGATGGCACAACCCGCTCGAAACTCTGCGGGAAGCTCGTCATTGTCTAACAGTGCTTCGTAATACTCCATTTGTTCAGTTAGTATATCTTTGTTTAAGCCCATCACGAGGCCTGCCCTGTGTAGGAGCGCCAGCGTCCTGTTGAGCCGTTGCAGTGAGTTGAATGAGAGGCTGTTCAAGGCCTTGAATGGATCCTGCGGTCTTTTTTCTGGAACGGCTGCCGGCGATTGGGGGTGGTTGTCTGCGTTTCTGCGAACCAGGCTGCTAAAGCGGCGGTTTCTTGCCACATCGGTTGCTATCGTGTTCTTTTGGGGAGTCATTGACTGGCCCATGTTGGATGCTACCAGCGGTTTGATCAGGGCCGCCGAGTCTATTGTCAACACCTCCTCGACATCCTCGACCGAGAGATTGTTGACCGTATCCAGCGTCTCCCGCGTATCAGTCTCCAAGCTGCTGATATACCATCTCCAGTTCTCGACGCTCCACTCAAACGCTACGAGGTGCGTGGTCAGCGTTGCCGCGAACAACTTGAACTTGCCGACCTCTCCCTGACAGCCGGTATTACGAAGCGAGATTTGAGTGCGCGCTGCTCTGGCGATGCGCGACTTGATCTCGCTGTTGGCGCTGATGTTGATCCACACCGCTCGTCCCGTCTCGACATCGAACGAATGGTAGAAAGCCGTCTGCCGAATCGACCAGGGCGGTCCGGCGCCGGCAACAGATCTTTCCACCGACCGGAGGTTGTAGCACTGTTGGTACTCCTTCCCCGATCTACGGAGCTGCGGAATGCAAAAGCTGGTTGCCTCGGCCGGGTCGAGGTAGTTCTCGTGCCTAAACGCAGTGTAATGGAAGTCCTCGCGAGCATACTGGCGGCCGAATCCAAATGCCAGGTCGAGAAACGGCGCCATGACCTGGAGAAACGACATGACGTAGGTAAACATCTCCATGGAGCAGTCGAGCGGGGCGCGAGAGTGGTCAGCTTCGAAGAACACATGTCGGCATGTGGGATCGCTGCGGCCGCCAGTCTCAAGTTGAGACATCAAATCGGCCAAGCTCGTGCAGCTGGTAGAGATAAACTCTATATCAACCAGAAGGGTCAGCGATCAAATAAATCCCTTTGAATCATTCGTGCTCGAGCCTCACCATCCCCGGCATCTTGTGCTTCGAGCAGGTCGACCAAGGCATATGCTGGGGTTGGGTCAAAAAGTCTGTCCTTGACCTCTGCCAACCGACTGTGGTACCCCTCCAAGGCGTGTGGGAAGGCTTTGGAGCGCTGTAAATTTTTGGGGTACTTTTGGGCTACCCTGCAGGCTTCAAGGAGCAACCCTCGTGGGTCGTCAACCATGGCCACAGTGTCTGGCCCTTGATGAGTCTGCTTAGGTGGGTGCAAAGGGCTTATTATACCGTCGATGATAGTGGTCAGCACTGGGCATTATAAAACAAAATACATATCCGAGACATAAGGTACCCGTGCCACGCCCCATCTTTCTCAGGTGGGGCGTGGCAAGGGGAGGGAGATAGTTAACTTTGGCATCCCAAAAGGCCCGACATAACAGTAGAACTGCCAAGCAAAGTTACAGCACATACACAGCCACCAAGGGAGCCCGAGCGCCTGCTTCCAGGGTGCGCGTCAAGGGCTTATAAGGCACCTTAGCAGGCTTATTCTCAACGAGCCGCCTGTTTCCCCCACCGAGGACTTGAACTTCGCTAAACAAACCCCCCAAATACACATTTCCCCCCCACAACATCATCCCTAGCTATGTCAGACATTTGTGTCTTCATATTCGTAGCGAGGCCGCCGTTCGACCCGCAAATGTGTCGCGATATACTCAAGCTCAGCCTACATGGAGAAGTCTGTGTCAGCACCTCCTCGGATCACCTGGTTGTGGACAGAAAACGGAGCGGCGGCATCTTGACCTCTGTGAGCATGCGAGGCAATTGTCTGGCGACATAATTGCCGCCAGCTTGTCCCTACATGTGTACCCATCGTCAGCTGCGTCAACAGCACAATTAACTCGTGCCCGCCACTCATCATCTTACCGTTACCCAGACACCACTGTTGGGAAACAGCCTTTGCAGGTAGGTCAACAGAACCGTCGGGTTGAGGCGGTAAGGGTTGATGGTCATGTCCATCTTGTTGGTCAACTTGAAGAACTGCGATACGTTGGGATAACCCTTTCTTTGCAGATCTTTCTTACAGATCCTTTCTCCACATGCCATTTATTTACCCCCCGGAAATCCCAAGCTATTTAATTATTTGACACGGCTCAAGACACGCAACGCCCCAGAGGTGCGAACAGGCAACCTTGAGCGTGGGCGGGGGGGACCACGCCTTGAAGATGAATGGCGAACATCCAAAGTTTTCATGCACAAACCAGTCCGAACGGAATGCCAAATCCGGCCTGAACTTGACCGCATTTCCTTCCAAGAACAGATGCCCCAATCCCAGCCCTCACAACATGCTGCTCCAAGATCGTGATTGGACGTGAATCCACCAGCCTTTCGGTGTCAGCGTGCCCAACGAGAAGGCAACTTGTCCATGCCCCACACTTGTCTGCATGCTTGTCATGCACCTCGGCGGCTTCAAAAGTGTGAGACACGCAACTGCCGAACGATTCGACAAACCATTTAGGGGGAAAATGTGCAAGAAGGGACGGGAACGGGACACCCGAGTCCAAAGGCATCAACTTATTGGATAATTTCTCAGGCTTGTAATTACTTGTTAGGCCCGTGATTGTTAGGAAGGCTCTACACTCCAACCTTGGTTTAATTGTTATTTTCTTCCACTGCAAACGCCACCATTCTGAATCTTCATAACTTTGCACTGCAACCATCGATTTGCTTGAAGACGGAAGAGAAATCTGAAGTTCTCCTTAACTGGTTCATCATTATAATCTTTTTTTAAAAATAAAATAAAAAAAGTGGCTTTTCATGGCTGTGTTGTGACGTTCTACACCTACGGTGAAGTACGTCCATGTGCCGAATTAACAATTATTAAACCAGGGTTGGATTGTGAGCGAGGAGGAATTTTTAGAGTCTTAATTACTCTGGTTGTCTGGGCACCCACCCTGAAGCTGCTTGCGCCCACTGGTCAATGCGCACCAACTGATTGCAGGTGACAATCTAACCCTCCTTCTTACTGTATATGGTCATTAAAGTCAAGGAAGCGATTCGCCTAGAACTCGAGTCAATTCAAGCTACCCATTCCTTTCACATGCGTATTACTTCCTTTTGGCCGTGACCGGACTGTACTTATGCATTGCTACAAATTTGGGTGCAGGTCAGGGCAAAGGTTTGGCTTGTTACAATGTACGGAACTCAAGGGCAGTCAACATCAACACTAACTTACAGACCAGGGCCAAGAATATTGCATTTCTCAAAAACATTAGAAGACGCATTTATTGGGCCGTTTAGGAGCTCTATTACTTTGGTAGTTGAGTAGCATTAACGGTGCAGCAACATCAGGTTGGTATATACTAGGCGGCGTAATTATATGATTTAACTAGCCGAGGTTGCCGGCTGTCACGCACAGACCTGTGGGTGCGTTTAGCCTTTTAGTGGGTACCAAGAGTAAGGCTCAATTTTAAGCTCCAGTACCAGTACTTCATTCGATCTCAATACAAGCCAAAACGTCCCCCCAAAGACCAATTAGTCCAAATACATGCCAGAAATGTTATTCGCGACCCCGTCCAACGCCATTGGCCCCGGGTGAATGATTCCCGCCTGCAGACTGATGTGGTTGTCATCTGATATCATTTCCCCCAGCCTGACACTTCTTGAGCCCGAGGTGATGAGGACTTTGAACCTCGGACCGCCGCCGCCGCCGCCGCCTCCCACCACGGTTGCATTTTCATTTTCATCTTCATCATCGTTAACAATCGACAAGAGATTGTCCACCAGCAGCTCAAGGTCCTCGTCCCAATCGTTCAACGTCCCTTCCAGCTCGGAGATGTTGTCGATCATGATGTACACCGTCAGCGCAGGGTCCAGCCGCAGGATCAAGCGGCGGAGGAGCTCTGCAATGGCCGGAATGCTGTGTTGGCAAATCCCCCGCCAGAGCCTCTCGTCAGCATTAATGAGATAATCCATATCCGTATCCGGCGTGAACACGTCAGGGGCGTTCATCAGGAGCTGCGCGATGAGACTCAGCAGCACCCCTACAGGCCCGCCCAGGGGATCCGCGGGAAAGGAGTGCAGTCCGCAGAAGTGGACCAGACAGACGGAATTGAGAGGTGCCGTTTGCCTGATTCCGAGGGCTAGGAATGCGCAGAGCACTGAGAGCGGTGATACATGGGGGCTGACCAGGGATGCACAGTTGCCGTCGGCGAGGATGAAGTCGCTGTGGGTGGCTGTCAGCCATTTCTGGAATCTCGCTGTCGTCATCAGCCAGTGGCTCCGGCCAAGAGCTTCTTCTTCCATGGTTGTCGCTTGGGACATGACTCGGCCGAGGTCCTTCTCCGCCCCGCACGGGTAGCCTTCCAGAGCGTCAAACAGGCTCTCTAGGCTTCGGCCAAACTGCCGAGGCATTGGTTGAACTTGCTGATGTGGTGGAGGCGTGTCCCGGCCATAAGAATCTAGACGGAGATTTTTTGTCAGCTAAACGAGAATCTATTATGACAATGGGAAAGCTCCGACATACCGTAAGCGTGAGCGCGACGAGATTCATAATAGTTATGATAGAAACACGTTTGAGCATCGCTGGCCCACTGTAACTTCGCCTCCAACAAATTGATGAGTTCAGCAAACTTTTCGGAATTCTCTTGCGCGAACTTGTCGAGATTATCTCGCACTTGGGCTTTGAAGTCGGTGATGCTCCGTCGGATGGCTTCCAAGTTAGCGTGGGTCTGCGCATGGGCGTGGGGCGATGAGATTGAAGCCTTGTTGGCGGCATATTGGATGCAACTCTCGAAATTTTTATTTGCCGCGTTGATGTTTTTGACCGCTGTCTCGATGTCTTTAGTTTCGGCCTCGGGATTGATGGCTCGCAAACGCGCCCGGACTAGTAGCTCAAGAGGTTAGACGCGCTGGGACGTGTAAGAAACACATCATACTTGGTGCTATCCATTAGCTGATCAACTCACTAGGATGTTTATTGTCGGGCTGAGGATTGTGTTGAAGAAGCCACAGCAGTCTGGGCACCTCCTTGAAAAGTGTTTCACAGACTTTGACCCCCTTCCTCCGTATCTCATCTTCATGGGAAAAATCCCTCAGTCTCTCACGGATTGTGAGGATAATTTCATCAGTGTCCTTGAGGGCATCAAAGATTGTTTCCCGGTTGGCTTCGCGTTTTTCTAGGATCTACCCAAATATAATTAGTCAAACTGTTCCGAAGAACAAGGTCGTTTTGACGACTTGCCGTGAACACCATTGTCAAACCCGCACATAAGACGTTCAAGCCCTTTTCGTTGGGTATCAAGGCGGCAGCAGGGCGTACAATCTGGCCTATGGTAGCACCATGCCTTAGTACCCGCCGAATGGGGTTCTTGGCCCCCTTATCCCGTAACTCTTCTTTCCTGCTTCCATTTTATCTTGAAGCGCATCTTGTGCTGTCCGAAAATCTTCCCAAGTGCATTTGTGGATGTTGCTGAAGTTTCCAAGCCTCTCCGCTTGAGCGGCGTTTAGTGCACCCTCAAGGTCTCTTGATAAAACATCGATTAGTCTAGTTATTTTTTGGACGAATTAAGTCCGTAATGAAAAGATGCTCGACTTGCTTATAGATAGAATCTGGCACAAAGGCACTCCGTTGATCATCCCACGTTGTCTTGACGCCCATGGCCGGATGGATAGCGGCCCCTTCTTGAGAGTTGAATTGTTGAAAGAAAGCTAGCTCATGTGGGTTGTTCATCTCGTCCTGCGCTTGCTTTGGTATACGGTCGCAAGGCGACGTCTCGAGCGGCATTTTGCTGTTTATGAAGTTTTCAGAAGAAATAGAAAGTGAAACGAAGGCTTTGCAACTTGAAGCGGCACCAGTGTGTGAACGGAATAAGGACGGGGGGGTTCGTTGATCCTTTTGAAGATGACAGCCATGGCTCCCCATAAACAAAAGGCTATCAGATATCAGACCACGGTAGTATCTCATGATTCTCACAATCACGGTTCAGGTGTTAAGATAGTGATGGAATGATGGAATGCTAATCATGACTACTATTCGGTGGTGAAGGCATGTGTGGCAGCTGAAGGAGCTCGAGCAGTGGACTTGAACTTCAGCACGTCCCAATAGGGGTTAGGCCCAACACCCCAAACGGGAAACCCAAGCGTGGAGATGTTGTTCAACTCAGAACACAATCAGATCGTGGTTTCCAGTCTCAGCCCTGGGGGACGCCAGCCAGTCCACACAAAATCAATGTGACGTGCCGCCATACCCGCAAGGGGTCTTGTTCTCGAATGGTTTGACGTTTTGCCCACTTATATAAGTGCTTGGTTCAGGGTTTCCTCGTTTCAATCTTCTTGCCTTCATTGCTGCCGTCTCATTTTATCAAACACTATATCCTTCAGCTCTATAATCTTACATTAACCTCATCTTACCTTGAAAATGACCAATTTCACTGGCATGGATCTCAAACTGCCATTGACACCCCCAGATCTAACACCCATATCTGGCAAACCACGCGAACAACCAACCATGGACTCAGCAAACACTTTCGGTCAAAACCACACCAGTCAGAGCCAGCTCGACAGCCTGGTCTGTTTGTTGCAGAGAACCATGGGAAATGCTGAGCCACCGCAAGCAGGCCCAGATGACTGCGGCAAAATCATATCAGACAGACCAACCTTTTGCGACCCACAGCCAACAGCATTAGATCTCATCCCCCGCCTGCGGCCGTGCAACTGGACGCAGTTCAAGAATCGAATTGCGGTTGAGCCACTGTTCGCACTCGAGACTTTGGTCGTCGGCCAAGAACTCTCTCCCCAGGTCCTGGACGAGACCACCCGACGAAGTGGAGTCGACTTGACCGAGAAGATCCCCAGCCAGCTTGCGAGTCCCATGCAAATGCCTGATCAACAGCCCTGGATCCACCGTGTTCGAATACGGTCTGCCGCCGTTCTCTGAGTCCTCAATGCTGTGAGCGGCGATGCCTGGGACATTACCAAGGCACATACGTTCATGAGACCGTTTGGATTCCTGATCCATCATCACAATCTGGTCAAAGCCCAACTCCATGCATTGGAGTTCCAGCGGGCTGATCGGGCGGATGATATTCTCAACACTCCTCCCCCAGGTCCCCTCCCAGTCGTCACCGCCGAGTCTGTACTGAATGAGATTCGCTGCTATGTCGACTTTGTGGGGAAATCCCTCCTCCCGCTCTACACCCAGTTTGAATCTTCTCACGGTGATTCGACTACCGTACGGTTTGACGACTTGTGGTATCTTTTCCGACCTGGCGAATTGGTCTATCTCGAGCCACTCGGCAGGCGAAACTTCGTCACGGCACATGGCAGGCGCGCCTTCCAGTCCTCGGTGCGACAGAAGACGTGGCGAGTCGCGGCCATCAACCCTCACCACTCTTTTATTCGAAAAGAGGCCCTCTTCACGACGGAACAGCCCAAAGGAGAAGCCAAACCATCCCCCCAGGAAGAAGTCGAGTTCGAGTCAGACAATGACTTGGATGAGCCGCCCCCTCAATCATACTCCAAAACCATCGGCTCGTTCACGCTGTGCTGCTACTATCTTGATTACGACGGCGACGGCTTTGTCCCCGTTTGGAAGACCATTGTCATTCCTCCCTATGGGGGCGAGAGACGGATCTGCTCCCTGCGTGTCTACCCCATCCGGTTCGTCGAAGACCCAGAGACATTTCTCGCAAATTGTCGGGACCAAGGAAGCAGGTTTCTAGACTGCATTCGCCGCAGGCATCTTTCCTACCACCGGTGGGCGCCCATGGAGCAGCCAAATGGTAGACTGTGCATTGGATCCAAGGGCGAGCCCGTCAACGACACGGACCAGTACTCTGGGGAGGTGTATGTGGACATGAAGGAAGCCATAAGCTTTGAGTACCAGTGGAGGATCCGGGCCAGTGGATGTGTCCCCTGTGAAGTCAGCTCGTCCCAGACGATGGAGATCTATCCGGTCATTGAATGGGGCGACGGAGAGAGCCAGAGTGTCCGCAAATCCCAGTACGAGATCATCGTACGTAACGATGACATCCAGCGCTTCCAATTTAACCAGTACCTCGCAACGGATTCGTTCATACGCCAACAACCCCCACCGCAACAAGCGGATGAAGCGTCAGCCCTCCCTAATACTAGGGATACTGTGGAGGGGGATGACCTGGCTTTACTTCCACGCAGAGTTTTCGTACACTTGCCTTGGAACCGATTCTTCATTCCAGCCGATGTGTACGACTTGAAGCCGAACACGCCCCAACCCGACGCGTTTGAACAAATATGCATCAACGAAGGGCTGAAAAAGATGCTGAAATCGGTCGTCCACGCCCACTTTCATCACCAGCAACTGGCGACGGACAATCCGGATCTTACCAATGAGGATGTGGTGCGAGAGAAGGGGCGTGGGCTGGTTGTGCTCCTCCACGGCGCTCCGGGGACCGGCAAGACGGCCACTGTCGAGGCCATCGCCGAGACATACAACAAGCCGCTGCTTGTTCTCGGCCCGAATGACCTCTTCATTGCCAGCATCTGGACGACACAGATCTTCAGATGGGCCGAGATGTGGGACTGCATTGTTTTGCTGGATGAGGTCGATGCCTTTCTCCAGCATCGGACTGGCAGATGCGATATGACTGCAAATATACAGGTCTCAAGTACGTACTGAATTTACCTCCTCAGTCACACCCACCACTTTTGACAGAAGAAGACTTGTGATTGACCATCAAACATATTCCCAGTCTTGCTGCGGATTCTCGAAACTTTCACGGGAATTTTGTTTCTCACAACCTGCAGGGCAGGCCAGCTAGACGAAGGTGTCAAGTCACGCGTCCACCTCAGCCTGCGCTACAAGCCCCTCGACGAAGCCCAGACGATCGAAGTCTCCAAAATCAACCTTAAGCGCTTCAAGCGGCTCGAGGAAGCGCAGAAGCAGGCACACAAAGACTCGAAGAACCCATACCAACAACAAGCCATGGCCACCCGCGACGCTGAAATCATCGAGTTTGCGCAGAACCACTTCCGCGACAATTCCGTCGAAATAGGCCGCTGGAATGGGCGCCAGATCCGCAACGCCTTCCGCATCGCTGCGGCGCTAGCCCACTACAACCACCTGGACACGCCGGAGCTGCAACTCCAGCTCGGCGCGCAGGAGTTTGAGAAGGTGGCCAAGCTGACCAAGGAGTACGACAAGGTGCGTGCGCGGACGCTCACCGACAAGGGCGACTCGTGGCTGGCGCACGAGTACCAGGAGCGGTACGACGGCGACGACCTGCCACCAGATGACGGTCACCACAACCGCCCGCCGCCAAGTGGATACCATAAAAAAACGTCGACGTCGTCGTCCTACTACGGAGATCGCCAGCCTGCTGGCGGCGGCCGTGGACGCAACGACGACGACCAGGAGACCGACTCTCCTCCAGATGGGGGGGGGGCGGGGATAGTGGATGGAAAGCCCCGGACTCGCGGCAGCAGCAGCAGCAGAAGTGGGGGAGGCAACCTCGCGGTGCCACCATGCCCCACAAAGTCAGACGGGGTGGCGCCGAGGTTGGGCTCGTATTCTGCATCATCGTCACCGCCGGGCCAGGGCCAGCGTCCATCCGCGGATGAGCAGGGATACAGACCTGGAGCTGGCGGGCCGGCTGTGCAGATTTACAGGTAGTCGGGTTGTGTCTGAACTGAACTGGCAAGAGTGTGATGGAGGTGAAGATTGTAAAAGATGGATACCTACCTGTCACAACAATTGGACTGCTCGGGCAAAAGCATGGGATCCTGAATTCATATATAAGAAAGCAGAGAGGTGGCCGCAAAAGCAGCGGCAAAAGCTGCAGCCAAAGAAGCAAGGGGAATGGTAGAAAAAGAAAAAAAAAAAAAACATGGAATGGCAAGTATTCCAGCGGTCTTGGAATTAGTTTTGGTTTTATAGCTCAACAAGGGGGTTGGTCTTACTGTCAGGGTTAGGGTTTATTCAGGGGTACAAATGATGTAAATATTTACTTGGAGCCGTGAGACTACTTTGGGCATTGGACCCCTAGAAAAGAGGTTTTTCCCCCCAGTCCCTTTTTAGCAGAAATTTTTATTCGCGATATCTTCATTCGAGAATGCCAATTGTTTTGCTTGGTGGTAGAATTGCACGTAAAATTGTTCGACTTGGTGTGTTGGGGATACAACTTTTGGGTTGGGTTTAACCGATGCAAGCCGCACTCAACTTTCAGAGCACGTTAGGCGATAACTAACGCACGCGCTGGACGCGCTTTCTTCGTCTCTCTTAACCAAACTCGAAGCCAACAAAATGCCAATTAGACTTCGCGAACCACCCCCACCAAATCCATCGTTACCCCTCACAATCGAGGACAGGATTCGATTCCTTCATCCTGGCTACGATGCACCCTTCAATCACATTTTTACTCTCCCTCGTGTGGATAAGGCCGATGGCGATGGCGACGGCGACAACTGCCAGTCTGGGGTCCACCACCTGACGGCGCTTGTCGCGTGCCAGATCGTGGCAAATAACGCGTTCGAGAACAGCCGCCTTTTCCTCGATGCCCATGGCCACGAGCCTGTACAGGAGCCGCTCGACAGCGTGTTGGTTGCGCCCGTGTACTACTTGGTTGTCGACGGCGATGGTGGGCTGCCCCCCCCCTCCTTTTGCCTGGCAATGGCGTCGCTGCCGTACCCGTACCGCCGCCGCTAACTCTTACTCTTGCTGCAGCGCAATACCAATACCCCATCGTCCCCAGTTTCCAGGATTGGCGGCTTCCTCACTCCCAGCTTCCAACCGCCTGGCCCACTCCCCACGATAGCACCGGCGCACTGGCGGCCGCGTCGCGCTATTGCGCCGTGACGAACTCGGGCCTGGCTTTGACCCAGGCCCACTCGTCCCCAAGGAGCACGGCGACTGATTCACCTTGAACGCCATGGCCATGTACGGCACCGGGTCTCGCGATATCGACGACGCGTCGAATCTCTTGCGGATGCGCGCCGACATACACAAATGCTTCGACGCCCGCGAGTTTGCTTTGGTTCCCAAGCCTGGCGACGCTGGACCACGCTACACTGTGCATTCTGTGGGTGAGCAGAACGCCGAGCTCCAAGACGTATATCACAACACCCTGGCCCAGAACGTGGGCCACCTCTCGCGTGAATATCTTTTTGCGCGGTTCGCATGGTGCATCCTTATTCGTGTCAAGCCTTTTCTCCTTGGCCGTGTTCCGCGCCGTGTTGTCCGCTTCGCCCTCTTTGACAAGGCCACCCCTGAAAGCAGGATCGACATGTTGGACGGCTTGCTCCTCGGCGATCTTTTTGGTGCCGGGAAGTCTAGGAGCTCCAGTCCCCGCAAGAGGAGGCTCGCCGACGCCGCCGCCGCCGATGACGACGAAAATGACATTGACCGAGATGATTACAGTGACAGCTCCAGTGTCTCTCACAGAGGGATTGGAGACGAGCTTGACCTAAGCGGTGAGGTGTGGGTAGGTGGACCGTGGGTGGATGACTGGAGTTCACGAGGGCCATGGACGCCTTATGCAGCAACTAAAAGAAAACCCTGCCAAGGTACCTACCTACCTAAGTACTTGGGCAGACAAAGCTGCAAGTATGTACCTACAATCGAACGCGATATGAAAAATAAAGCAAGTTGAAAATGCGTCCTGCAATCGCTCTTAGTTTTTTACTACGTAATGCCAAAGCATGAAACAATCGCTACATGTACCTATCCTTGTCCTAACACACACAGTCCCACCTTCTCAGTGAACCGTTGTTGTTGTTTATATGTCAGGGGCTGGGGCTATTCATGTCCATCACGGCATCCATCCTCAGGGGTCAACTCATCGGGGTCGCGCTCCTTCCACAACATGGCTAGATTACGTCGAATATCTTCGATCCACTCGAACCCCCAGTAGGTACTCATGAATGATGACAGTCTCGAGCTTTTTAAACCTCAACATCGCCAAGTTGATAAAGTCTTGTCCAAACCTGTCGACTGCCACCACCCAAGGCGACGACTCCGACTTTGACTTGTCGATTGTACCCTGTGCTTAGGAGACTCCAAGTGAAACTTCTTGGGCGTGTAGTAGAACCTTAGTCGTTTTGTTGCACATTTCCCATCAGACAGAGAAGATATTGCGGCGGTCCGTAAAACGCCCGTGTGAGGGCGGCGTGGGAGCGACGCGGTCTGATCATCTCGTCCCCGTCATCCCCAAGTAAGAGGCTGTACAGTTGTTGGCGACAGAGGGAAAGCTCAGAGACCAACAGCCAGTTGTCCGGGAATGTGGGCCTGGTTGCGGATGGGGGTGGGTCGGGAGAGGTGTCCGGATAAAACCTGCTGGCTGGCGGTTGACCAATTTGTTGGGATGGAGGTCGTCCTTGTTGGGTCCAGGGAGACGACACTGCCCCCGAGGGACCGCTGCCATCCATGGCTTCATTTTAATGCTCGAAATCCGCTGCAAGGGTGCCTGAGTGGAGTGTCGATGCAGGCAAATGCTGCGTGGTGGGCGGATCGAGAGAGCAAAGAGTCGACGGCGTTGACGAAGGAATTGAAACCGGATCCAGCTTGAAGATTGCTTGCAGAGTGATGAGGCGTGGCTCCTTTTGATTGAAAACACGGAGGCAACGGCGTGTTGCCTCCGTCATGAGCGGGAGAGCTTCTTTGCAAAGCGCCTGCCTGATGACGCAGCGTGCTGTGGGTGCTGCCGGTTGACGACACGGGCTGGGAGATATCTCCCCAAGTGCCTCCCTCCCCTTCCAGCCTATCAATCATCACACCCACTGCCACCGCACCGCTTGGGCTTACCAGCATTATTAGACGTGACGCCTCAGTGAAAACTCCTCCCATCTGAGACCTTCGCTGCTCTTTCCTCCGGCCCCCTCATCTCCTCCCTCGGCGTCTCGAGTCTGAACCACTTTGGCCCACCCCCTAATCAGCGCGCGCCAGTAGCACGCCTCGGCCGCAGGGCTAAAGTACCCGCTGCCAACGAACAACTCTCTCTGTCTGTTTGCAATCCCCTCGGCCATGCGGGGATTCTGTTCCAGCCAGCCCACCACAGCTTCCAGGTCAGACCAGTCTGGCGACACGAACACGGCGTTTGCCTCGTGGGGGGTGTAGTGCTGGGGCCAAGCTGCTTTCTCTCCCTCGGATGGCCTCCATGGCCTCGTCCCAGTGGTAGTCTGCAACCCCCCGCTCTGTGAAAGATCCAAGTCGGAAGAAAACAGCGGCCGGATCAAGTGGGTGGTGTGCTGCAGCCAAGCGAGCGGCGGCGTGATCAGCACGGACCGGCACATTTGCAGGAAGAGCAGCCGCCCGCTGTATGTGACGCCCTCGGTGTGCAGGACGTACTTGTGCCGGCAAAAGTCCTCGACCATGATGGAGTTGGACGGCACGGCGGTCGACTTATTTTTGGTGGCGTCACCTTGTCCTTCCCCCTCTTTCCATTGAAGGGCCTCGATGTCGGCCCACCCTGTGTTTTCCTCTCCAGCCGTCGCGTTGAGCAGGTCCTGTCGCAGCGTGGGGTGGTGCGCGCTGTTGAAACCGACTGTGCCGCGCCAGATCACGCGGGGATCCTTTTGGGAGAAAGGGAGGGAGGCTTCGATGGCGTCGACGGCGGCTGCCGCGCGCGGGAGGGATCCGATAAACGGCTGCGGCCAGGCCCAGAAGGAAAAGTGCGGCATGAGGAACGCGCGCGTGATGGGCGGGCCACTTGCTGCTGATGGCATGGCGTAGGCGGGGCGTGAGTACGACCACGCCGCGCCAAACGGCTGGTCGCGGATGTTGATGGCGATGACGGTGTCGGGAAGCAAGTCTGGGGACGTCACGATTACCCGGTAGATCTGTTGAAGCGTGGCGGACTGGGACTGGGATCATATTAACACCATTCCGTGTGAAGGAGGGGAAAAGAGTGCTAACTTACATCGAGCAGCTCTGGGGTCAAGCCTTGTTCAGAACGGAGGATATACAGCTGTGTCAAAACCATGTCAGAGTCTAGAAACAATGAGACAAGAACTTGGAGACGGTATGTAGACACACCTGTCCGTTTCTGACTCGGATCTGTAACAATCTTTCCGAGTTGCCCGACAGCGAAAAGGGGCCAAGCGCGACATTTTCATCGATATCCTTGGTAAGGTCGGGAAACGCCGCGCTACATTGGTCCTCGTTCAGGTTCAGCCAGGTAGTAAGGCGTGGGGCGTCATCCGTATGTTGTCCTGGAAAAGAAGAAGGCCGCCTCAAAATGGGGTTGAAATGAAAAGTCGGCAGGAGTTGTAAGTGGTAAGCGAAGACGAGAAAGTTTAGAATCAGACACAGAAGAAGGAACACGAATGCGTGTCTCCGCCACCTCGACCCGTATTGATGACGAAACGAGTTCCGCCGCCGTCGGATTGGCGTTGCTTGGCTCATGTTGACTGGAACCAACATTGAAAACAGAGGGGTAAAGAATTTTATATGCGGGTTGTTTTTCGTTTTGTCATTCGAGTCCAAATCGAGTCGCGTGTCCCCGTGCCAGAAACGATAATGAAGAACTGCGCGATGCCACGTGATGGAATTTGACTGGCAGTACTGTGGGAGTGGGGAGACTGAGGAAGGCATTTTGATTAACCGGCGGCCTTGAAACGGGAACCGGAACCTGAAAAAATGCGGTTGAGGCTCATCTGCTTTTACCCGGCCACTAACAAGCAAGGTATTTTACGTCTTTGTACTTCACTTTTCACCTTGTTCGAGTTTAATCACTAGAAGCCTACAAAGACGGCGCAGTTTCAAATTTAGGGGTCCCTTTATTTACATTGAACCTCAGTCACGTGCTGGCAATATTGACTCCATGTCCCTGCATCGATGCAGGGACTACGGTGTTACACCTGAAGTCGTATATTCTTCAGCTATTTGCGTACAAACGGATTTTTTAACTATCCCACAATGATGATTCCCCCCCCCTCCCCCCCCCCCTCATCTGAGAACGTCGTTTCTTGGTATCCATCTATACCCAAGTCCTCGCCCCATCCATGAAGCCAATCGATGTTAGCCGTGAAGAAACTAACCGATAAAGTGACATTCTAGGAATGAGGCGGCTCGAGATATATCAAAGGCCAGAACCCTTGCTTCCACTCGCCCGTAATGATTCCCCCAACTTTTGGCTCCATGCCAAAGGAGAAGATGACCGCCATGATGTCTTCTTGCCCTTGCTCTAGGAGGTGTAGCGTGATGAGCTTGTATAAGTACAAACCGAGCTCGCTGAATGAGGTAGTAAAGGAAAATGTGCAAAGGCTAAAGCAGCTCTTCATAACTGTTGGCTCTATGCCATGGACGAAGAAGAATGAACAATGTCTTCTTGTCTATAGTGTAGAAGGCGATGAGGAGCTTGTAAAGACAAAGCTCGTTATATGTTTAAAATATGCTGAATGAGGAGGGGTGAAGGCTGTGGTGGCGCCTTCACTCGTCGAAATGACGAGGTTGAGATAAAGAGAGAGGTAGTACTCAAACAGAGAAGCAGTCATCAATGCCGATGGCGCTTACACATCACGCGATGATCTGGCCGTCTCACGCCATCGCAAGACGCGAGGACAGTCTGCGCCTGCGCCAAGATGGTCGTTGGTATAGTCGACGGTATCCCAAAAGAATCGGTATTTGTCGTCCGTATATCGGAGCAGGTACCACTGTCCCCTTGGGCCTTGGACTAGACGGGAATCCTCGCGCGCCTTGAACGTGATACAGCCGATCGTTGCCAAGTTCTTGCACACATGCTCCATCCAGGGGCGATCGACGCGGCCAATCAACTTGACGATGTGCAGGTTTGGGAATGAGTTCAGAAGACCTGGGAGGAAGTTGCCGTAAAAGTCCTGCTCCCTGGCACGGTTTACAATGAGCTTTTTCATCATCTCGTCCCGCTGCGAGTAACCATATCTTCGATAGGCCTCCACAATCTCCGGGAGCGACTGAACACAGTCCAGGTATTCCAGCTCATGCGGGGGAGCGGCATTGGGGTCGGCTGGCTGTTGACCACGGAGCTGAAGCTGTGTCATGAGCTGGTGGAAGATGCCGTGGTCCTTCATCTGTTCTGCCCTCTGGAGGTTGGGCTCCAAGCCTTGGTCGGATCCCATCCACGGGAGGGTGTGGTCCGGCTCCATTTTCGTCAGTGCCGTGATCTTGAGCACCCGGAGGTGGCGGGCCGCCCCTCCCCTGCCACAAGCGAGCGAGCGCAAAAGGCGAACCCACGTTTTATGAGACCATGCGTCAATCTCCAAGTGGATGCTGATGAGGGAGTCGCTAAAGTTGAAGGAACGCACCAGCTTCAGGCAGTGGCTGGGTCCGTTGAGCAAGATGTCGCCGTAGACCAAAGACTTGACCTCCTCATATATAGCTGCAGAAGCCTCATTATCAGTATCGTTATATGTGGTGTGGTTGGGGAAAGATAAAGGTCAATGAAAGAACTTACCGCGGCAGGTCAACATAAGAGGGACCAGGTCGGGATATGCCTCCATTGCGGATGAGTACTTGCGGACGTCGAGCTCTGTAGTCGGTTCACATAGGAATCCGTATATAATATTTCGAATCTCTGGGGCGAGATCCCGAAAGGGGAAGTTGAACTGCTGAGGTATGTACGGCTGGGGGATGGCCTGCTGGGGGATGGCTTGCTGGGAGTTGTGCTCTTGAAGGATACCCTGCTGAAGGACGTCCTGTATGCGGATGCCCTGTTGAAGAAGGCCCTGTAGGCGGATACCCTGCTGGAGGATGCCCTGCTGTTGCAAGGTGAGTTGCTGGAAGATGCCCTGTTGGAAGTTGCCCTGCAGTAAAGTATCTGGAACGAGCATGTCATGATACACTGGCTGGTTGATGTCCCGATAGACATATAGTGGGTATGGGTTCAAGTTTCGAGTATCCCATCTTATCACCATTACACGTCCGTCGAGCCGGAACCAAACCCCCACCCAAACCAGGCGCGGGTCATGGTTCCCAGCCGGAATGATGTCCATGTTGGCTTGTTCTGAAGAATGTGGAAGGGATGGATGACGTTCCGGGGTGTTATGTTGTGTTGTTGCTGATACGAGGAAGGAGAATGGCAAAGACAAAGTCGAGGGTGAGGAACAATAGATGTTGTAATTAGTAGAAACCGCCAAGGACCAGTATTTATACACCACAACGGAAAGGCGGGGGAGATTGGCGAAAATTTTTTTTCCAGTGAATAAAGATGTTGCTAATTCAAAACTCACCCTCTGCTGCCCGACTCAACATGTTTAGATGACCGGTTGTTTCGGGGAGGACCAATCAGCTGTCCCCCGCCACGGACAACTCTGGCACAACAACAAACACGGCTGACTGCTCAAGCTTTTCAAGTGAAAGGATGGAGCCCGATGCCTTGCCGGCAGTGACTGATAAGTTCAAACAGCGAGTTCAGCTGATCTTGCAGATTGTTCTGGAACCAGCTCCACACTCGGGATATCTGGTCTGGGGGAACGAGTGGGTGGGTGGGGGGGGGGGGAGAGGGGGGTTGCTATCTGAACTGACATCAGGGCTTTGCAGGGCATTGCTTATATCAGCACGAACCCATAAATCAGTGAATTGCAATGAAATAGTTACTACTCACCTTTTGAATTGCCGTCGTAGGCCAAGGAAAGATAAGGCAGGACTCAACTCCTCGTGTAATTAACTTGATAATATTCGACATTAAACGGGTGCTTCTTTCAACTAACAGAGATTCAACGTAGCTCTGCCCGGAATCTCAATTATTAGCATTCGCATATGATGGTTCAAAGTTTCAAATTTGGTAGACAAATTACAAGTAACTAAGCATAATGCTAAATCTTGCCGCTTGCGAGAACAATGACCTTTCATCTCATCCGATTATCTCACACATTTACCCACTTCCCTACGCCTCATCCATTCCACCCCCGCCCCGCTCCCCTTCTCACTTCTTTGTCTCAAGCAAAACTACAACACAAAGACATTTACTTCGTAAACAGCGCCCGCGCTTCGATAAGCTCCTGGTTCATGGCCACTAGCTTCAACACGTCAGCGGTAATAAACATCATGGCCATCTCCCCGCCCGCCTTCTTCATCGCCTGGGGATCCCCAAAGCTGAACCCCGCCTTGGGCTTATTGTGCTTCTTGAGCGTCGCGTCAAACTTTGCCACGGCCTCGAGCCACTCGGGCTCGGAGCCGCCCATGCCCCCGTTGGAGGGCAAGTTCATGCTAATCCGGCAGTCGAGCGAGCCCAGCCAGACGACGTCAATGTCAGGCACCTCCGTAAGGATAGCGTCAAGATTGTTGACGCCCGCCAGCGACTCGATCTGGATCATGATGGCCGCCTGGTCGTTGACGTTTTGCCAGACATCGCCGCGCGACGGGTCGAAGACCATGTCCGTCACGCCCGGCACCAGACGGAAGGGCGGGGCTGACCGCGTCCCGTTCTGCTTTGTTCCGAATTTGGCCGACGAAACGACGTGCCGTGCCTGCTCGACGGTCTCGACTTGCGGGACGATGATGCTGGCGCCGGCGTCGAGCGCGTACCCGATCGCCGCGTGGTCGTGCCCCGGGACGCGGACCCACGGGATGCTTCGTCCGCCGCTCATGAACATTGTGTCGTGCACCATCTAATTATTGGCGTCAGCTTGACGTCCTTTCTGTAGTGTTGTGGCTTTCCTTACCGAGGTCATGGTCTCGACGTTGCAGGCCGTGTGCTCCCAGTCAATCCAGACGGCATCGTATCCCATCGGCGCCAAGAAGCGGGTGATGGGGACGGAGCTGAGCCCGGCATAGTACCCGAGCAAAGGCGGGATCTTGTTGTCGTGGGCATCTCGGATGGCTTGGCGAGCGCGGTGCGGTTGGAACAGAGACGGGGCAGTATAAGCCTGCATGCCCTGGGTGGCCGTCGAGCCGTTTGATTGCGAGTTGGAGCCCATGGTTGGAGAATGATGTGGTCAAGTCAGATAAGAAAACTTGGAGAGAGAGAGCACCCGAGGTAACGACGACACACAAAACAGATACACCCCTTCCTCTTTGTATCTCACGCTTATCCCCCCTTCTTCAAGTGATAGGATTAGTTAGCAAGTATTTATCAGCGACCCGGAAAACCCGAATCATGCTGCTGAAAGTCCGAGAGAGATTACCCACTTATCGACACATGCAACCCCGTTAGGCACCCAGCCCTGCTTGGCTGCCAAAATGCTTGCTGACAAGTTTCCTGATTACCTCTTTTCCCTAGATTTCTGTTCGCTTCGGTCTTTTATCCAGCAGTTTAACTGGTTGATCTGCCATGTAAATATAGAAACGTGTGGACATCGGGCTTGCTGGAAGTGTGCTCATCCCTCAGGGTGGATGCAGCCAACAGCGTCAGCGTGGTACAACCACGTTGGTAAGTTACCTGGTAAGGAGTACAAGGATGTTATAGACGCACTGGAATAATTTCCTTTTCGGTTTTCCGCGTCCCAAGTACCTACCAAGGGTTTAGGGCTGTAAAGGTTGATTGAGGAGCGAGACTACTAATTCACCCGCCACCTTATGCTTTGAATACCTACCGACATTTAGGTATACGGGACACTGAGCCACGCCTTGCAGACTTGGGTTACACTGTCGGTGGGGGAGTTGGATTCGCCGGGGATTGCTCCGGACCTCGAAGATAAACCCGGCGGACCTCGTGCATAAGTTGCGACCTCGCCTCCCGACACTTCCGACAGATCTACGCCGTCGCAAGTGAGGGAGGAATTGAGAAAGGCGAATCACCCTCACGTTAGCGCCACCGAACAACCAGGTGGACAAGGTAATAATAAGCTGTCCACCTTTTTTTTTTCTCCGCGGGTGTGTCACAGAGTAAGAGGTTCTTGCCAACGTTTCAAAACGTGGCCACCGAGGATTAATACGACACAATTTGTGAGAATGGAGTAGAGATTGCCAGAGTAAGGAACCCCCCGAACCAACAAACCAAGTAAGTTTCACATTAGTAGATTAAAAGTCTGATAAAAAAAGCAACTTGCATGTCTTTCATTGAAAAATATTTTGGCCAGGTGAAACTGCCGCTCCGAATTCGCCCTTCAATGAACCTGCCCAAAACATCGCTCTCCTCAATCCCCTTCACCCCGATAGGTAATCAATCTCCGATTACTCATCAAATTTCTCATATCCACGAACGACCATGATAAAACGAAACAGCCATCAAAGGTCGGGAAAAAAATAACGACGGCGGGTGGCGAATTCGGAGATGATGAGTGTCCGAGGGAGGCGACATGGGTCACTCAGCACCTTCCGGCGGGGGGGAGAGCCCCCCCGAGAAGACAGAACAGCCCCGCGCCAGTGTAAGAAGTCTCGAGGACATCAAAGAGAGACTGGAACAGAGCGATCTCAGATCCGTAGAAGCTGTCGAGGATATCGACAGGAGTTGTCGTGGAGATGTTGGAAGGCGGAGGAACGGCCCAGTACCGCTCGTCGTCGAGCGTCTTTTTGGTACGGCTTTGGAGTAGAGTAGCGTCGTGGCAGAGGCACTTCTGGTAAGGCCAACTTTGACAAGTCATCGTCAGCGCCATCTTGAAGAGCGTTGGGATTCGAAAAGTATTATTGCGTGGGAAGAGAAGGACCTTGGGATCTCCAAGAACGGTTGGCAAGCTGGCAGCTGGAGGGAGGAAGTGATAATTATCGTGGGTAGGTATGTGGATGCCAACTTAGCGGCTGGTGCGGAATATCGAGGCCTCGAAAGTTGTTTGTCGTAATTCCAACGAACAAGGGGGAGAAGACGTGAAAGAAGGACGCAGCGAACGAGGTATAAATAAATAAAGCACCGCCGAAGGAAATTGAGAATTCCAAAGGGAAAGAACCCATGTGTCACGCCAAATGAAACCACAGTCAGTCATAGACACACATTTCCAGTTTCAAGGAGAACAGCACCTCACCAGAAGAGGAGAGTGACCACCCCAGAAATCACGCCAAATTGACACCACCAAACCTGCTTGTACCCGTTCCACAAGGGAAGCAAACAAAACAACAAACCAAGGCAAGTGGTGTTATTGTTCAGATGATCCGATCTAAGGAAACCAAGGCGGCAGAATCCAAAGCCTCGATTTACGCCCTTTGCAGCAGTAAGCCAGATCGGGAACAACCAAGAAACAAACACCGTTACAAAGCTCAGCTCAGGCAGTTTGAATTTAGATGATATTAGAAAGAACTACTAGTATTAACCCGTGCTAGATTTTTAGAATTTGGGAGGCAAACCCGAAAACAAGACAAGACCGTCACACACACACACACCCACACACACGGAGAGAGAACACCTTGTCACCACCGCAAAGACAAACACACACAGCGCACCGGTACGGAGGCTCGGGCCAAAAGAAAAGGGCCAGCCAGCCACTCGGTGTCAGTGTGGGGGAAGATATTTTTGGCAAGATAATTATACCTAGGTATTTGCACTGCCTTCAGTTTCGGCACTGAACGCCTCATCGACTTTGCCATTCAAATGGCTTCGCGGCGCACCTAGGGTACCCGCTCCTGCCGTGCTGGACGTGAAGTTCAAGCCTCCTGTATCGGAAACGACCTGCTCGATGACATCTCCGTGCCGACGACACAGAGCCTTGGTAATCCAGCTCGGACTACCTCCGGTGGAATTCAAGGGGCTCTAAAGGGAATTGATTTTGTCACTAGAATAGAACCCCCGCGCTTTAGGGGTCGAGTCTGCTGCTAAAGGGCGAGTGTTTCGTACACGTAATTACACTGCTGTGCTCGATTCGCTTGTTGACTGGGCAATGGGCAGCGATGAAGGCGCACACACTGCTTGGCCAAGTGGCCGCTTTTTTGGCCCGAGCCTCGGTACTGGTGGACAAGAAATATATATATATATAACCGGACGAGGCCCCGATGAGTCAAAATGCTCAAAATGTATGATGTTATGTGCTGTGAGTCCGAAGAAGCTATGCAGTTGCTCTGTAATATAAAGCCATTCCCGTCATCCACCAGGCCCGATCAACTCCCCCATACCCACCCACCCACCAAAGCAGGCCCCTGTGTCCCAGGGAAAGCAAACAAATGCAACCAAACAAATGCAACCAAACAAACTCCTCGTCTCATCATCATCATCCAATACAACTACCTACCTATACACACTCACAGCAATCGTCATGCGAGTTTGCCCGATTATTAGACCATAACCGATATGGCCGTTGCCTTGTCCTCCTTGTCCTTCTTCTTCTTGAACAGCTGCTTGAGCATATTGTTCTTCTTCTCCTTGGGGGGTTTCCCCAAGACCGAATCGAGAGAGCTATCCGCGTCCACTCTGCTCCCATCCTCAATCGTTTTCACCCCAGTCTTGACCGAGTGCTTTGATGACCGCGAGGCCGAGCTGCCGCCGTGGTGGCTGCTGCGATGGCTGCGATGGCTGCGTTCGCTGGCGGCAACTTCGCTGACAGCGCCGTCGCCCTTGGGGTAGTTCTTGCTGCTCTTTCGCTCTGGAACATCCACGTCGTAGTTGTCGTCATGATCGCGGTGCCGCCGACTGCTTCGGTGGTGGGTGCTGCGGTACGACTTGCTGCTTGTGCGGTGTGAGCGGGTACTCCTGCCGGCGCGCGAGACCGAGTCGTCCGGGTCCACCTCCTCGTCGCGGTATTTTTCGCGCAGCGCCCGCTCAGCCTCGGCGCTCATGAGCTCGACGTCGGCCGGGTCGTCCTCGGCTCCGACGGTGATGCCTCTCCGCCACGACTCGATAGTGCTTAGTTCCTCCTCCAGCACGAGTGCCTCCTCGAAGCTGGCTGAGCTGGCGGTGGGCTCCCCGGGCACATCTTGAGGAGAAGGTATGCCCTGCGGCGGCCCCGACTGCTGCATCTCGAACGCTTGCTCCTTCTCCTTGTTGGCGTCACGGATCCGCTTGACGATCTTCCAGCCGCCAAACATGACCACGGTCACGCCGACCGCAATGCCCGTGCCGATCAAGAACTGCGGGCTGGCCAGCAGGGCAAAGATGGCAGGGCTGCCGCCCTTGAGCATGCCCATGAATGCTGGGCTCATCTTGCCGAGGATGGCGCTCAGCTCAGCGAGCGTCAAGGCCACGGCGGCAGCCGCCTCGGGGTTTTGCTGCAGGGTAGAGATCATGGCGCTCGCCGAGTGTTGTACACAGTGGGCTTCGTCCAAAAGGCCCTCGATGCGATCCATCAGGTTGAGCGCCTGCGATTCCTCGGCATCTGGCGCCGGTGCCACTTTCTCCTCCATCGAGTCGAGATCGGTCCGGTGAGCAAGATCTGGTGGGATGTTCCCGTATGCCAGGTGCATGTCGATCTCCTTTTTCTTGGTCAAGGACGCCTCAGACCGTGGTCGGTACACCATGGTGATGTCGCCGGTCGATGCCGGGGCATGCTGCGGATAGGGGGACTCGGGGGCAGACGGGCGGTAGGTGGGCATGGTAGCGGCATGGGCCAGGGTTGGGCGAGAGAGCTGCATATCCCTGGGGGCCGTCTCTGCATAGGGCGAGCGGTACGCTTTGGGGGCGGTGGAGGGTGTAGTGGCCGAGACTTCCGAGTGTGTTCGGAGGTTGTCTATCGTCAGGGCCGGGCGATTGCGGTCGGGTTCGCGGTCTCGGTCTCGGTCACGGTCTCGGTCCGACGAGCGCGGACGGTGTGACCGGCGGGAGCGCTGGCTGTGGCGGGACGAGGCATGTGAGCGGCCGTCGTCCTGCGACCTGCGGCGGCCATCGACGTCGTGGATGGCGCGGCGATCGTAGTAGACATGGTCGATCTCCTCCTCGTAGTAGTCGTCGTACAGGTCGTCGGGGTGGCCACGCGGTGTCACGTCAAACGTCTTTGCGCGCTGGATGCCTCGGCGCTCGGCCTTGATCGCCTCCCGCTTGTCTTGGTACGCTGCCTTGGCCTCCTTGAAGATGCTGACCAGGTGCTTCCCCTATGCGGTCTGTTAGTTATCGCCAAGTCGCAAGCTGGGCGGCGAGGGTGGATTGTGGTTGGGCGGAGCCTTACCGTGCTGATGACCTTCCCCGAGTTGTTAATGATGGTGATGATCTCGGTGGTAGGCATGGTGGCCTCGTATCGCTCGCTAGGTTCGTTGGAGGGGTGTGGATTTGGATGTCTGGAGTTTGGTCGATGGCTCGAGGGAGCAACTGTCTCCCATTCAAACTCGGATTTGTAAAGTGCTCGAGATATCCGTAACCTGTATATCCCCAGGTTTCCAGATCCCCAGCCTCTCGAGGAGCCCTCCCAAAGCGAACAAAAAGATGGCGGCAGGAGTGGTTTGGCGCCGAAGTTTAAAGCGGTGTTTGTTCCCTTTGGCGGCATCAAGCAGGAAATACAGCAAGCAAAAATGTTTCAGGCCAGCCGCCAGCAAACAGCTGGTATTTTTGGTGCTGGCGGGCTTGATTGGACAGCCATATGACTGGTCGCAGGTTCCAGGTTGTCGTCGGGCTTCCTTGCAGCGAGGGGCCCAGAAACGAGGCCCCGCGGAAGCAGCACATCACGGCGAGGACGCTCTTCACCGCATCGAGTGGAGCGGGCCACGCACCAAGCAAACAAGCTGCGGGGGAGAGGGAGCCAATGGGCTGGCTAATCCCCTTTTAGCGATGCCTGAGCCTTTAACGTCAAATTCCATGCCAACAATCTCAACCACACTTTCAAATGGAAAATGTAACTATCAATTGATGAACGAGCGAGTGAGGAAAAAACAACGCTTGTCATTTCGTCCGCCCCCTTTGTCATCCCAAAAGCACAAGCATCGGAAAGAAAGCCTGATGTTTTGGGTCTTGGACCAAAGGTGGAGTTGGGATGAGCCCCACTTCAGGCACTCTGGCACTCTGGCACTCTGGCTTGTCTGGCTGAATGTTGCGGGGATTCTTCAGCGCATGCTGCAGGCCAGCACCTGTTTGCGCCTGTCGGGCCAAAATTGGGCGGATTGGGCTATGCATGTGTTCCAGGCTCAATGGTAGCGACACGACAGCAGGTGGCAACAACGGGGACGGGGGCTGATGTCTTTTTTTTCCCCCTTCCCCAGCACGCAGAAGACGCCGGCACTCCATCTCCCTCCTTCCCCCCTTTTGGGGAAACAATGAATCTGACTGAGATAATAGTAAACTATGCATTTTTGGTATCCGATTCCAATGTTCCGCAACAGGTAAATAACAGTGTATCTAAGATAAAAATACAAACTCAGGGATATCCTGCGGAAGGATTAGTCATAACTCATTACTTGTCTTCCTTTTCTGTCGCCGTAGATGCTCAAATATCATTCTATATCGCCCCAGTCTTTATGTCGAAAAACGGTAATATTCTTGGAGTCATCCACCGACCGACGGCGACGGTGGTTGTTGTGTGTTTGACATCTCAGCGTACTCGACATCTCACGCAATGTAAACCGGGAGACGGCTTCCCATCAGTTCATTTTTGGGGATCTGCACGTCTTTTCGGTGAAAGTCGTGCAGCAGTAGCCAGCAAAGCATGCGGAAGACGAGCGTGCACCAAATCTCGGTTGCTGGCTTGTCCAGGAGGTCGTTGAGCGAGTTTAACCCGCCGCCCAGGTAATTGGGATGGTCAAGCTCTGGCGCCTGGACATGCACAGCTGGCACCGATTGGCTGGTCTCGTGCGAGGTCATCGGCGAAGGTTGTGGCGACCCGGGCCGGGAAATGGGCGTGACAGGTGCTGACTCGGCCTTCAGCATGTCCGTCGACCGAGTGCTCTCGACAGAAGACTCGCGTTGGTGCATCGACGGAGCGTACCGAGTCGATTTGCGCCGGTTGAACGACTTGACCGCCCGTGTCCGGACTTGGCTGAGCACCTCGTAAAAGTAGATTTCCATAAACTTTTGCTGCCGCTCTTCTGGACTCGCGGCCCTGAGCTCATCGAAATGCTGGGCTCTTTCATACGATTTCTGTATGGTGCCTTCGCGCTTCGACCTTTGATCCTTGTCCGGTTCATCCTCGTCCTCGCTCTCATCGTCGCTGTCTGGCCGGTTGTTCATCATCTTAAGCACTTCCTGGAAGTGCTCGCGGACCACCATCTGGACGAGTTCTCGCTTGCTCTGCTTCAGAAAAGCGTCGCACTTGTCAATGGCGTCATGCAGAGTGTCGAGCAGGCGCATCGAGTAGCCCGGCACTTGGGTCTGCTTATCCCGGTCCAACTCGTGTAGCACATGGGTGGCAAGCTCGACCAATTCCATGATCTGGGGGGTCTGGTCGATGATGTCGGCGTCCCTAACTCTGCTCTTGTACTCCTTGACAAGCCGGCGAAGATTGAACGAGTTCTTGTCCCAAACCAGGGGTGTAGGGTTCGGCAACATGCGGAAAGCTGTGTTTCTTATGTGGAGGGTCTTGCCAAGCATGCCGATCAGCTCGAAGGGAACTGTGAGACGAGTCTTGGTTAATTGTGAATATGACCGAGTCGGAGGATGCATCAAGTACTAACCTGGGAACAGATGCTCATGCCTGGCCGTGGCGGCATTGGGCTGGTCCGTCCGGAAGTAGTTGGCTGTGTTGGTGTTGCAGTCGATGAGCACCATTGTCTCGGCGATTTCGTCCATGCTGCCGAGCTGCAGAGTGCTGAGGTCTTTGGGGTCCTCGTTGGGGAAGACTCTGCGGTTGTCCTTGTTTACAGGCTCTTGGAACAGGGTTGACACGGTTCCACAGCACAGCTCCTTCACCTCGTCGACAGGAATAACCCTGTTCTCTTTGAACTTGTGCTTGCCGCAGATCTGGAAGGTGAAGGTGATGCCCAGATCAGAAACCTGGGTGCCCGTAAGTATGTAGCCGTTGCCCTCGGCGCGGTATCTGTCCTTGGACCGGTCAAACTCCTTCCAGTATATGCCCATCATGGCGGCAATCTCGAGCAGATGGCACATGGCCGTGGTGGCATAGGGCTTCTTGACGTCGGTGGGCATGGTGTCCCAGCTGCGCTTCTTGTACTGGATGGCGACGGCGAGCGTGTGCTGCATAAAGGTAGCTAGCTCGGACTGGGGGCCTCGGGGCGGGCCGTTGCTCTTGTAGTGGTCCGCCTGCCACTCCCGGCTTTCCTTCTCCATGGATTGGAGCTCGGACAGCAGCATGACCCAGGTGGCTCGCTCGTTGTCAGCCGTATGGACTGCATTTTCCTGCATGGAGAGGCGGTCTTTCTCCTGATCCGGCAGCAGCGTGCGTGTCTGCTCTAAGCTAGCAGCCGAACCGTCGATCAAGCGGACAGGCTCTTTCAAGACGGGGCCCTTCTTGTTGGTCGGAGGACACACAAAGATGACGGGAGTTTCGAATTGCACCTCGAAGCGCAGCTCGTGCATGCGGAACTTGCGGTGTTTGGTCTTGTGCCACCCGCCCATGACGGTCTCGCCGCAGTTGGAGTAGCCGGCGGCCGACGCGTAGTATTGCTGGAGCACCTGGGCTACGGTACCCAAGAGGGCCACCAGGGATACGACGAGGGCGACCCAGTTGAGGACATCGCCGTTGTTATTACCGCCGCCGCCGCCGGTATCGCCGCCTGTGCTATTACCATCGGACATTGGGTTCGATATGGAGGAGTTGGGTTCGAAGTTGGGACGAGGCTAAGGCCGTGGCGAGATGGAGATGGGACGGAGGGTTGTCGAGGTCTATCTTCTGTCGTCGTCGTGATCGTCGTCGAGGTCAAGGCCGAGGCCGGTAACGAGTGCGAAAGAGGCTCGATCGAAACCACAGGAGCCCGAGATCATGCAGGAGAAGGCGGTGACGCTAACCGCAAGAAAAGGACAAAAATATATAGAGGATTCTGAGAAAGACAAAACAAACCAACTAGGGGCCGAAACGAGGGGAAAGCACCATTCTGATGACGGGCAATGGATCGGATTCAAAGAAACTGAACTTGGACGAGGACCAGGTAGCCAAGGCGAGGCTCTCTGGGACTGGCAAGCGCGCCATCGGTCGACACAAAAAAGATATTGGGCGAACAGGGGTTCCGCCATCGTGGCGTGCAGGAGGCTAGCCCCAGACAGGCCAGGCCAAGTTCCGAGCGTCGCTGGTTGAGGTCGCACTGGAGGGCATCGTGGGGGGGCTGATTGGGTTCAGCGGGGAGAGCCGCCAAACTTCAAGCCGCCATTGGGGCGGCACGCCTGCTGCTGCTGCAAAAGGTGGGGCAATGGATGTTCAGTGACAAGTCTCTCTCCATAGAAGCTCTCCCGCCTGTCCTGAGTCCTCCATTTTTCATGGACGATTCGTTCTCTTGCTTGTCTGACAAGATGCACCTCGCCGCGAGTACGGATTAGCTGCCTCAACCATTCGACAAGACGCCTGCTTGCTCAACATTATGGAATGGCACAAAAGCTGCAAAGGGATTTGCGCGTCTCGCTACCTGTGTCTGTGTTCCTGGCCAGCAGCGAGGGCGCCTCCCTCCGCCACCAAGCCGCGAATCAGAACCGTCACAAGGACAGAGGAGGCCCATCGTTTCAACCTGCAACGTTAGGCGCATCCGTTGCTGCGCGCGCTTTTTTGTCCGGCAGGCAGGCGACAAATGACAAACTGTTTGGGTGTTGAGCGGTTTGAGAGAATGCCAATAATGCTTGGCAGTCTACACTCAGCAGCCCAGGAGTGCAACTTTCTAGCTTTCCATCGCATCGCTTTCGTCTGGTGTGTTTAGGTTGACAGATCAGATCAAAAACTCCTAACCTAAAGACAAAAAACTGGGCCACCACCTTTGTCCTGCGCAAAGCTCGCGTGATTGCATGATCGCCAAAGGCCGCCGGTGACGTCACATTATCGCGATGGAACCAGCAATTGGCCTCGGGATTTCTGGAGGGCAGAATGCTGCCCTCAAGGGCTTGAATTGCTTGAATTGTCCAGAAAAAAACGCAACTCGGCATCAAGAGGCTTTGCCAATCGCTCGCCATGAACACTGCCATGCACACCAAAGACGAGTGCGCCACGACCAAGGTGGCCGGCGAACCGCGAAGCACCAAGAGCACTGTCCTCGAGATGGGCGCAGCAATGACACAGGTGAGTCTCGGCGCTCCGCCACCCAAGAAGCAAAACAAAATACTGACGTCAACTTTTCCTCGCTCGCAGGGCTTCTCACCCGTCAAAAACATTTGCGCACACCTCAACGCCTTCCACGTCGAAACAAACCACTACTGCGGCCACTTGACCGAAGACGTCCGACAATGCCCCTATATGACAGTCCAGACGTCGGCGTCCGCCTGATTGGCATCGAATACATGATCACCCCCAAGCTGTAGGAGACGCTGGACATGGAAGAGCGCATGCTGTGGCACAGCCACGTCTTCGAGGTCAAGTCGGGCATACTCGTCATGCCCCAGCCGTATGCCCTCGTCCCCATGACGGCGTGGGAAAAGGCCGAGACAGCCGAGATGGAGGAGGTCATCAACCTGTACGGCAAGGTGTACCATTTGTGACAGGTCGACAAGGGCCACAAGGTGCCGCTCCGCCCGCCCCCAGCTGATGACCAGCATCACCGCCGCCAAGCAAATCGCCGGCCTGGACGACCTCCTCGATGAGCGCGACAGCCGGTTTCCGGGCACAGATTGGCACAGGAAGAAGGAGATTCGGGAGTCGATCCCCGAGCCAAAAGTCCATCCTGGGGTGTACTGCTGGGAGTTCCGAGATCAGTATGACGATGTTTATATCCGCCGACCTCCTATCTTCTGCGAGTACAGATGCGGATCAAGCTTGGAAGAAGGGTTGATCATTTATATATTGTATTAATAACACTGGTCGGTTCCTGCCCCAATGCGGTGGTGCTATAATTCTGCCATCAGACGCAGATTATCATAGGCCAGGCAACGACGGGGATCAGGCAATGAAGACTGGATATTTTTCAGTCACCTGAATTAACCCAGCTATTTTCTCGGACCAAGCTACTCAAGTCCCGGTATAGTTAATTGGCCCATTTTATTGTCCATTTGTTTACGTTGCAGGCATCAAGGCCCTCAACTACCAACCTGGGGCTCCCCCTCTTAGCACTGCAATTTTAAACCCTCTGGAGATATGGTGACCGACCCTTCTCTCCCCTGCCTTTTCCGTGCGACCCTGATGGCCTCCGGCGGGCCTAAATTTGCAGTGCATAACAAGTAACTAAGGCCTGTACCATGCATGGTAGCCATAGAGACCCTCGCCCACCCTTCCACGCCACTACTTTTCACTTCCTTTCTACATTCACATTCAGGCAGCAATACACACTCTTGCTCCCACATCGTGTCACACACCTCTCATATGTTGTCTACCCAGACCATTCGCATCCCGTACAAACCAGGATCCAGCACTGGTCCTGCACTGCAATTTGAGGCCTGCCGGAAGTTATCATCGTGAGGCAAAAGCGTTCTCGCAATGATAGCCTTTGGCGGGGTCTAAGTTGGAAGTGCAGTCCCAATGGAAGATCCGCTCATTGTTTATTCCGTCCTACGATTTGTAGAGTAGGTACCTAGGTAGATAGGGGCCAAGTTAATAACCCGAGGTGAACTTGCATGTCCCCTTTGCGCTGTCCCAACATCCAGGCATGCATGCATGTATTCATGGCCTCCGGCGGGCCTAAAATTGCAGTGCGCAGTGGCTGGGAGTGAATTGCGTCGTCAGCTTCGCCTCTGTCTGGCTTTTAGCGGGGCGAAAATTGCAGTGCAAATACGGTAGTACATGCAAACGCATGCGCCCTTGGCCCGCCAAACGGCTCGACTTAGCTCAGCATGTTCCACACTCTCACAAAGTCATCGTCGTTCACCTCATGAATTCCCCCCAAAAATGAGGAGGAAATTTCGGCAATACCCAATAATGCGGCCTCTTCTCAGGAACATACATACATGCACTGAATTAAACATATTTACCATCAGTGAGTAAATGAACCAACCAGAAAGGAACGCGACCATCTTGTCGCAGCGTCGATGTAACTGTGATTCACTCTGGCGGCTCTAAAATTGCAGTACAGTATAGATTGCGGCTCTGTGTCCCCCTGTTTCGGGACAATGGTCTAATGTAGAAGAACGTTGAAGATGTGAATAACCCTCGCCGCACATATTGATCACATTGGTCCGGTTTCTTCCAATGTATACGATCCGCATTATTCAGGATAGACTTTCTCTCTCCAAAGTTATATGATAATTTTGGAAGCATCTCTTAAACCTGTAAACACATGAAAAGACACATGACAGTAGGAAACAGGTACTGGATTGAATAAGTGCAACGGAAAAATATACTAAAAGAGAAGGGCAAAAGAGAAGAAGAAAAGAAAGAAAAATCCCCAAAAAACCAAAGAAATAAGATAGAAACTCTCTCCAACAAACAAATAAAATCTAGTCAACCCTTTCCTCCACCCAGGGTAATTAACACCACCGTGATGTTATACGCCGTTTACAGCCTCAGCAATGTACCGCAAAATCCTGCGCGCTCCATGATCCCCCAACTTCTGATTCGGGCCAAAGACTCCAATAGTCATTGAATCCCCCTGAATCGCCGCTTCAATATCCACCGCGTCCTAAGAGATCACATATTAACACCAATAACTTCCCATCACACAAATAATGTCGTCTACTTACTGGATAAACATCCCTCACAGGGTTACTCAACAGTTCCGGAGGCTGGACATGCTCTACATGCCCCGCTGTCTCAGTCTCTGCATCGTCTGCACTCGCCTCGAGGTGCGTTAACCTGGCATCACCCACATCCTCCTCAAGTTGAGGGGGGAGACTCAAAAAGTTGACAAAAGAGTCTATCGTGATTCCAGTCCAGTTCTTGATCTCCCAGAGTCCAACCGCAGCATTGACAGGAGATGAGATGCTGTGTATGTCTTCCTGAATGTTGGAAGCAATATCTATCAGGCTCAACCCGCTGGCAACATGAACACGCAGCGGCACGAGACACAAAGTAGGATAAGGGAGATCGTTCAGCTCGTCAATGTCGGCTCTGTTGGCAATGTAGATGCCAAACACGACATCTTCAGGGGTTTGCGTTCTGGTTTCGGAGAGCGAGAGAGCGAGGAAAGTAGCATAGGCTGCAAAGAATAAGGCTTGGATGCTGACACCATGGTTGCCACAAATCTGTTTAGCCCGGGTGATGTCGTTGATGGCTGGCCGCTCCACGAGAGATGTTCGAGAATCTTTGGCGCGTTGTCCACTCTGGAGAGAAAGTGACGTTGGCGAAGCTCCTGAGAGATAGTTCGACCAGAACTCTCTCCTCGCGGCTCGGCTCGAGGGTGAAACGTGAGGATGCAAGACGTTCCTCCACCGTGATGCCAACTCAGATATTGCAATGGATCCCACCGCCTTTGATCTCTCTGTTCTCCCCTCTTCATTGCAAAGGACAACGAACCGGTTCATGATGGCGGGCAAGCTGACAGCATCATACAAGGCGTGATGAATCTTGAGACGTAGGATCCATTGGCCTGATCCTACGCACTCTCCTCTCATGTAACAGTATTGCTGCGGAACCGATGGTAATGGAATGCTTGTCCACTTTGAGGCCGATCCTAAACGCTGGGATGGGGCCGGTGGCGGCGATGCAACTACCTGCAAGATGGGAACTTGCTGTGAATTTGTTGAGACAAAGATGGTCCTCAGAATCGGCGTCTCTGCGACCAGGTTCTCCCAAGCCAGTTCCATGGTGCCGGCATCCATCGGCCCGGTCATGCTGTATGTGAACTCGGGGAAGAAGATTTCCATGTTTGAGTTTTGCCACGCCGACAGCATGTGCACCTGCATGGGCGTAGCGGGAAGCACTTTATCCACCCAAGATGTGTCAATTCTGGCTTTGTCGAGAGAGGCGGCGGCATCAACCTTTTCTAGAACCTCTGCAAACAAGAAAGAATCATTGCGAAGGGCTAACCTGTCGGTACCTAGACCCTCATCCGACGGCTGTGCTTCAGTCATGAGCCAAGCCATCTCAGAGATCGACTTTGCCTTCAACAAGTCTCGGAAGCCAATTTGGATGCCTTCTTTTCGCAACCGAGAGCTCAGCTTTATGGCGCTGATGGAGTCGAGACCAAGATGGTAGATGTTGTGCGCTTTGAGTATTGATGAGGCAGGTACTCCCGAAACCTCTGCAAGGATGGCTCGGATTTTCTCCTCGTCTACTGACCAGACGCTTGTTGATTCATCTGATGTGCCGTTTGTCTCCGTATTCGAGATAATATTTGCCGAGTCAAACACCATAGCCGGAAGCCCACAGACAAAGATTTGCTGGCCCGAGAAGCTGAGAACATCGGCGTCTGGAGCGGCGAGGAAGTAGCTCAAGACGGCATCCAGTTGATGCAAGAGGGGCGGCGTCTCATCCCGTGAGACGTACTTCTCGTCACAGGCAAGTCTCCAGAGAAGGTTGATTTCCGAAACCTCCATTTCAACACAAACTGGATATTCCACCGAAGATATTCCTTTAATGGACCGCATGAGTGTATCAGCGTCCTGTTTGTCGGAACGCGGAAGCTGCCGCTGCTGGATGAACAGGGTATTGAATAGCGGGCCACGGGCTCCGGCTAGTTTTTGCGTCTTCCGCAACGGTAAGTGCTGGAACTGGGAAATATTGGTCATGTTTTCTTGCATGTATGCGATCCACGAAAAGGTGGTGCCATGCAGAACACTTCGCACAGCCACCGTGTTCATGGTCGGAAACAAAAAAGTCTCAGCAAGTTCCGAGTCTCTGCCAGAGAGAACAACGCCGAAGGTAACATCTAGGGACCCAGTCCTCGTGGCAAGCACAGCAGCCCAGCATGCTTGGCCCAAAGTCTGCAGTGTCACTGCATGGCGTTTGCAGAACGATATGATGGCCGAAATAGGAATCGACGAAGACACCTCTGTTCGGTGAATGGCATCGTCCTTGCTTGAAGGCTTATTCCGCTTTGGCAGCATGGTTGGAACTGCAGCATCCAAAAAGCCAGACCAGAAGCTCGAAGATTCGTTACTTTCGGTGGAGACAATATGTTCAAGATACGGCTGATAAGAAGGCCGAGACGTGTATCGGCCGTTGTATGCATCCTCGACGTCTTCATGAATAAGGCCAAGTGACCACCCATCATACAATGCATGGGCAATGGAAAGGACGAGGAATCTCTGGCCGGAAATTGGGTTCGTAACAATGATCACCTGCAGTAGGTTTGACAGTGCACCTCCTTTGCGTGCCAAGTGCTTGGTTGCCTCCGTGATGTTCATCAGGTCATCGACGCCTTCGAGAGCAATCTCTCGTTCATTGACGCAGGATGCCAACTCCTTGCTGATGATCTGGCAAAAGGCAAAATCGTACTTGGGACTGTCAATTGCCAAAAACGTTGTTCGGAGAATTGGAGAGCCCGAAATCACTGCCAGCCATGCCTGTTTGAGCCTTTTCCCGTCGACATGCGGTGAGAGCTCCAGAACATCGTGGTTGAAGTACAGATGAAAATCAGACCCCAGCATTTCTGCCACCATCGAGTCTTGAAGAGGAGTTGCTGGAAGCACAGCTTCAACGCCTCCAAGCTCAATGCCAAGACTACCGACATAGTCTGCGATAGCAAGAGCGTCGTTCTGTGGTTTAGAATCGCCATTGGTGTTTAGAAGCCCGTTGGAAGCCTGCTCACGCTGCAAGACTTGCAAAATGACAAGAATGGTCTGGGCTTTCATCAGCTGGCTGGTCTTGATGTTCATCCCATGCTTCTTCAGTCTGGCAGAAAGCTTGATGAGATCAATGCTGTCCAGGCCCAGCTCAAACATTGGCGTTGTTTCGGCCACGGTCTCCGCAGACGTGCCCGCGAGAAGGGCGATCTCGTCACGGATCGTAGCTGCCTCATCCGTCCACACAAAGGTGGAGGGTTCCGGGTTTTGATCGCTCAAATTGACATGCGAGTGTCCATTCATCCCCACTTCCTTTGTCATGGCGCCGTTGAGATCCATTCGCTGAGGCCAAATGGGATCCTCTGGGTTCTTGGCCATGGCTGACAGTGCGTTTTCCAGATCATCCATGAGTGCTGCAAGGTCCAGCTGTTCTCCTTGCGCAACAAGGAGTAACCGCAGACCGCTGCCCGGAGTCAGGGTTGCTTCCAACGCAAGAGGGTAATCTGCATTCAGTCCCAAATCCACCTCCTTCCACAGCTCACACTCCGCAATTATGCATATGTCTTCTCGTTGAAAGGAGAAAAGCGTGGCGAACAGAGGCTTCCCTCCCGCACACCATTTTTGGATATCTCGGAGGGGAACATGCTGGAAAGCCAGGGTTGCAGTGTTAAAGTTGTGGCAGTTTCGGATCAAAGACGACCAGCCTAGTCCCAGCTCATCGGTTCTCTGCGGGTGAACTCTGGCATGAAAAGGGAGCGTGTTGAAAAGAGGCCCGACCACCTTTTCAGCGCCATCAATTTCGATGGCGCGACCAGAGGTAACCATACCAATAGTTGGATCAGTGGCAAGCCGCTGCGCGAGGACTCGAACCCATGCAGCTTGGACAAGTGATTGGTGAGTGACTCCCAGGCTAGTTCTCAAAGCTTCCAACCTCTCAAACGACACTGTACGTTCACAGTTGGAGGCAATGGACGCAGATTTGGAGCCTTGAAATACTGTTGAGATGGGCTGCAATATTGCGGCTCTGAAATGCTCAACCCAAAACGACTTACTGTTGTTGAAGCTCTGCAGCGGACCATGGCATAATGCTTCCAAGAATGGTGGCCCGACATCAGCCAGGGAGGTGTTCTCACTCCGATATTGAGCAATGATATGGCTGATCATGAGCTCGAAACTGTTGGCGTCGTAGAGGCCATGAAAGATGTGGAGGACTAGAAGGCGAGGAGTGTCGCTACTCCTAAGGAAGGTAATCTCCCACGGTCGAGTGATATTATCTTGATTGCGACCAATCCACGACTCCCGACCTCTGAGAATGGCATCCTCAAAAGACTGTTCAGGAGATTGGCCATCAAATTCAGTCCAGGGGAGTTCAAGAGACTTCACCGCAACCTGAACAAAGCCATCGGATGTTCTCACAAAGCTGGTCCTCAGGATAGGGAGGTTGTAGACCATCCTTTGCCAGGCGTTGCGAAGTTGGACTTTGGAAATGCCCTCAGCCAGTTCGAATCGAAAAGAGTTGAAGTAGGCGCCATCAATAGCAGATCTTGAGATCATGCCTTGCTGCAGCGGCGAGCAGGGGGCAATATATTCGATCTGATCTGGCGCAACACTCAGCTGCTTGCAGACCAAGGATCTGTGTCTATGACCGCATGCTAGGACAACCTGTCGCGCAGCAGCAGCCGAGGCAGCCGCTGTCGAGGACTTCTGGGCGTCGAGGGCATGAGCCAGATCATCAAGCACTGGATGTCTCAAGATCACAGACGGGCTTGCCGTTGAGATGCCCTCTTTCCTTAGCGCGGTAGAGAAACGGAGAACGGATATTGAGTCAACACCAAGCTCGAAGATACTGGACGACGAAGTGATGGTGGCTTGGTCAATGGACTGCATGACGGCAAGAACTGTGGCAATCTTCTTTCCCGTATCACTGAGCGTCTTGCGAGAATTATCTGCAGACAAAGACAGAGACACGAGCTGGTCATTTGTAAGGCTGGCAAAAAGACTCCTGAGCTCCTTGATCTCTGCCTTGTTATTTGCCGAGAGTGGGATGAAAGGCAGCTGAAAGACATAGGTAGGGACCATGTAGCCAGGGAGCTTGGAACGGCATACATGTCGCACTCGCTGACAAAGCTCGGATGCCTCGGGGCTCTGGATAACCTGAAGCTGTGCGTCTGGGTCTCTTCGCAAATGTCGCTTGTCGGCCACAAAAAATGAGACGAGATGGTCTTTTTGTTGCTTCTCATTCCGAATCACAAGTGTCGCCACGTCCTTCATGGCCTCGACGCCGGTTTTTATGGCGTGGTTAATCTCTCCAATCTCCAGGCGCTGACCGCGCAGTTTGACCTGGTCGTCGGCTCTCCCCAGGAACTCGAAGCAGTTGTCATGCAGAACACGAACCAAATCACCGGTGCGGTACACCCTTTCACCGAATTGGCTGAGCGTCGGAAATCTCTCGGCTGTCAAATCGTCCCGTTTTAGATAACCTTTGCCAACGAGCCGCCCTGAGACGCAAAGTTCACCAACGCCCCCCCTCAGGACGGGTTGCTCAGTGTCTGGCTTCAAGACATACGACCCGACATTGATGAACTGTCTCCCAATGTTGGATGAACGGCCATTCTCGGGGACGCGAGGATAGACAGTGACACCGATGGTTGCCTCGGTGGGACCATAGAAGTTGTAAATAACTGTCTTTGAACCCCAGACGTCGAGAATCTCCTGCTTCAACGACTCGCCTCCTGTGATGAAGACACCCCTGCAGAGACTCGGCACGTCATTGGGGTGGACTAACCGCGCAAGACTCGGAGTAAGATCGATATGTGTGATCTCAAGTCGGGAAATTGTACCCGCAAGGTCTTCCAGTATCAAGTCTCGTGGGGCTGCTACAAGGGTGATGCCAACAGACCAGGACCAATACTGTTCCAGTACCGACACATCGAAATGGAGAGAGGCAAACTGAAGCCATCTCGAGTCTTTGTCCCAATGACCGCTGAAGATTTCTTGGAAGGCGAGCATGCATTGAACTGCATTGTCATGGGTGATCTCGCATCCCTTGGGCGTTCCCGTCGTGCCAGATGTGTAGAGGCAATAGCACACGTCGCTGGGTAGAATCGCTCGGCTCGTAGTGGGCGTGGTGCTGAATTCGCTTGATATAGCGACCTCGTCAATGCCAAGAACTGGCACAGGGACTTCGAAACCCAGATGTGCTTTGTTTTCCCTAGTGGCCAAAAGGACTGTTGCGCCAGAGTCTTCGACGATGAACTCTTTCCGCGACGGTGGTGCTCCAGGATCGAGAGCCACGAATGCACAGCCGGCTTTGAGAATGCCCAGGATTGAAAAGAACGCTTCTGGGCACTTTTCGAAATGAATTGCCACAATGTCGCCGACTGTAACGTAAGAGAGAAGCATCTGCGCAACTCGATTGCCATTGAGGTTCAACTGCTCGTAGGTCCACTCGCGCCCAATCGGCATACTTCCTTCGAATGCGCTTACGAAATGAAGAGCCGTCGTATTTGGTGTTTGAAGAGCCTGTGCTTCGACAAACTGATGAAGAAGAAGGACCCCAGACGGGAGCTCTGGCCGTTCTGGTGGAAGTACGGAGAACAAACTGGGCGATGAGGTGAGAAGGTTGTCCTCGCTCCCCTCTGGCTCAAAGGCAAGATGCTGAACTACGGCATCAAACTGCCTGAGCAATATCTGTGCCTGGTCCTTTGGAAGCACATCGCTGTAGAAGGTGATTTGATATTTCAGCTTGTCTCCCGGGTGTGGCTCAACCTCGATGGACACAGGATAGTCGACAGTTGCCAGGTCATTGACGATAGTCCATGGGTTTGTCTTTGAGATACCAGTGTCGAACTTCTGATATACCAGCAGTGTATCAAAAAGCCTAGAGTCCGAGCAGCCCAGCCAGTGCTGAATGCGAGCAAGGGACTTGTGCTGTTGCTTGTACAGCTCGGTGTTGTAACGGAGCATCTGCGCCAGGAGATTGTGATTGGACTTAGTGTTTGTCGATACAACAGGCAGTGTGGTGATGCAAGGGAACACAGCAGACTGGGTTGCCTCCGTGTTTCGACCCGAGAGCACAACTCCAAAAACCACGGAGGACTCCCCAAGGTAGGATGACAGAATGCGAGACCAGGCTACTTGGAGAACAACCTGCAGACTGAACCCAGACTTTGCCAAGGCCTGTTCCAAGGCAGTGAAGGAGAGACTGCTGGTGAACGACTCAACCAGAATTCTGCGCGGCGCTTCTCGCAAGGGTGTCATGACGGGAAAGCTGTTGATGACAACGTTTTCTGCCTGCTTCCTCCAGAATGTCTCGGAGCTTTCAATAGAAGCCAAAAGTTGGCCGAGAATGTCCACTACCGCCAGCTCAGTGCGCGGTGGTGACGGCTCTTCACACCCGTTGAGTGACTTCTCGAGGTCCCCCAAAAGGAGTTGAAGTGCATGTGCATCGTACAGGGAATGGTGGATTGCAAGGTGCATCATGACTGTATCGTCAGTCTCGACAATTGCCACAGACCAGAGCCTATTGTGCGGGGCCTGGATTGCATTGCGAGAGGCATCGAGACGCCATTTCTCGACATTGAATTGGCTACCTTTCTCCTGAGACACAATGGTGAGTGGTTCGGGAAAGGCGTCAGGATGGTATTGAACCATCGCGAATGTGCAGTCGTTGTGTTCGATTGGCACAAGCCCAGTTCGAAGGATCGAGTGTCGGAGGTAAACGGCCCGCCATGCGTCAGACAGCTTCGTGGGGCTTGTGTCCTCTTGAATTTGTATATCGAGATAGTTGAAGTAATCTCGGCCGCCAGACTTGATGAACTGAGCCATCATGCCGGCTTGGAGAGGCGTACAGGGCAATACTGCCTCCACTGAGCCAGGCAAAAACCGGCCTTCAATTTCAGGTAGAACTCCTGCCTCGAATTTGGAAATGTCGTACACTGGCTCCGCCGCGCCTGAGCCTGTGACCTTGGCCTCCAAATGGCGAGCGAGGCGTTCGCAGGTCGGGTTGTCGATCACATCACTCGCAGAAACTGTATAACCTTGCTTCCGGAGCTTTGAAGCTACCTGCACTGCGCTGATGCTGTCCAATCCTAGCTGGTAAATTGTAGTGTGTCGTTGTATCTTCTGGATGTCGTTTGTTGAAAGTGAAGAAAGTACAGTTCGAATTGACCCCTCTGTAGCGGTCCACTTTTTGCTTGTTCCGGTTTCTTCTGCAATCTCGGGTTCAGAGACGGAACTCTCGAATGGTAGATGCATCAATCTGTCTCTCAATAGTGTGGGGATTGAGTCGGAGGTTAAAAGATGGGAACCAGGGAACTCAAGGCAAGATCTGAGAGCATGAAAGAAGAGGTCCAAAATAAACACAGCCTCCTGCTTTGAAAATCGATTCCTAGCCAAGTCAGAAAACGTCAAGCACAATGAAGTGAGAGGAAGCTTACTGTTGTAAATAGAGCTTTGTAGTGAGCAAATCTAGTTGGGTATCGGGAATCAGTTCGCAAACAAGAGGGAACTAGGAACTGTCAGTGCTTGTCCTGGAAAGAATCGGAGGGAAAACCTACATCCATTTCTCCATCGTCCCGCTCTAGGGACCAGATGGACGGGTCGAGAGGCCGAGGAGGTTGTTGCAAAAGCAAAAGGGTATCGAATAAACGCCGGCTATGCTTATGAGAAAAAAGAGACTGAATGCGTCTAATGGGAGTAAATTGGTGTTCCAGGAGGCTTGGGCTGAGATCCTGGAAGGCCTTCATCAAGTCGATATTTTGTTGCCTGTCAGAAAAGTTCAAGCGCACGGGAATCGTGTTGAAGCATGGTGCCACAAGCTCCCCAATGCGTTCACTGGGTATGGATCGGCCATTGACTACGTTCCCGAAGCAAACATCATTGCTTCGGAATAAGCACCTCAGAACAACTGCCCAGGCCGATTGTGCGAGCGACAAGAGTGAGACGCCGAGTTGCTTCGATTTTTCATGAACCTGCGACATGGGAATGTTGAACTCGCTAATGACTGCAAACGAGACTCTCTCAACATGCTTGCCTGCGGGGTTGAACTGGTCAATCAGCTTGGGTTCGTAGGCAGCGAGATGGTTGAGCCAAAAGCTGTCAGTTGACTCCGGCAGCGATAGTGAGTCTTGCAAGAACGAGTCATACTCGAGGGCTGTAGGCAGGGGCAAGTCTGAGAAGAGTTGTTCGACTTCGTATAGGAGGCGCTCAATTGCCACGCCGTCGTATAGGGCATGGTGACAAATGAAGGATATATAGGAGGTGGTGCCCTGTGTGATGATAGCAAACGATACTGTGGGCTCAAAAGAATCTATCGCGTCCGCCAGGGTGTCGGAATGGCTGGACAGACATTCATCGAGGGAAGATCCGGACGCGTCGAAGTCATGCCATGGAGGCTGCCAGCCGTCGAGTACGACTTGGATAATTGGCCGTTGAACATTCTCTGTTGCGATGAAGCATGTCCGGAGAATACCATGTCTGTCGCAAATGGCTGTCCACGTTTCCTTCAGTCTCGCTGCGTCCGCATGTATTCGAAACAGCATCTGGTTGAGATATGCTTTTCCGCTGACCGAAGCTGCCAGCATAGCCTCCTGGAGAGGTGTGCATGGCAAAATCTTCTCCACTGTCTTTCCGCGATCCGCAAATTTGGCCTTGATGGCATCCACTTGCTGAGTTGAAAAGAAGTCCAGCCGCTTTGGCGGCGATGATGTCGTGACACTCCTGTCTGATAGTGCCTGGGCAAGTCTCGCAACGCTTGCGTTCTGCAAGATTACCGATATAGGTAGTCGTTTGCCAAGCACCCTTTGGAGCTGCCTTGACAATTCAATGGCTGTGAGGGAATCAAGACCCAGGCTGGCAAGGGGTGTCCACCTCTGAACACTCCTGTTCTTAACATGGAATGCTGCTGAAACGACTTCGACAACTCGTCTCTCGATATCTGACCGCTGGCCGTCGTCGTCATCATCACCATCAGCCTGAGACTCGACCGCCGGACCTGCCAGTTCGAGATGGCCCTGGCTGAGCTGGTCTGCTGCCCTTTGCAGCCGCGCCCTGTCCAGCTTCCCTGAGGCGGTGGTCGGTAGCGTTGAAATTGGGATGATATACGACGGAACCATATAGGACGGCACTCTGGAACTAACTAGACGAAACAGGGACTGAACTTCGCTAGTGAGATCGCCGCCGACTTCCAACGCGTGAAATCGTGTTACGGTCCCCGCCTTCGATCTTGGCACATAGAAGGTGATAATACGGTTCACTGGTGTTGATCCTTGCCGCAGAAACAGTGTGGAGCCGTCTGCAACGGCATCTGACTCTCCGATTATCGAGGTGATCTCATTGAGTTCGACTCGCTGACCTCGAAGTTTGATCTGGTCATCCACCCGCCCAACAATGACCATGGACCCATCTGGCAGCATTCGCCCAATATCTCCGGATCGGTAGAGACGGCCGAATTCCGGGTGATCAATAAACTTTGCTGCTGTCAAGTCGGGTGTCATGAGGTACCCCTGAGCGACCTGTTCCCCACTAAAGCACAGTTCGCCGAAGCAGCCCAATGGTACAACATCCCTGCCGTCCATGAAGAGAACGAACGCTGACGTGTTCTCAAGAGACCAGCCCAAATGCCGAATGTTCTGATTCGCATCCATCTTTTTGACGCTGCAGATGTTGGTCGTTTCGGACGGTCCATATCCCTGGTACAGTTGCTTGGCCCACTTTCGGGCGACAACTTCCGTCATCGGCTCACCCGCGGTGACGAGAAACTCGACCCCGGGGACGTCTGTTGGATCGAGAAGAGATGCCACGGTCGGTGTCATGCTGAGGTGCGTGATGTTGAGTTTGCGAATCGACCTGCCAAGATCGTCAAAGAGTGTGTCGTTGGTCGCAGAACAGAGACACATTGCTCGTGTCCAGGCGAAGAAGATCTCAAACACAGAGACATCAAATGCTTGGGAGCAAGACTGCAACATTCTGGAGTCATCCCTCACCGGGTAGACTCTCGATAGGACGTCGAGGTTGCTCATGATGTTGAGCTGTGTCAGACAGACCCCTTTTGGGACTCCAGTGCTACCGGACGTGTAGATTATGTAGGACGCTCGCGATGCGTCTGGCGTCACGCTGAGGTTTCCATCCGAGTACTTCTCTGTGTTGATCGTCTGAAGGTCGACAAGACTGCATGGCAGCTGCGTCTCGAGATTCTTTTTCACAGCTGTATCAACAAGGCAGATATCGACTCTGGCATGCTCAAGTATGGCCTGAACACGTGCAGCAGGTGTGGTTGGAAGAAGTGGTAAATACGCACAGCCGATTTTAAGTATGGCAAGAATACCAGTATAAAGAAGGATGGATTTTTCCATGATAATCGCAGCAACAGCCCCTTCACGAAGTCCCTTTTCCTTCAGGTGCCAAGCAATTTTGTTGGCAGTCGAGTTGAGCTCGTGAAAGGATATTGTTGTGGTGCTCATAATTCCTTTCGAAATGTGGTCGGCAAAACACAGGGCACCCTTTTCGGGAAATTGTGCAGCAACGGCCTCGACGGCATGGGCTACATCAGGCACCCCAGAGAATGATTTCGGCTTCTCATTGTAAACAGAAAGCAGATGTCGAGGGAAGCACCGCCGCAGCGCCGATACTTCAGAGCTGAAGTTCTCCAGCATGTATGGTACCAGGACCTGGATGGACTGCTGAATGATGCTGACTTGAGCTTCTGGAAACATATCTGTATGAAACGTGAGCCGGCAGATGAAATTGTCGGCGGTAGGCTCAATCTCTACCAAGAGTTTTGTCTCCAAGTGATCTCGACTGTCAATCTCTTTGATAACGCCCTCGGCCCGTTGCTTACTCTGCAGAGATTCCTGATAGACAAACAGTACATCATAGACCGGCTGCCCGGATCGGATGCCCGCAGCCTTCTTGATGTCAGAGAGCGACAAAATACTGTGGGGAAGTACCGCCCTGTTGGCGGCCTGCAGACTGACTAGCAAATCCTTGATGGTCCGCACCTGAGCAAGATTTGTGCGGAGAGGAACAGCCGCGATACAGGGACCGATAATATCCTCGATCCTGGATATCGGGAGTGTTCTTCCGGAAGTCACTGAGCCAATGACCACGTCTTCACTGCCGACCAACGAGCTCCAAAGCCATGCCAGACAAGCCTGAAAAATTGTTTGAGATCCGCAGCCAAAGCGTTGAAGTGACGCCTTCACGCTTGCAGGGCTGAGATCTAACGTGATGCTATCTGAGAGGACTGCGGAAGGGCACAAGGCCCGAGGACTGAGGTTTGGCAAAGTTGTTGGTTGAAAGCCGACAAGATTTTGAGCCCAGAATTCCCTAGCAGTGTTGCAATCTGTCTGAAACGACGCGGACTGATAGTATGCGGACACTTGCCGGAACTGGGGGCGAGCCTTTGGCTGTGCTTCTTGCATGAGACTTTGAAGGTCCGAGAGGATCATGTCCACAGACCAGCCATCGTACACTGCGTGATGAAGCTGGATCAAAACAGCCCTGGCGCCTTCCTTGACTGTATCTGAGATCTGAACACGGAATGGGCGAAGAAAATCTTCATCTTGAACTAGTTCAAAGTCTCGGAATAGGCTGTCTGCAATCACGACTTGTGATTCCCCGAGCTCTCTGAAGACAATCTGAAGAAATCGACCTTGGTCGTGAACGAAACCAGCCCGTAGTGACTCGTTCATATGCGCGAGCTGAAGAAACCAAGAACGTATTGACGTCTCCGGGTGGATGGCAGGGAAGCTCAGTTCAATCCAATTGCAATAGGCGCGGGGGTTTGCTATGGTCTCTGCTAGCATCGAACTCTGGAGAGGCGTACATGGGACAACAAACTCAATCTCTTTGAGGTGGGATCCAAGTGAAGTCTGTGAAAGATCATTTGAAAGGCTGGCCTCGTGGACATGGGACCCGTTTGGCAATGGAGCTTGATAATGAGAATTTGGCTTTTTCCCACTAATGCGTGCATGTAGAGCTGATATCGTTTTGGAGGCCAAGATGTCAATCGCGGACACGTCAAGCCCGGCTTCTCGCAACGACGAGGCGAATCTTATGGCGACGATAGAATTCATTCCTGCCCGCAGCAAGTTTTGGCTGAGATGTACATCAACGCCCAATGTTTCGCGCGCAAAACCGCAAATATTTTTCTCCAGGTCGTCCTTGAAGTAGTACTCATCTGCCTTTCCTCGATCGCGCGCCTCTGAGTAGTCTGCGATGAGCTTTTTCCGGTCGATTTTGCCTGACGCCAGACGCGGGAACTCTCTCGACACCACGATATCCCCGGGCACCATAAAACCTGGGAGCCATGCTTTGCAAGATTGTTCGATGACGGCAGCACTCGGAGCCTCTTTGTCCACGGCACAAAAGAGAATGAGAATGGCGTCAATGACTGCGGCAAAGGCGCCGTGGCAGCCGGGGGTCCTCAGTGCAGCATGCTCAACTTCGCCCAATTCCATTCGCTGGCCACGAAGCTTCACTTGCCCGTCACTTATTCGCCCCAGACACTCCAAGGTTCCATCTGAGAGCATGCGTGCCTTGTCACCTGTTCTGTAGAGGCAGCCATAAGGCGTGTTTATGAAGGCTGCCGCTGTCTGCTCAGGCCGGTTGAGGTAGCCATCAGCGAGCTGGTAGCCACCCACCGCTAGCTCGCCAGTTTCACCACGGGAGAGAACCTTAACGGCCTGGCTAGGCCCACCGGAATCCTCGGGAACCTGAAGAATGAATGCTGACACAGAGTCGAGCGGGCTGCCAATGTTTCCAATTCCCGAAGCGCAGGCAAAACCAGGTTGAAGTGTGCAGTGTATGGCTGCTTCAGTCGGTCCATACATAGCCCAGAGTATGCTGGTCTGGTGGTCGTTGCCACCAAACTCCTCTACCACAGGCTTGGTGAGCATCTCGCCAATCGTGAGGAGAACGCGAAGGCCAGGGGCGTTTTTCCGCTTCCGAAGTAAACTGCCGGCTACGGTTGGTGTCAACTCGCACGCATCCACGTCCATTCTTCGGATCACAGCAGGCAAGTCATCGAGCATTGCCGGACGTGTGCAGCTGACGAGCGTCCTCCCCCTAAAGAAGGGAAAGAATATTTCAAAGACAGAAACATCAAACGTCGGAGCGGCGAACTGGAGAAACCTCGAGAACTTTGGGATGTGGCGGTCATGTGCGAGAAGACTCTGGGTGGCTGCTGCGTGTGATACGCCGACTCCTTTGGGTGTTCCCGTGGATCCTGAGGTGTACATCACGTAGGCCAAATCGGTGGGCCGCGGCTGTCTGTGGGTTGACACGACCGGGGACCCCAGCAGTGATTTTGCATCATCAATGACTAACAGATTCCTACTGTCCTCGCCACTCGGGAGTCGAGATGCCAGTTCCGATGTTGTGATGACGATGTTGGCTGAGACATCGTTCAAGATGAACTTGGCACGTTCGAGCGGAACGTCGAGGTTGAGGGGACAGAATGCCCCGCCGGCTTTCAAGATGGCAAGGAGGGCAACATAGAGCTCCAGGCTCTGGGGCATGAGCACAGGGATGATAAGCTGTTTTGGATCGTGACTTGGTTGTGCTCCAACCAGGGCCGAGACTTTTGCCGCCAAGGCATCAGAGGCGCTGTGGAAATCGCTGTATGACAGTGACACACAGGTGCCATCAGCGGCCAGGAAATCAATGGCAGCTGCATTGTTGGGCGACTCGGAACTTGTCTGAACAAGTAGATGGAGGAGATTGGGTCCATGTAGCCTCGAAGCTGGGTGGTTGACTATGGACAGAGTCTTCTCTTCTTGCTCAGGGGCGGTTACGGCCATTGCTGCCCTCAGCTTCGAGATTGTTCGTCGACCGGTTCGGCGTTGCTGGGCTAAGGTTCTGTCGATCTCTGGATTCAGCGGGGTCCAGTCTGGATTGAAGACACCCGACAGAACTGGGACGACTTGACGACGTCCTGACGGCGGGTGGAAACTACGCGTGGCGTCAGGAACCGTGCCTTCCCAATGTGCTCTGTCCGTATCAGGCAACTCTCGCTCCTTCTCGTTGGCCGCTTGGTGCATAAGAGGACCCTGGATAAGTCGAAATGGCGTGGCTGTGATTGGCACAGCGTCCAAAGAAACCCACGAGTTGAGCGTGGTTGATTTGTTTTGGGCGGTGGATCATTGGTCAGTCAGGTTGTGAGGTCGACTTTCTTTATCACGATGGCGCCTTTTTGATGTGATCGACCCACCGAGGCAGCGGGAATCGTGATTGCCGAGAGCCCAGCAAGGCAGGTTGCAGCCGGAATGTGATCGAATCTGGGAAAACGAAAGCGCGTTATTTTCCGTTTTCCTTTTTTTCCAGGTTATTCTAAGGTCAGGGAAGGTTAGAGCTGGGGAAGAGTGCAATGACTTGCATGAAGGGGTGGAGGAGTCTCGAAAAGTCTGTCTTAAATGTCAAAGCCGGCTAGTGCCATGAGAGAAGCTTCCGTGCAGGCTCTCCAGGTTGTCCACAATAGCTGTCCATCGAGGGCAGGTACTGCAAGGTTGTCCATGTGCAAGTAAGGACTAACGAACTAGAAAAGCTTAACGTACCTCAATAAATGAAACAACCCAAACAAGACGGCTTGTTTCTAGGCTTCTGGTCCACGGATCGTCGCGGCCGGGTAGGATGCATGTTTCCATGTGGTCGGTGCCATCTGAAATCGTTTTTAATTATGTTTCGCTTTCAGGCCCTCCCGTGCGGCCGTTTGTTTGGTCATGGTGGGTATTTTTATTGCGTCATTATCTGGTGACCCCCCCATCCTCACGGCAAGAGCATTAGACTAGGGGCTAGGCTCGGCTAAACCGCCCAATAGGGCCCTTGCCCCGTGCTCACTGACTGACGGCTGCATTCCAGCTTCTGCCTCTACCTCCAGGGCCGATCTTCGGCCTCTGCTCTGCTCTGGGTGGTGGGTGGTGTGGGTGGTGTGGGCTGTTCCTGCTGCAACAGTCCAAACTCCACACATATCCATTCTTAGCCCAGCCGCTATTGCTGTACCCATAGGGCACCATTTTGGCACACACATCTTGAAGCATTCATCCCCTACCTACTCTAAACACACAGTGTAAAGATGACACGTAAGGGGGAGAATACATCGGCGTTCAAACACGTTTTTCGTTTCCTTTTTGAAGCGAAACTTAGCCAAAGGCTCTGCCATCCACCATCTGCCTGCCAGTGGTGCATGGTTGTAGCGTGGGGAGCGGCTCCGGTCATGTTTGCTTAGAATCGTTTTATCTAGGCAATGTACTATGCAAATTTAAAAAGTTGAAGAACAAGAATTTACAACCGGACACACTCCATAAGCGGTCACCTGGCCCCTGCCCCAAAGATGGACTTTACGATCTCCCCTGATCGCACAGACAACACAGAAAGAAGGGTATCACTCAACTGCAGCTGGGTTAGATCAATGCCAGAGAGAGGAAGGATGGGGGATTAACTTACTCCATGGGTTCCTTCGCAGCACCCTTGTAACCACACTCCAGACCCTGGAGCCACCGTACCAGGCGTAAAACGCACACCATAATCACGACCAACCTCGAGAACGCGAGTCGACGTTGCTGAGCTCTTAGCAGAGCTTTCTGTCTCCACCAGCCATCGGTCCTTGGTCGCGGGTGGCGCAATGCCGTTCTCACGAGATATCTCGGGCAACAGAGACCACGAATCCTTAAGCATGTCCAGATGCGCTGTTCTCTTGTACCCAGTGGCACAGATAATGAGGTCGACATCCAACATCTCTTCTCCGAGCAGAGGGCCATCATCTACTTCCTCGTCCCCGGAAGCGAGGGCGATCTTGACATGGAGCTGTTCGCCCTTCCCATCGACGCTGAGAATCCTCCGCCCAGCCAGAATGCGGTGCGGCCATGTCTTCTCGTCTGTGCCGAGTGTGCGCCTCTGGTGATACATCTTCTCATACAAATGCTCGATCAGCTCGAGGCGTACAACACCGTAGTTTGTCGCCCGGGCACCAGCGAGAAGACTCGCCCGGCTGCCGGACGACATGGGATATACGGTATCGACGTAGGTGGGGTTGAAGATGGAGTTGACAAATGGCGAATCGTCGCTCGGCTTGAGCCACTTTGACCTCATGATCAAAGATGTTTTACTGTTCGGGTAAAGGTTCTGGACGTTGTTGAAGATTTCGGCCGCGCTCTGGCCTGCGCCTACAACAGCCACGCGGTAAGGGCGGGTCACGTCGGCGAGAATCTTGGGGACGAGCTGTGAATATTGCGAAGAATGTATGACACGAGGGCTCTGTTCAGGGAAGGGCTTGGGAATCGAGGCCTGGCCTCCAATGGCGCAGATAACGTTGCGAGTGAGGTAGGTGTTGGTCACACCCGTTTGGGCATTCCGAAACGTGACGCTGAACGTCTTGATGGGGCCAGACTCTTGAACTGGCGAAACAGAGACAACTTCGCTCTGGTACTGAACGAGATCATCGAAGTGGCGGGAACACCAACGCAAATAGTCCTCATACTCGACTCTTGCCGGCAGGAAGGTGTCCAGGTTGGTGAACTCGACGAGGCGGTCGTTCATGTGAAGGTAATTGAGGAAGGTGAAGTTTGATCGGGGGTTTCGTAGGGATGCCATATCCTTAATGAAGGAGATTTGCATCTTGGCGCCTGGCAACAACATGCCCGCATGCCATGCAAACTGGGGCTGCTTCTCCAGGAAAAGAACTTTAGGAGACTCCTTCAACGTGCCATCCTCCATGGAGTCGTGGAGGGCCACAGCAATAGCCAAACTGGCGGGTCCGAAGCCGATGCAGAGCATGTCGAGAACTGCGTGGGCGTTTGCTGGCTTGAGATATTGACTCCTCGGGCCGTCAGGTCGAACACCGTTGGTGACGCCATTGGCGCCGTGGTGGGTGCCATTCACACCGTTTACGGTGGTGTGAGGAAGATTGGATGACGAGCGGTTCACTAGCTCGGGAATCGCGTCGCTGATGATGGAAACATTGTCGGCGGCATCACGGCCACTGGGGACAGACCCGTTCACGGCCTCCGGAGCTGGATCATCCGCTATGAGGGTGCTGTGCGGCGACATGGCAATAGTCGAATCGCCGGTTTCGTCCGATATCTAGATCGAATCGAGGTCTTCCTGAGCGGGCGGAAACCGGAAGAAAAGAAACGTGACCCGGTGACAACAGCGGATGGAGTCGGGCTAGTGCATTCGGTGGCGCACCGGAGGGGAGTGTAATGTACGCTTCTTTTCCTTCGCTTATCGCTGAGATAGTTGAATGGCTAAAGTGGCCCCCCCGCTGCTGCAGTGATGGCCAAATCCTGACGCAAGTCGTTATACGGTTGCGGAGGAAAGGGGGCGAAAGGTGGCGAGGGAGAGACTCGGGCGGATGAAGGGGGAAAAGGAAAGGTGCGCCAGTTAACGAAGGCGACGACTGCCGTTTTGATAGAGCACGCTTCGAGCTCGCCCAGCATTTGGATCCAAACGTGCCACTTAACCCTCAGACTGAGAAGACGAACAAGCAAGGAAGGTGCCGCTACCTAGCCCCGGGGTCCCACGATGGGCCCCATTCCGTTCGTCTCAAAGTTCTCCCGCCGGGGTCACTATGTTCGTCTGTCCTTCAAAAATTAGGGCTGCTTGGGATGGCAACCGGGTCGAGCGAATGCCGCAAGGATGATGTGGTCCAGCGGAGCTCATTCTGCTTCGGGCAACGGATGACACGATTAAATTTTTCGCTTGTGGGGGGGGGGGGGGGGGCGCGACTAGAAAATCCTGATGGGTGTTCAGGCTGGGCAGCTGCGAAGTGCGATTGACGCGTTCGCTCAGCGCTGGTTGTGCCAGACGGTGAAGAATGCCCTGATCAAGGATCTGGTGGTTCGGTGGGGTGATGGGCACAATGATGATGCATTGACGCCAGCCTATGCATGTCCTGGTCCAATTTTTGCCAGCAGGCCAGTGGAGCTCTCAGCGGGCCCCAGCGGACCCCAGCGGCATCGGCCTTATCTTTGAATCAGATAAGATGAGATCTGCGGACCCTCACCTCGAAAGGCATCCACTTGGCCAACGACTGGCCACTCATCTCCGACGGTTGCTCGGCTCCGATGAGCGGATGTTACGTGCTTGGCTGACTGAGAGGCGGGGATGGAGAGAAAATTTGTTTATCAGACCGTATGACCTGAGGCTGTCCCGGTCCTGGCAGGCTTGTCTGGCGGTGCCACCCGTCGTCCCACGCCCGACACCAGGGCAAGCAATGCGGCACGCACCGAAACTCTTCCACGGCTCCAGATCGAAGGTCGACATAGCCCACTATTGTGTTCTCAGTCATCAACTCACTCGAGACATGGCGGACAAGAGCACGTTAGCCAGCCCAATGCCTCACTTGAGACACATGGGATTCCCACAAGGCACTGCACCCATCACGTCGGCCAAGGCTTGTTTGGGAAAATACTATAAATTGACTCACTGGCTTTTGCATACCGCGGTACATCCACCCTCCCGCGGCCCACTATTACACATATGTAGCGTAACGAGATGCAGATATTGTGGGGGAAATTGAACGCTCCCGGCCTATCTGATGATCTGATAAGATATGGAACATCGCCTGGGGACTTGGTAGAGGGGAAAATCGGACGACAAGGGGGTGACGCTACTGCATGTGCATTTTTTTCGGCAGAAAAATTCCCGCCTCTGGTGTGATGCGTGTGATGAAAAGCCGACGTCGGCTGATCGGTTTGGACAAGAGTTTAGTAAAATGGGCTGTTCTCAGGCTGGATGTTGGGGAAACGTGCAGTGACCATAAGTCCTTGTGGTGAGTTTGTGCTGAGTAAAGGAAACTGCGAACTTCCAGCTTCATTGGCGTGCGGCTTCGAATTCCGAGGGAGCCATACGGCTTGCTTGAGTGGTGCCTGCCCATCCATCGATGGAACCCTTCTGTTGTGGTAGGAACGATCTCGGTGAAAGATCACGCAATTCATCACTTGGTTCCAGGTTGCAATACACTGCCCCACTGCCCATTGAGCGCACCTGCCAAACCAGAACACAAGCCTCGGTGCGGACTGCAAAACTCCAAGCTTGAGAGACAGATTGGGGAAAGAACGAAAAACTCGATTTCGTATTTGGGTGACTGAGCCCGGGACGCCCAGCGGCCTATATCCTTGGCGAGTGTCGCCGTCTTCCGTACGGGCTCATCAGGCTCGGGATGGCGTCGGACGGCGGTGAATTCCGTGTCCCTCATTGACACCCTCGAGCGGAAAGGAACAAAAGAAAACCTCGACTCCCGACCTGTCCCAACCGGCCTAGTCTTCCTACCTTCCCGCTGTTGGAAATCCATGATCCGTCAAAAGGCCAACTGGAAGCACGACAGCAAGGCTCTATGAGGCTCAATTTATAAGCGACGGGTTTGCATTATTCATTTCTAGAATTGAGATGGCGACCGAAGGCGTTCATTACCGATGCCCTTGCACAAACGAAACAGGCCGGTTGGACAAGACGCGTGCGCCCTCCTCAGCTTGTTCAGGGGACGAATGGGAGTTCATATATTTTGAACTTTAATTGACGTGCCGCAAACTCTCAGCCACTCCTTTAAACTTTGTGTTACAACACCTGTCAAGTTGCCCCAGTCGCCTTGGGGCCGAATATTCAATGTTCCTCCGTCTTACGCCGGCGGCCGAACCCAACGGCCACAACACGACGCTGTGATGCATGATCCACGACCAGTTTCCTGTGAATCCGGCCTTTCTGACGTCCCACCGAGTTCCCCAAATACCTAAATATCAAATCATGGACGCCCAAATCCTGGTCACCTCCCGGCAACTTCTCCATCCTCCGCACCGTCGACGAAATCCCTGCACGTCGCATCCATCTCAACAAGGCGCCACGTCTTATTTGGTCCGATACTAGACTACTTGCGGCATATGCCATGCGATGAACCGGGTGAGAAGAACAGTTCGGAATCCTTGAAAATACTACAATAGACGGGTCGCTTCCGTCTAACGCACCCCAGCATGGGCCAAGCTCCCGATGAAAACCTCCCTGAGGTCAATCCACAACAAAGCCAGCCACTGCCAGTGGCATCATCCCTTCCCCAAGTAATTCCAGATGCCTCACCCGAGGCCCTCTCACCAGACGAGGTGGTCGGTCTGGCACGGTATTTTGCGGAGAGAGACAAGTATCCGGCGCTATTCGACAACACCCCCAAATACCCAACCGAACAGGGAACCGTTTATCGTGATTCACAACAATGGGTGATTGGAGAGACTCCGTCTGCATTAAGTCCGAACGAATCGATGCCCTGGGATGCGTTGCCAGCAGTTGATACAACCAGCCGTGTCTCTGTTCTCGACACGCCCCGGATCTGTGGTATTCGCCGCCGAACTCTTTTCTTCATTGTTGCTATCGCTCTTGTTGTCATTGCAGCGACCGTTGGAGGCGCCATTGCGGGAAGCGCCAGGGCACGGGGAAATTCCGACTCAACCACAGGTAGTAGTTCCATAGAGACGAGTTACAGGTGTGTAGTACTGCGTCATCCGATCTCGGTTTAATTAATGTGGGCTAATACCGCCCCTCCCGTAGTAACATTCCCTTCTCAAGTACCAAGCCAGGTTCGACAGAAACACTGACCATCGTATCCCCTATCGAGCCAACAATCTCGTTTCTCAACAACCAGACAAACCCCGCTGGCCTCGCCTTTCAAGGCTTTGCAGAACCAAAATACCAAGGCAAGAGCACGCCTATCATCCGCGACGAAGGCTTCCATGATTTAGGTGTCGACTGCAGGTCCTACGTCTGGCTCCCCGACAAAACAGACTGCTGCGTCACCTTTTGCGCAAACGAGACAACAGCCACTGGGTGGTGGTGCGATCCGCGGTACCGCACGAACATCTCCAGCGGCGTGATCCCGCGCATTTACATCTGGTGTAATCGCGGTAATAACCCAGGGGCAAATGAGACGTGTTCGTGAGATGATGTTGGGGCCTTTACAAGTTTGGAATATTATGATCCATCACAACAGAAGCTGGCTTGTGAGTTGAACTTATTTTTGTTTTGATTCCCCCATGTTTTACTACGGGGTCTGGAGGCATGGCAATGTTGCATGTGGCGATGATATTGTTCGGCTTTAATTAATTAGTTAGATTCTGTTCGGTTCGTTGAGACGACACCGGGGAATCTGATTTGGGATACAGATGGATACGCAGATTCGGAATCATTATCAATGTTAGATTCACCTATCCTTCCTAAAACGTGGAATACAGTTTTGATGAGGAAATCCTTTCTTTTCGGAAAGGAGATAATTATGGCATGGCAGGGCAGGGATTGTGGCTCACCACGCCGGGTGGTTTGCTCACCCCGATCGGTCGTCGCCCGGTGCCGCAGTCCCCCGCTTCTGTAAAGAGAGTCGTTATGGCCACACATTCCTTCCATCCCATGACTGAGCAGGAACTTTCATTTATGAGGGGGGTCTGATCGAAATCCTTGACGACTCGACGAGGGATGGATGGTGGAAAGGGAGACTAATTAGTCGGAAGGTTGGCCCGATTCCAAAACACATTTGTGCAGTAATCGTTTTTTTTTTTTTGTCAATCATATTTTTGCTGAGGTTAGGTTGTAAAATGCTTTTGTTGAACATGTCCACGCCAATGGCAGGTACAATCAGCAATGTTTACACACCCCGTTTTCCAGTCCTCCCCTCCCATGCAGCCTTTGAAAGCTCAAGAATTTCACTGCGGTCTACCGCAGCATCACACATACCTCTAAAGATGCCGTTCTTGTGTTGGAGTAGCTGCCATGAGTGATCACACTCCTTGACCTGCCCTGCCTCTAGACATCGCGACCCAACAACCGGATTGACCCCTGTTGGATTGACAGGGTCAATCACGTTAGTCAACAACTATCGCGATAGGTGGTTTGGTTAGCCACGTAGTGGTAGCCAGTGGGTTGTGTGGTGGTTGCATTGATCTATCTTGTTCTTTGTAAGAAGAAGGATTCTAACTAGGTTAACAGGAAGCCTTCTGATGTGGCCGATCCATATGGGTCCCTGTGGTCCCTATAATCACGTAATAGCTACCCCTTTTACCTTCTCAATGCTCCATGCCCCTTAAAGGGCCATTATTCCCACACTGGCAGTTTTTCTTTTATGCCGTGCTTTCGTTATTGTTGTTATAAACCTTATGATCACGCTTAACCCACCCCTGCACGCGCATCGTTATCGTGTTCGTATCAATAAGGGTTTGTAGTGCCTTGTTTGGTCTTGCTTTGGTTATAATATTGGCCGGGTTGTTGTTTCTATAGATTCAACGGACTTTGAAGATTTCCTATCTCTTATACGCTTATTGCAAGCTTATAATATCGATTATAAGCTGCTTTTCTTTCATAATTCTAAGCTTTACGAAATATTTGTATAGGAAGAACGAGTCAATATAGATAATAATAAAAATCTTCTTAATATTCAACTTAGCTAAAATTATACTAATTATAATATTAAAAGCAATTGCTATATTAACGTTATTAGCTATCGTGTAGATTTTAAAAATTAAAACGTTATAAATAACTTGTTTACATTTAGTAAAAAACTAATAAATTAAATTGTTAATTATTATAAACTCGCTATTATATAGCTTTTTATTTGCTAAAAAGATTATAAAACTAATTTATAAATTTAAGTTCTTATTATTAGCGAATAAACTATTAATAAAAATAAACAATTTTGTTATTAAAAAATTTATTAAAATAAAAGTAAAGTTATAATTAAAAAATTTTATTTGTTATTAAATTTGTTTGTTTATTTTAACAATATTTTTTTTTTAGGGTTTTTTATATTATACTATAATAAATAAATTAAATGCTACTTTGGGTTAGTAAATAAAAGCAATGTATATACTACGTACATATTGTTTAATATATTTTTAAAGGATAGTAATTTTTTAAAGCTTTTTGCTTTATTTTTTTTATTATAAAGGTTTTTATTATTATAAGCTAAAATGTAATTATTAAAAATTATTAGGTTTTTTAAGGTTAGTAGTTCCTTTAGCTTAACTATAAACTTAGTTTTTTTAAACTTATTATTTTTTAATATTTTAAATTTTATATTGCTTAACTTAATTATATTATTAGTTTATATATTAATTATTATAAAGTATTTTAAATTAAGCGCTATAATTAGTAAATAAAAGTTATAAGTAAAAATTGTTATATTTAATTGCTTTTAATAGTGCTTAAAATAAGTTGCTTATTAGTATATTTTTGCTTTAGCAATATTATATAGTAGTTAAATAACCTTTATAATTGTTCCTTTAAAGTATAAGTAATAGATTTCTTTAAAAAGTTGTACTAAAATTATTTGTTATAGTAGGGTTTTTAATTGGGTATACGCTTATATAATATTTTAAAGTTATAATTTTATTTTTTAAAGTAAAAAAGAGGGTGTAAAAGTAATAATAATTTATTAACTAGCCCGCTAAATTATTAAACTTTGTATAAAAATTACTTTTTTGCTTTTATTATTATAACTTTGAATAATAAAATATAACTTTTTATAAAATATATTAGTAGCTTTGTTTTTAATTTTTTTTATTAAGTATAATTTAAAAATATATATATTGTTATACTTTTTAAAATTGTACTATTTAAATTTAAATACTCTTTTTAAAATAAAAGCGTTAATTTCCTTTTTATTAAATTGCTTAAACAATTTGCTTACAATTATAATCTTTCTTTCTTTTTAAAATTAAATTGTTAAGTTATAATTAATTTATTTTTTTATTATTATATATATTATTATAAAAATAACTTTTTTAATTATAGTAATATTAATATTAAAAGTTTAAATTTTAAGCTTGTTTTTAAAGTTAAAAAGCCGTCCGTATTATTTTAAAGTTAAAGGTGCTTTTTTTAATAATGTTTAATTATTATTATTATTATAGTTAAAAATATAGTTAAAGTTATAATTAATTTTAGTATTTAAAATAACTATAATTTTATTTTAATAATATAACTTAATTACTATAATTTAAAAATTGGTTGGTTTTTTATTAATTTTAACTATATAGGTTTTTTCGTTTTGTATAAGTAAAATATGTAATTTAGTTTATTTTTATATTTTTTACTATACTTTAACTTTATTTTAAAATAAAAAGTTAAAAGTTATAAAGGTATTTAAATTATTTTAAATAGTAAAGGCTTTATTAATTTAATATTTAGCTTTAGCTTTTTGCATTTTAGCTATTACTTTGCGTATAATATTTGTATGCATTTTAATAAATAATAATAATAATAATAAAAAGAATATATATAAATAAGTTTTAAAAATAAATAATATAAGAATTAGTTTGTTAAAGCTAATAGTATTGTTTATTACTTTTATAGCTATTTATAAAATTTAGTTTAGCGTTATATTAATATTTTGTAAGTTTATTAAAATAATTTTATATATATATTATAATAGTTTATAATAACACTTTAGCTTGCTTATTAAATTATAAGCTTTAATAAAGACTTTTTTAATAATAATTGTTATTATTTTAACGTTATTATAAAATTTTATTATTATAAAGTTAGTATTAGCGTTAATAATAATAATATTAAATAATTTAATGTATATATTAATTTATATAATTTAAATAATATTTTAAATAGCTTTTACTATTATATTATAAAGAAATTATATTATTTAAAAAATAATTGCTTTATTAATAATATAAATAATAAGCTTTTTGCTAATATATATAATATTTGCAAAAATTTAATAATTAAAATTAATATTATTATAAATTATAAATTAAAATTAGCTAAGTAAGCTATTATATATTTAATATTAATAATAGAATTTTATAATCTTTTTTATAATATTTTAATTAAGCTTGTTATAACTAATGCAAATAAGTACTTTATATAAGCATTTAATTAAAAAATAGCTAAATTGCTAATATAATTAATATAATTCAATTTCTATTATATTATACTAAATTATAATTTTTTTAAGTTTATTTAATAAAAAGAATAAGTAACCTTATTTACAAACAATTAAATAGCTTTTTTTTTTATATATAATAATATTAAAAATATTATTAAAGTAAATACTATACTTATTTATATTTAAAAAGTAAAATAAAAATAAAATATTTGCTTATATAATTTAAAAATTAAAAATACTAAATAAAATCTTTATAATAATAATACTAAAAAAAATACTTTTAAAGTTATTACTAAATTATACTTAGTAGTTATTAGCTATTAAAAAATTAATCTTTATATTTAAAATTTTCTTTTATAATACTTAAACTTAACTTTTGCTAGCTATTAATACTCTAATTACTTTTATATTAAGTATAATTTTTTAAAAAATCTTTATATTATAATAGCTTTTAAAATAAAAAATATATATAAATTTATTAAAAGTTTATTACTTAAAAATATTAACTTTTATAATAATATAAATAGTTGCTTAATTATTTAAAATAATAGTAATTACATTCTTATTAATTATATAGTAAAATATATAAAAGCTTTTAAATAATATATTTAAACCTAATTTTTATTAGCTATATTAAATATTAAATTCGTTAATATTAATTTTAATTTTAACTTTAAAGCTATTAATATTAATACTTTTATAATTAATTAAAAATATTGCAAAATTATTATTTTTATTACTATATTCCTATATATAGCGCTTTTATTATTATTATTTTAGTTAGTACTTAAAAATTAAGTGCTTTATAAACTAATAACTTTATTTTTTATATATAAAGTATTTTTTAACGTTATTATTATTATAACTATTATTATTATTAAAAAGTCTAAATAATTGCTAAAATCTGCTATTATTATAATAATTTCCTTAGTTATTATTTTTATTACTAAATTAATTGCTACTTTTATACTATTAGTTAACTTAATATTATTTGTTTTTATTATTATTATTAAAGTTATAATAATAAGAATTTTAAGCAATATAGTACTATCCAAGGATTTGTTTATAATATTGTAAGTAAATACCAATTGTATTTTGCAAATTAAAAGTAACGTTTTTAAAAGTAATTATTAGCTTAATAATAATTAATATACAAACTTTAACGCTTTAATAAGTATTAATTAACTATTTTGTAAAATTATAATTATTTTAATAATTATTTAATAATTTTTTATAAATTTTTTATAATTGTATAATTATAATTTTAAAGTTTTTTAATAAAGTTTTATTTAAATTAGTTGCTATAATTTATTAAAAAATAATAAATTATTATTTTTACAAATAAAACTATTAGTTTTTAATTATATAGAAAAATTATTTAGTTTATTATATTATTTAATTAAAAGAAAAGCCTTTTTTAGTAATATAATTATAATAAAATTGCTTTGCTTTATTCTTTAATATAATTAAATATATTTTATAATATATATTTTATAAAACTTTTGCTTTTTTGCAAAAGTTTTAGAAAATTTTAATTTTTATATTTAATATATTATAAAGCTCGCTATTAAACTTTTTATTATTATTATATAGCTTATTTAAATTAGTTAGAATTTTTATTATAATATTAATTATAAGAATTTTTATACTATACTTAAATATAATATTTAAAATTTTTAGAATTTCAATTTTAAAAGTTTTAAAGGTTTTAAGCTAAATTATTAAAAGATTATCGTTATTATTGTTAATAACGTCTTTTTTTTTTCTTTTGCCTTTTTTTTTTAATTTTTAATAGTATTTAAATTATAATATAATTTAAACTTATTTTTTTATATAATAATATATTTGCTAAGCTTTTACTTTAGCTATTTAAAGAACTTATTAGCGTTTATTAAGTTATAAAGCTAAGCTAAAATAATATTATTACTATTAAAATAAATATTATAGTTATTAAAGAAATACTTAAGGGTTATATAAAAGGTTTTGTTAAAATCCTTAAAAATGTCTTTATCCCAATTTTAGAAGTTTTTTTTAAACTAAATAAAAAATATTTTATTAGTAAGTTCGTTATTTTTATAAATATTAAAATAGTTAATTAAATAAATATTTAAATACTTTAATTTACGTTAATTCTTATTATTAAAGTCAAAATCTTTACTTTCTTAAGTAGGGTCCGTAATATTAGCAATCTTAGGGTTATTATATAAAGCTACTATATTATCTTTATATTAAAATGTTTTTATTTTATATAAATGTAGTAATAGAGGGGTAGGTTAATAGAAGGGTTAAGTAAATAAAGGGGTTCTTTATAGTAATTAAAAGGTTATAAAGCTACGATCGCGGTCGCAATCGCTTTAATCGAAATGTATAATGGACGTAAGTAGCCGATTATAGCGAGGTATGCCTTCTTTTTAACTACCTTTAAAGCTTTCGTTTTGCTATTTCCCTTAAGGGTTTTACGTGTTTAGAAGAAGCTTGCTCGCGCGCGCTGTTATAATGCCGTTAAGGCTTTCTATATATAGGTAGTGCCCTTCCTATATCGAAATGCATACCGCTTCCTATCTAACGATTGTAATTACTTAGTAGTAAATTACAATCGTTACTACTACCGAATCCTTGCTGCTTTGTGGTTGAATTATATTAAGTCAACTACTAATTAGTGTTGGATTAATAGGGTTAATTACGTTAGTTAACAACTATTGCAATAGGTAGTTTGGTTAGCTACGTAGTAGTAGCCAGTAGGTTATATAGTAGTTGCATTGATCTATCTTGTTCTTCGTAAGAAGAAGGATCCTAACTAGGTTGATAGGAAGCCTTCTGATGTAGCCGATCCATGTAGGTCCCTGTGGTCCCTATAGTCACGTGATGGCTACCCCTTTTACCTTCTCAATGCTCCATGCCCCTCAAAGGGCCATTATTCCCACAACCCCATTCCCGGATAGCCCCTCTAAACACTACCACGATACTAAAACAACCACAACTTCGTTAATTTTGAAGCTATTTACAAGCTAATTAGTCCTTTTTATTCCTCTTTTAGCCGTTTAATTGTATTAAGTGCGCAAATAATTGTTTTTTGCGCTTCTTCCCTTTCTTCCTCTACTTTAATTAGTGCTATGGTCTTTCTTTGTTTAGCGGGTTGTTCGCTAGCTAATTGGGTAGCTATAATGTTTTCAATCCTTGTAAAGCAATTATTAGTAGGCTTTTTGACTTTTTTCTTTGTATGCAGCTTGTGAGCTTCTAATTTAGTAGCTAGGTCAGTTACTTGCGCTTTTAATTCTGTAATTTTTGCATTCTTTATGTTTAAGGCTTTCCTTATTTTAAAAAAAAGAATTTGGACATTCCTTTTAGTTGGGTTAATAATTGCTTGTATAACCTCCTATTGTTCTCGAAAGTCTTAGCCCTTTTAGAGAGTTTAAAAAAAACTAAATTTTAGTATAGGAAGTAGTGTTGAAAGTAGTGTAGGTAGGTGGATAAGGGCATTTTTATAAACAATTATATTAAGGTTGTTTAATATAGCTGCTAGTTTGAAAAGATAAATACTAGTTTTTTTAAAGCTAGAAATTAAATTCCAAGTATTTATTTTTTTATTGGATGTATTTTTATAATAGTATAGAAAGCGTTGTTTATTAATAGCTATTAAAGTAGTAAAAATAACTAAGGCTTTTGTATTTTGTTTAAAGTAATTTTTTAATATAAAAAAAACTATATAATTAAAAGGTTAGGTTTTATAAAAGGTATATAAAGGTAAATAAACCAATTATACTTTATTTTTCTATATTTTTAATATAAAGTTAGCTATTATATAGCTTAAGTATTTATTAAAGATTAAGAAGCACTATTTTAATAGCTTTTTTAGTTTAGTTTAAATTAAATAAACGTTTTTAAGCTATTTGAAAGCTATTTTGGCATTATTCTAGCCAATAAGCGAGTAATTGTATTTTTAAATAGGAAAGTCCTTTTTTAAAGCTAAATTTAAAAGGAACTACTGCCTTTGTAAGCTAGCCTTTGTAAAAACAATAACTAGCGATAATTTATAGCCCTTTACAGTGCTATATTTAATAATTGAGACCTAAGTAGTTGCGTTAGACCCTATAATATAAGCTCTGCGTGTAAGAGAGCTCCTTATTACTTTTCTAGCTTTTGTTTTGAGTTCTTAAAAGCTGTACTCGTCTATGTTAGCGATATTGGCTAGTATAATGTTTTTTTCCTTTAATTAAGCATCCAACTAAGCAAAGAAATCTTTGTACGCTTTATGAATAGATTTACGTATTCGACTGGCTTCTAGAATTTGGGATGGCTTTATTTTGATTTTAGGGTGGCGGTTGAGAAATTGGTTAAACTAACGTAGGCTTAGGGCTTTAATGTCGCTTCCCTTACGCAATATAGCTTTAACGAAGCCTACAAGCTAACGACGGTTAAGAGCTCTGAATGTAGTTTTAAGGTCGAAGCCTAGTTAACAACGAAGCTTTCTTGTGAGGGAGAAAGGCGCTGTTTATTTTCCTTAGCTCTGTGTGCTGTGTGCGAGCTATGGAGTTGGTTTGACAACGTGGAAGTCAGTATACTATATTGCGCTGCGGGTTTTTTCTGGGTAAGTTCGTCTTTAATGGCTTCAATAGCTAATTTAATTAACTGCTTATGGATAGATTCCATTTTTAAATATGAAGAAATTTGGCCTAGAATTGAATAAGTTGTGTTAAATTGAAGTGGGTGGTGATGGAAATGGCGGTGTGTGGTGCCAAGTCCGGAAGTGGGGTTGATCTGGTAATGGGGTCAAGATGTCTAGTCCGATGATGCGGTCGTAATTGACAACCATGCGGAGACAATGCGCAATCGTGATGACGGTAGCATCCAAGTTGCGAACACAGGCTTGGATTTTGAGGTCCGAGTCGTGGTCGATTGATGCCGTGGCTTCATCAAGAACGACAATCTTGGAACCCTTGAGGACGGCGCGTGCGATGCATACGAGCTGGCGCTCTCCCAGAGATATGTTGGAGCCCATCTCTGCCATGGCAAACAATAGATCTCCAAACATTAATTCTCTCTCATTCTCATTCCTCGAATCAAGCAAGCCGACCCGAGCCAGGGCGTCAAAAACCTCCGTGTCCGTGTGCTCGTTGAACGGGTCCAGGTTCACACGCAGGGTGCTGGCAAAGAGCATAGGGTCCTGAGGGACATAGGCTAGCCTACTGCGCAAGGTATGCAAGTCGACCTCTTTGGTGTTCACGCCGTCGACCAGAATCTGCCCGCTCTCGATCTCGAGACCGCGCAGCAGCGTTAACGCCAAGTTGGACTTGCCAGCCCCGGTGCGGCCGACGATGCCCACTCTCTCTCTAGGCCTGATATGAAACGAAATATTACTGAGGACGGGTTCGTGGTGGGGTGCATATCGTGCGGTCACGTCCCTGCATTCCACTGATCCCGAGGATGGCCATCCTGGAGGAAGGGCTTGCGGTCTGCTCAGTGTGGCTTCTTGGTCGCCTTGGTTCAGGTCAATGCAACCTCGGATGCGTTGTAATCTGTGAAAATGTTAGATGTACGACTCCAAGCTCAGTTTACAGGATCCCTATTATTTTATCCCGAGTAGTAGAATTTCCGCTAGTCAGGGGCGGAAAAGGGGAGGTAGACTAAACAAGAGACACTGCTTACGAAGTCATATTCTGAGAGTTGGCCGTATAATACCGAATCGGTCACAACACATGCTCTGAAAACACAATCGCATACGAAACGCTCAAACCAATGGCGCTGGCGTCCCCCCCGTTGCTGCTTGTGATGGAGAATAGGCCCACAAACAGCGAGACGAACGCGCTGGTGAAACTAAGCCGAAGTACTAGCCACCGTTCCGTGGCCAGCAAGAATAAGGACGGCTGGTTCCACTTTACGAGCAGAGCGCGGCTCATGGCCGAGTACTGTCTCTCGGCGCCGTATGCACGAATTGTGACGACCCCCGAGAGTGTCGAGCCGAGGTGCTGGAAGACAGGCGAGCGGCGTGTTGCCTCCATGGTTTTCAGGTCACGCGACGACGTGATGTACACGGTCGCGATGACGTAGTACATGCCGCTGATGAACAGACCAGGCAAGAAGAAGGCGGGTGTGATGACAATGATGAGCACCGTGATACCCGCAAGCGCACCGGCAAAGTGCAGCGTGGCGATGGCTAGCACAGCGAGGTCCTGGTCGACTGTTTGCATGTCCTCTGAAAAGAGGCTAATCAGTTGGCCGAAGGAATATTCGTCGAAGAACTTTGATGTTGCGCCCAGTATGTTTTTGAGGAGTGTGTCGTGGATGCGAGCCGACGCGGTCAGCGAGCCAACCGACAGCAGATATAATCTCATGAAGCCGATGAAGAGATAACCTGCTAGCAGGAGGGCATAGACACTGAAATAATACCACAAGTCCAAGACAGTCTTCTCGCTCGTAGCCGAACCCTGTGCTTTTACGGTGGCACCGGAGAGCTGCTGAACCCACCAGTTGACAATGATGGACCCGGCTTGCTGTGCCACAAAGAAAAAGACAAGGAAGATCCAGAACTGCCATCCGCCCATGATGGAGAGATACCTCATCGCAGTCTGTGCCGGTCTGGCTGCATCGGAGTGTGATCTGGATTCTTGAGAGGTCGACCCTCTATTTTCCGTCGCCAACTCGTCTTTCGGTGATGTGGTCTGGTTTAGGTCTCTAGGCTTTGTCGTGAGATTACCGCTTAAGTCTAGTTTAGCAATCACCAACTCAAGAAGATGTCCTTGGAAACCAACTCGGATGGGGCGCCCGCTCCAAGGACACTCCCATCCGGACCAAACTTGACGACGTAATCAGCGCCTGGCACTGAGAGCGCCACATTATGCGTTGCGAGAATACAAGTCCGTCCCTTCATCATAGCGCCCCTGATACACCTCTCAAATATCCACGCAGCCGTATGTGCGTCGAAGGCACTCAGGCAGTCGTCCAGCAGCAGGTGCTGCGCATTGGAATAGACCGCCCTCGCCAGCGCCACTCGCTGTTTTTGACCCCCCGATAGCGCGACCCCTCCGTCCCCGACAGACGTCAAGTCGCCCATTGGGAAAATCCTGAGGTCTGATTCGAGAGCACACGCGTGTAGGACGGCGTGGTAGCGTGTTTCGTCGAGCGGCTGCTGGCCGAATAGGCTGATGTTATTTCGCACCGTGTCGTTGGCGAGCCATGCTTCTTGGGCGCAGCACCCCAACGCCTCGACCAGCTCCGTTTCAGGGTCTATGGGCAACGTCTCGCGGGGAGCGGCAGCAGGTATATTTACGTGTCCGGAAACAAGGGGCATCTCGCCCAAGAGTGCGTAGAGGAGGGAAGACTTGCCGCAGCCTGTCGGTCCAATGATGAGGTTGAGCTTGCCGGATTTCAACTTCAAGGTCAGATTCTTGAGCGTGAAGCCTTTATCTGCTTTCTCCTCCTCTGGAGCACTATCGTGAGACGGGGGCTGGGGGTTTGATGCGTCATCTGTGCCTGGCCACGCAAAGGTTGCGAATTCACAGCCGATCCCATCCGACTTTTCAGTCTCGGCATTCCTGAGCACGACATACTTGCCCGTTTCTTCTTGCCCTAGGAATCTTTCCACGCGTCTGAGAGAGACCAGAGACCCCTGAATACGAGCGAGCATGCCGACAAAGTCGTCGAGCGGGGCCTTCAGGAGGTTGAACAGCGAGAGCGACGTAAACGCGAGTGAAGGCGTCAACGCCTTGCCTTGGACCACTGCGTAGCTGAAGAAAGACGAAAATTTGATGAGCAGAGGCAGGCCATACCAGATGGTCGCAGCAGTTGACCACAGGAGGTAGCGGGCGCGGAGGACACGGAGCTCCATGGCCACAACCAGGCCAATACCGGCAAATGCGCTCACCCCCAGGGTCAGGTAAAGCAGCCCGACGGCCAGGAGGATCTGCACAGGCACCGAGGCCCAGAGTTGATGCATGTTGGCTGCTGAATCGGCAATGGTGCTGATGTCGTTGGTGAAGAGGTTCATGATGGTCCCCATGTCTGCTCCTTGTTCCTCCTCATTTTCTTTGTTAGACCCGGTGGTGCTGATGCTCATTGGACGCCTCAGTGCTTTCTGGTAGACGTCGTTGATGAGCATGGTTTTGAGTCGAAGCCCGATCTTTTGTCCAATCCACAATGCATGAGCTTCGACAGCCGCGGCAAGAATACTCGCCAGAAACGCCAGCAACACCAGCCCCTGAGCCTCTCATACAGAGGACTGAGCCGTGCCCTCGGCATATTGTAGGATCGACCTCAGAAGAAGTGTCGGCACAAAGGCCAAAATTCCAAACACGGAGGCTAAAGCTGCCTGGGTTGCCAGCTCAGGTCGAAACCGCCGTAGGAGAACATGAAGTAGTGATGAGCTGGGTTGATATTAGCCAGCCCTTCTAATCTTTACCAGATATATGTGGTGGGGCTAACCTTTTTGTCTTGCTATGCTGGATCGGACTGATATCGCCAGCGTCGAGCAGCATACCGTGGGCGCCCAAAGAAGGGATATCCTGCAGTTGCCCGTTGCGCCAGGCTCTGAAAAGCATATGATCAAGCCAGGCAAAAGACCAGAAGCTCAAGACGCTGGAGCGAGACTCTCCAATTGGGTCCGATTTCAGAAAAAAAGCCGTTTTGGGCTTGGCATGTTGATGCGAGGGTGGTGATGAGAAGAGCGGACGACACCTTGGCGGCCGTGGTTATTGATCCCATGTCCCATGCGGTTATCATATCGACAAGCCAAGAAAATGCATAAAAGAAGACTGAGTGGTATCCAGCAGCGCGCTGAACATGTCCGAGGCCGGGCGGAGTGAAAATACGCAAGAGGTATAGCCCGCCCATGTAGGTCCAGAACGCGGGGCCGGTGCAAGGGCCATAGTCTCTGTGTGTACTAAGGGAAAGGGATGTCGCGACCAAAAGACCTTCGAGGAGACTCGAGGTTTGCTCTCGAAGGGACTTTGCCGAGGGATGGACGTTATCTACTCGGATATGAGGTGTTTGCAGTTGGTACACGAGCAATGCGGCAGATATTGCGAGAAGGATGAGAGAAGGTTGATATTCAGAACAGCTGCAATGTTTCCGATCAAAATATGTGCTTGTTGGCCAACTCAACTCATGAGATGAAATAGGGTGGGTGAGGGGGTACTCTTACCGCTCAACCAAGTCCCGCACAAATTTCGTGGAATCAGGATCCCCGTCCAAGGACGAAGCCATCGCTTCGCTTAGGTATTAATGATGGGCAACGCCTTTCCGCGTATCGCCTTGGCCTAATTTTCACCGTGGCCCGCCTAAAAGCAAGCTTGCCATCTCCTTTGGGGTTGGGACGAGGCGAGGTCGAACTCGGATGTGTCAAGAAGGGCGTGAATGAAGAAAAAGAAGGAAGTTTTGTTGGTTTACGAAAGAAATGTCTTATCTTTTTCATCTGGTGCTGTTGGGAGTTGAGCTGCGGTTCAATCGAGTTCACTTCCAACAAAGCTGGACCCAACTCCTCCAATTCGGCCGGCTGCAGGTGCTGACGGAAATTATGCCCATGGATGGAATCGCCGTCTAATTGCAGGGCAGTTTGGGGGCCAAAAACTTCCAGTTAGCAGAGAACTTGCACGATTGAGAAAGTTCATTAAAATAAGGTAGCTTTGAATGAGTCCAGTACAATCAATTTCTCATAACTACCTATCTAGCTTACTCAACTACTAGTAAAAAACAAAACAAAAAACAGGCTTTGCCCCTGAATCAATGAATGAACCTGACGGTTGGCCCCCTCCCCTTGCCAACCAAAGACATACACTCAACTCATATCTCTGCCGCGCAATTGAAGTCCTTACTTGCGAGGGTCAGTATAGGTGATCAGGCTAACGAGGTCCTGGTTGTTGGAAAAGGCCGCCTTCTTGAACGCAAACGTGCGGCCGCCGGGGAACACAAAGTTCTGCAGCTGGGTGACGGGGATGTCGACAAAGTTTGTGCTCGTGGTGCGGGACAGGGTCTCCCCGAAGCTATCTACAATGGAGTTGTAGTTGAGGAACAGGTCGCGGAACCCGTCAATGTGCTGGCGGTTGCTGCGGTCCGACGAGGTAGTCGTCTTCTTGAACACGAGCGTGTCATTGGCGACCCCGACGCTGTACGTGTCCACGATGGTCTTATCCACCACGTTGCTGGGGTCCGAGCTGCTCGATAGCGCCTCGAGCTTGAGCGTCACTAGGATGTTCTGCGTCACGGTCACGGCGGTGCCGGCAAACGTCACAGTCATGGAGTAGGAGCTGTCGACGCCGATCTTAGCCAGCGCGCCGTTGAGCCCCGCCTGGTCGAACGACGAGTGCTTGTACGTGTAGTTGATGACCTGCGCTCCCGTCGGCGAGGGATTGTCGGTAGGTGTCTGGTTCCCCGACGGGGTGACCTGCAAGATGACGGCCGCCTTGCTGACATTGTACGTGGCCCTGGCGTCAAAGGCCCAGCAGTTGGCCCGGGCCTTGGAGAACAGCTGCGAGCGGAACCAGCCGGCAAACGCGTTGCGGTTGACCGAGATGACGCCGTCGTGGTCGGTCAGCTCGGCCGGGGTGACCCAGTTCCAGTCAAAGTTGGCAGCGGGCGGGAGGGGTTTGCCATCCACGGCGCAGAGGTAGTTGAGCACGTCGAGGTCGTACGAGGTGGCCGAGACGGGCTTGTACGTCTGGGTGTGGAAGTTGAAGCTCGTCATGTGCAGGGTGGAGGCCTGGCGCAGGTTCGAGGTGACGGTGGCGCCCAAGATGGGCTCACCGTTCTTGCGCAGCGTCTGGAAGTAGCCGTTGCGGAAGTACTGGTCCAGAAGGGTGGCCTCGATCGATCCAAAGGTCACGCCCGAGATGGTTGGCGCAGTGGCAAGCTGCGAGTTGGTCAAGTCGAAGAGCAGCTGCTGCACGCTAAAGGTGTCGGCACCGAGGTTCATGATGGCCGTCTGCACGGCCTTTGGGAGCTTGGTGTAGGCGCCTTTGTCCACAGGGTCGAGACGAAGGTCGACCTTGGAGCTGAAGGTCCAGGGCTTGTTGGGGTCCTGAGAGGCCTTGAAGGTTTTGACGGGACCAAACATGCCCCCCTGAAGGGACATAATAGTGAACTCGGAGCACGGCATGTTGAAGGTGACCTGCGATGTGTCTCCTCCGAGGACGATAATGTCGCCGGGGTCGTTGCCACCGGGGAGGCCAATCTGGGCACGGAAGCCAGCCATGAATCGGGCACTGATGAGCTTTTTGACGCGCGCGTCAGAGCCAGCCAAGTTGCCCGGGAGGGTGAAGGGGTCGAGGTTGCCTGTGCGCTTGAGGAGCTCGTTGAAGTCGATGGGAACCGGGTTGCCATCGTCGTCGGCCACGAAGCAGTATCGCACCATGGGCTCGGTGAGACCTGAGAGAAAGTACTTCATGGTGGCGTTGATGCTGCTCTGCGTCGTGGCAATGACAAAGTCGTACCCATAGCGAGGGCTGGTGAGGTTGGAAAGTTGCCAGGAAGACATGATTGGCAGTTGCATGGGGTGGGAAATAAGATAGGGTTTATAGTCTGAAAGAAGTGGGTTCTGTGTCTGTTGGACCTGATACTGATGATTGCGATCTTGGTTTGGTGACGAGATACGACCAAAAATCTTGCTCAGGGGGTGGGGTTCTTATACCTGTTTGTTTGTCGAAACACGCTACGTCTTCAGTCGTAACTCCACGAATGAGACCTCGAAGTTTTGGGAACTTTCAGACTCTCGATCAAGACGCCAATATCGACAGCACTATCCTCCAAGAAACGAAGCACGACTTGGTTGTTCAGCTGGTTTTGTTATTGTGTTCAACTGAGTTAGAGTCTGGTTCTCCAATGGCGATGGCTACAAACGATATGGGCCGCCAAAACATCCACACGACCTGAGTCCATAGACTATGTCTGGATTCGTTTATTCAGGTCACCTCAACGTCGTGTTCATGTCCCGTCCCTCCTCGATATTCCAATAGTGATAGTCACGAAGCCATTGCCCGCCGCTGAATGCCTGCACCGCTTTGACGCCATCATGCACCATCCTGGTTGTTCAGGTCTCCTCAAATTCGTGTTCAAATGTCTCTCCAATCGTTATTCCTGGATGGGCAATGTTGATGTCGCGATGCTACTCTGATGCCATGCACCAGCTATACTATCTTAATATTTGGCTTTGCTATGCGGTTGACCTGTCTTGGTGGTTATACGACGGAGTTGGCTGAAAGGAGTTACTACTGCGACGGACTTACCGAATGCGTGCCAAGGGCTGGAGGGTTCGGCGGGTTATGCCAAGATAATCGACCCAGTGGCGGCCAGGGTGCATATGCATGCAACCACTGGGGCTGTGGTTCCCTCAGCTTGGTTCAGCTCTTCAGAGGTTTAACGAACCTACACTCCAGCTCCCTGAGCTGATATTGGTCAGGGCGGCATATCTATTACATGGTAACAAAGCCGGGGCTGGCTGACAAGCTCATTGCATAAAATCTATTATACGGTCAGCAGATCACGCCATTTACGGCAACTCAACGCTTGGCCCAATGTCAAGACTCTCGACTAGTCTTCTTGCGATACTTGCAGTAAGGACTGAGACGACATTCAGCAATTGAGGCTGGCTGGAGAAGCACAGACTTATCTGGAATACGAGGTTTCCCCAGTCGTAGGGGGTGGGGGCGTTGACGGCGCGATGGGTTGACCGCCAAAGAGGTCTCCAAACGGGAGTCTGCAAGTTCATCACGACGATGAGAGTGTAATTGCGAGACATGTAGGCCTGGAATGTTGACAAAAAAAAAAAAGGTTAAAAGGCGAGCCAAAGGTCCCTTAAGAAGAAGAGTCCTGAACTTGAACAAAGCTTTCAACACTCTTCACTCATCAACAATTTGACCTCATCAATCTCATGCAAAATTCACAGTACCACCAACTTCACTGAAAGTTCAACCTCTTCTTGTTTCTTCCCCCTTGCACCTTCTCTCTTCATTTTACCCAGAAGAAGAAGAGAAAAAAAACAGACACAATGAAGCTCACAGCAGAGTCCACCTTGATGAAGAACCAGAAGCATGCTCAGGTCATGGCACCTGAGATGGCCTTCGAGGTTCTTCAGACCGCCGAAGGAGACTCGCTCTTCTTCAGCATTGGGGATGACCATGTCTTCTACATCACCCGCGAAGCCCGTGACTCCCAGACGGGCTGGTCGCGGATCGATATCTCGTCGTCCGTGTCCAAGGTCCAGGGCGTCAAGGTCGTCGCCAAGTCGTTCGCCGTGTCTCAAGACCCCGCCAGCACGCTCGTCGACATTGCCCTGGTCGTCACGGTCAACAATTCGGATCTGCTGTTCAGCTGCTTTGGACACTCCAGCAGCAGCGCGTCGTGGACTGCCCCTGTTGTCTGGACCGCTATGCCGTTTGATGCGGCTGGTGCCAGCGCGCCATCGCCCCTCGTCATTGCTGGCGTCTACCTTATGAGCACCACCTCAGGCCCTGCCTTGTCTCCCCAGCAGAACTGCTTCGTCGACGTCCGCCGCAACCCTTCGGACCCCCTGGCTCTGCTGGACCGGTACTACGTCCAGCCCAAAGGCACCCGCAAGTGGGTGAGCCACGCCCTCCCCATCGACCTCAAGGCCGGCTCCATCTCCAGCTGTCTCGGCCATCGATCCATTGACGGCAAGATTCCCGGCATCTACACCTTTGGAGCTCTCGAGAACACCAAGCAGCTCATTTTCGTGCCCCAGTATAGTCAGTTCCGGCCCGGTTTCCCCCCTGTCGTCTCCCGTCTTGTGGTTCCAGCCGGAGCTACCTCAATTGCCTCGGCTGTAGGCTCTTCGGGGTTAACGAGCCTGTTTGTTGCCGCTTTGGATGGGCTGCGGGTTTTTGCCCCTGACAGGCAGCTCGAGGGCTCAGCATCCACCCTTGTTGTGCCGTCGGTTACTGTGGCTGGCCGCAACCTTCTCGCTGGACTGTCTTCTCTTTCTGCCTCGACGACTGGCGGCAGAACCGTCGTGTGGGGCATCAATGCCCAACGAGATCTTGTCTACGTCTCTTGCCAAGAGGGAGACGAGGCCAATCCGTCGTCATGGACTCCCCCCGTGCCACTTGCTGCCGGCGTCGAGGACTACGCCTCTTACATCAACGTCCAGAGAAGCAACAACGTCCTCTTCGCCCACATTAACAAGGAAGACATGCTTCAGCTCACCCAAGACCCCGTTACGTCGGAGTGGAGCTCTCGCAAGATACACCTTCCCGCCACCGATGTCAACGACCTGATCGAGTACAACACCTATAGCACCCAGATAACCCAGACCAAAGACGACGGTACGCTGGCCACCCAGTTCTCGGTCAACGTGTTCTCGACAAGCCCGGTGCCCGTCTACATCAACAACAAGTACCAGTTCCTGACCCCAGACGTGCCAGTTCTCGCCACGGCCAACTCGTGCGGATCCATCACCATCATCCAAGAGACCCAGAGTCTTACAGCCGTCGGCTACACCTTGACAGTCTCAGGGTCGCCTGGTGCCGGGGGATCCTTGGCCGTTGACCCCCTTGACAAGGCCATCAAGACACTCTCAGGCATCACAGACGGCAACTCGCTAAAAGGGACCACTGTCAAGACGGCAGATGGAAAGACCAAGTCGCTCCTCCCGACTGATGTCACTGGAGACACCGCCAACGCGGCCGCCACCGGGATCAAGCAGTTGCTGGCAGTCAAAGATTCGTTGGCACCCCCGCAGCCGCGACTTGCTCTGATACGCACAACGGCACTTGCCACAGTAGCCAGACCTGCCCCTTCCACCTCGACCAAGCTCCAGCCGTCGTTTGGCATGTCGTTCACTGCCAATGGCGAAGCCACCTTCCACGATCACTACGAGGCCCAGCAGCTCCATCAGTCCTTGTCAACCAAGGTTGTCGTCAACCGATCTCTAGGGAAGGCCACAGCCGCCACCGCCGCCGCCAGCCAGTCCAACGGGGTTGAGATGCTGTGGGGCGACCTCATCGCCTGGGCGAAGCGGGCCTGGCGCGACGTGTCGAGTTTCGTGGTCGAGTGGGCTGACAAGGCCTGGAAGTTTGTGGTCAGGATTGGCGATGCCATCTACAATGCCATCCTCGATTCGGTCCATGCCGTCGTGGCTGGCATCGAGTTTGTGCTGCAGAAGATCAAGGTGGCCTTTGACGACCTCGTGGCCTGGCTCGGGTTTCTCTTTGACTGGCAGGACATGCTGCGCACCCAGCGGGTTGTCGAGAACTTGATACGCCACTCGCTGGGCCGCGTGGTCAGCACGCTGGGTGCGGCCGAGATCACGGTGCGCAAGACGTTTGACAACCTCGAGAGGAAGATTAACGGCTGGGCCGGCATTTCGGATCTGGGCTCGACCGCCTCGGTCGGATCGTCGACGGCGTCATCGGAAAGCGGTGCTATGAAGAGCCCGGAGTCGTCGTGGGCCTTGTACCACACCAACAACGGGGTCGAAGGGGATACCATCAAATCCACTGACAAAACTCCAGCACCGCCTGCCAGTGATGCCGAGAAGGCCTTGACGGAGGGCGCAGCCTTCCTCAAGCCGTTCGAGGACAGCTTCACCAAGCTGGGCCAGAAGGGCAAGACCGAGATCTTCGACACGCTGGGATCCCTCTCGCCCCTCGATCTGATCAAAAAGCTGGCGGCCCTCATCGCCGACACCGTCCTCAAGGGCATTGCCGACGCCACCATCTCGCTGTTCCAGCTCCTCAAGCTGGCCATTAAGGGCCTGATGGACGTCATCGACGAGCCCATCGAGATCCCCATTCTCTCACCCCTGTACAAGAAGCTCACAGGCGAGAGTCTGACGCTTCTCTCCGTGCTCAGCCTTGTTGCTGGCGTTGTGGTGACGCTGGGCTACAAGGTCGTCACCAATGCCTCTCCCTTCCCTGACACGGCAGACACCAGGGCCCTCATCGCTGCCAGGGACCCAGACACTTTCTTCAAAGCCTTCTTCCAAGGCTCGACCGCCACGGCCAATGGCAAACCAAAGTCATTTGCACCATCATCGCTGGCAGCAGCAGCAAACGGCGTTGTCCCAACCGGCGAAGCCTTGACCAAGTCGTCAGCGGTATGCTGGCTCCTCGCCGAAGTCGGCTCCTTCCTCGCGATCCCGTACGTCGTGTGGAAATCCACGCCCGGAACATCCATCGACGAAACGACTCCCCTCGTCGGGACCGCTCCGAGTCCGGCAAGCAAGAAGAAGAACCTCCTCGGCGCCCTCTTCGCGGCCGGAGTATTCGGGTGCTTCACGGCCCCCGGCCGGATGTCAGACCTGTACTTTGACGCCGACCACGCCGACTGGGTCAACGGGGTCAACTCCATCACGACGTGCTGCGTGGTCGCCAAGAACATTGCCGACAATCTGATTGGCGCGTTTGCGCCGGATTTCTTCAATAGCCAGTGGAAGCCGCGCCTCACTCTCGTGGCTGACGGCCTGCTGGGCGCGTCGTTTGCCGCGTTCGTGGTCGGCAGAAGCATCGAGATTGATGCAGCCAGGAAGAAGCATGAGAACAAGGACAAGGATATTACGGCCGTCGTGGCCGTGACGTGCCAGTGTGTGGCAAACTTGTCGAGTCTGGTGAATCTCTCGGGCAGCGCCAACGCGGCGGCGGGGGTTTTGATCTTTAAGCAGGTGGCCTTTGGGGTCAGGGGGGCCATGTCGTACGCGACCGCAATGCTTATTGCTGCGTCGTGAAGTCTGTCTGGGTGGAGATTTTGGTGTAAGAGGAGGGAGGAGGAGGGGGGAAGGGACGATGAGGAAATGAGAAGTGGGGAGGAGTGATTGTGCTTTTCGTCTGATGGTCACCTTGGACACTCCTTTGTGTTTTCTTCTGTCAACAGCCGACCAACGCCCATCTCTTTTTACATTTCCTTTGTCAGCAGCCCGCCAATCTGAACGCCCACGTCCCTTCAAAGTTGGTGGCTCCGTGCAAAACACTGCCAGCACCACGCCAAACGACGCATGAAGGTGAGGTGTGGCATGAGCTCCCTTATTTTCTTTGTATCTCCTAGGTACCTTCGTCGTAGCTCTGCGAGCAACTTTCTAGACTAGTTAATTAATGATCAACCTCTCAGTTTTGCGGGCCGGATATAACCACTGAACGAGTCGTCCTGGCCCAACATTTCCGATGCAACGGCAGAGTCGTAAAACTCCGAGCTTACTATGGCGGGCAACCAAATTGCATCATTAGTAATACCTACTGAGTCTCGACCGCCTAAACTCCAGCAGCAGCAGCATCATGGACAGTGTTGGTCTCTAAATAATGCTGTTATTGGCCCACCTTACATGCTGCCATGTATAACCTTGGGCTCTTACCCCTCAACTTTTTGGCCCGTTTAACCCACCACCATCACAACCATGTATTGCCATATCTCAGTCTCGTTCTGCCTGCGTTTAGTGATCTTTATTTCATCTCTCGCCACTCATCAAGTCTGGGTTGTCGAGGGTGGGAAGCTTCCTCCGCCAGCTGTCACGCAGATCTACCAGTACTCTGATGGCACCTGGATTGAGAATCTGGCCATACTTCCATCCCACCACCTTCTCCTCACCGCATTCAACCTGGGCCCAGGCGGGACTGGAAAACTGTTGACCATCGACCCCAACTCTCAAACCCCAACACCTCACGAGATAGCCAAGCTCGACAATGCCACCGCGCTGACGGGTATTGCAGCCCTCCCGGGGAACCTCTACGCCGTCAGCGGCGGCAACTACACCTCCTTCGCATTTGTGAAAGGCAGCATGAATCTTTTCATCGTCCACGTCATCACTGCCGGCAGCGGCAGCAGCAGCAGCAGCAGCCCACCCACCGGTGCCGTCGTCGTCAACACCATTCCCGTCCCCGACACCCTCATGATGAACGGCCTGGCCGCGCTTCCAGGAAAGCCGTTCACCGTGCTGAGCGCGGACCCATTCGGCGGACGGATCCTGCGCATCGACACGCTCACCCGCCGGGTCGACGTTGCGTGGGACGACGCCGCGCTGCTTGGGCCCGGCGGCAACACCGACATCCCCGCGGGTGTGAACGGTCTGCGCGCCGCGGGAGGGTGGCTGTACTTTACCAATTCGGGACAGGGGTTCTTTGCGCGTGTCCCTATCGATCGAAACGGCGACAAGGTCGGCGACGTGCAGGTCATTGCCAGCCTTCCCGGGCCGGCGAATCTGACGTATACGTTTGACGACTTTGGGCTGGACAGCAAAGGGAATGCCTACGTGAGTTTGGAGGACGAATCGATTCTCAAGATTATGTCACGCGGTGTCCATACGACAGTGGTTGGGGAAGGTACGGGGTCGGGGGTCGTGGTGAAGACTCCGACGTCAGTGGTGGTGGCAAGGGACGATCGAACCCTCTTTGTCTCGACGGGCAGTGGCCAAGTGATCAAGGTGAAGTTGCCAAAACAAAAGGAGGCGGGGAATTCCGAGAGCTGTTAAAATGACATAGTCAGGCTGTAGACTACCAACTTCCATTATAGTACAAACTCCCATGGCGTGAACTTCAAGGTGATTACAGCTAGACGCCGATAAGCTGTTCCAAAATCCCGGTGGAATGGCTAACATATCTTTTACCAAAAGTGAGTTCCTCAGCAACCTGATTGACGAAGCCAGGCGCGTCATGGTCCACGTCCAGTATGTCATCTCCAACCCGACCATATTTAACCAAAAGTTGATCTGAAGTCATGGGCAACCCTGTTTGCCGCGGGTAAGAATATTAATTAATTATCAACAATTTTAAGGAGGCTGTCACGATGTTAGGAATTTGAAATAACACAGCACAGCATCGGTAATTAAGTCGAGTATGATTAATTAGCGCTAATTAGTACATGCAGTGAAAGATGGATGCCAATGGCTCTGCTTTTCTTATGCAATCTTTCCATCTTTTCCTTTCTACGGCCAGTCTGCACATCAAAATTTTGCATTGTCAGGAGTCACAAGGCAGCTCAAATCACAATTTTCCTATTGGAAGATGCATTTTAGGTTCTTGCCAACGAGCCAACTACAAAAAATGCTGAGGTTTGGCTTTTACCATCTTCATTTCAGTGGCAGTTCACATTCGATAAGACTCTCGACGCCATCGACGGCGCTCCAGATCCTACAAATCCTGAGTCCTGCCCCCATTTCAAGCAGCCGGTACCAGTCCTCCTCGGTGCGTTCTTTGGCCCCGGCAAACATGAGCATCAGCAAGTCGAGAGACGTCACCTCCCATCGGGCGCCCTGGGTGGGGATGACGTTTTCGTTGATCAATAACCGGCTGTACCCGGGCAGCATGGCTTCCTTGATGTGTCCGAGGATCTGCAGGGAGTGCTCGTCGCTCCAGTCGTGGAGTACACTGTGCATGTAGTATGCTCTTGCGCCTGCACGAGTAGACAAAAAAAAAAAAGGGGGGGGGGGGTCAGCTCAGCAGGTCTTTCTTTCTCAGTATGGTGGGATGTGTAATTAGTACCTTTTATAGGCTGCTCGGTAAAAAAGTCATGGCCCATGACTTTGATATCTGTAGCGTCCAGCTCGGAGCTGTTGACATTCTCCAGCACGGCCGGCAAATCCTGCAGAACCAACCGACCTGGCACAGCATCGGGAGGATATTGCCTCCGGAAGGCGAGCAAATCATGTCCCGTACTACCCCCAACATCCACAAGAAACACGCCATTACCATGATCGGCCCCATCAACCAGGCGCTCCCGCACGGCATAGAAGCCTGGGTCCATCCACTTGGCCGTCCCCTGGCGACACCCGGCCTGGTGCCGACTGAAAGCCTCAGCCATGCCCGGGATCGAGTAGATGTACTCGAAGCAATTGAGCTTGGTGTCGTGGGCCCGCTGGAACGCCGACCCCGGGCCTTTTTTTTCTGATGACGGCGGTAGGGGTTGTTTATATTGGCATGCCTTCAAGTGCGCTGGCAGTGCGCAGGTGCCAGGGATGACGAGCTGGGCGCTATCACCATCCTGTCATGTCAATATTTGGGTACATGCGCACTATGTATCTTACTAAGGTAGGTAGGTAGGTAGGTTAGGAATTCTTGGCCGGCTTACCCGCTTGGGTACCCGTCGCGGATGACGGGAATGGTTAGGGCTCTAGCGAACTTGGTCGGCGCGTACTCGTGCGGGCCCGTTTCGGAAAGGTGTCCCACGGCAGCGAGGTGGCGCATGACACGGGCTGGAATGGGACACACATACATACACATGTCAGTTAGCTGTCAGCCAAAAAAAAAAAAGTGCTCAAACTCGGCACCGAATTGGAGCCGGTCCCTTGGCCGGACCCGAACCCAAACTGAAGACGAGAGACTGAGCGAAAAGGGTGTTCCCCCAGGGCCCCATACACAGTAATTCTGGGTCTGTCCCCAGGGCCTCGGCGATTGCAGGCACTTTCTTGGGCGTTCCGTTGTGGGTGATGAGATGGTCAAACAGGCCTATATCGACGCCGATTGCAATGGCTGCCGTGGTGTTGGTCTTTTTTTTATGACGAGTGGTGATGTTAATCCATAGAATTTGTAGAAAAGGGGAAAGAATATGCCCACGTTCGCCCAAAGATGTCTGAGCATGGTCTCGCGAGGGGTTTCCAGCGCCTGCACAAGAGCGCGTGCCTCGACGAGGAGCTGTAGTCGTCTCGCATTGTCATGGCCCGTCAGGTCCTGGGCGAGTGAGGAAATATTGTCAACCAAGCGGGGGACACTGTCCAAATCGCAGGCTGTAAGTGCTTCGGAAATGTCGACATCGCTGATGTTGCCCTGGCTGCCCATGGCGAGACGAGAGTGCACAGATGGATGCTAAGATTTTGGGTCCAAGGGAGTTGAGGTGATTGCAAAGAAGCTGAGTTGATAAGGGGAAGTGTACCAGGGAAGTGATTGACACAATAAGGTTATTACCAGGGGCCTTGCAAGTGGATGCACCGCTTTCGGCGTCTCTTTTATGCCCGTGATCCTGAATAAAGAAACCGTGACTTGGCGTCTCCATAAAAGGGATTTCCCACACGAACGACCATCATGCATGATAACCCTAAGAAACCGAGGACTGGAAGTGAAATAGTGAAATAGTCTCTATCGATATAATTATAGGGGTAATAGGGGGGAAATAACTTGCCAACAAACTGCGGTATTGGAGAAGAACAATTTGACCGGCCCAGTCAGTCACGCAGCAACGCCAGATAATAAACCAACAGAGAACACGGTGAGACAACACCTTACCTTCTTAACATAGATATATGAAGTGAATAGTAAGGTGTGGTTAAATAACGCTCGTATTGTAACTAAGGCAGGTGAACAGAAAATAATAATAATTATTTGTAAAAGAGCATTTGGGAGGTTTAACGAGGTTGGGATTAAAGTAAAGTAATCTGCTTCAGTTTCAATTTTCATGCTGGATATTTGCTAAACTAGATCTCTGTAAGCCCTTTCCTTTAATGAGTGACAATCTAAAAGGTGAGGTAACAGGAGGAGAGAGACTCGGACTCTGAGTACAAGTGAAAGTGAGACCCTTCAGAACAAGCACTGTTTTGTTCTACCCAAGGGTTAATTAAATGTCGAGCGGCCTCTGCCCCTGCCAGAAATAAAAGTACATGTAAGAATGCACCGATGCCTCCTCCATGGACTGACGGCACCCCGCAGCAAAGCACTCGGCCTGGGTCTCGTTCCACTCGGCCATGACGGCTGGAGTGACGCACATGGCGGGTATGACTAGTTCCAGGACCACGCGGAAGTACGTGCCGAGAGACTTGAGTTTTCTGGATTATATTTATTTTCATCAGTTCATGGGATATGGAAGGAATAATCGCTGAGCCTGGGGAAATTGCAAGCTTACGCATCTCTGGGCCAAGCCCCGATGGGCACCTTGAACTTCTTGTACGAGACGTTGACGAAGCCGGCCAACTCAAGCAGCTGTCCGAGGCTGGGGGCAATGCGGGCATCGGCTCCCACGTCGGCCCATGCCTCGGCAGAAATGTCTAGGAACTGCGCCACGGGGTATTCGTCCACGTCGGGCATGCTGTCGTCGTCGCAGTGTACCGTGTGATCGAGTTCTTGGAGCTCGATCCAGCCGCCTGGCTTCAAGTTACTTTAGTGCGTTGTGCGTCAGCTGTAGCTGTCTTTATCTCGTGGATAGTCTTCTCGTCGGGTGCGACACTCACTCATAGGACTTGCGCAACAAAGCTCCCGGGTGTTGGATGAAGCGGCACAGGTTGCGAGCGTGGACGAGATCGAAATCGCTCCCGTGCAGCCACTCCTCTTCGATATCGTCGACGTAGAAGCTGACGTTGGGTGGTGTCCAACTTGGTTGGATCGGGCTTAGATCTACGCCCGTCACTTCTGCAGACGGGTATCGATCGCCCACTGCAACCTCACGGTCATTTAGAATGCGATCTGTCAGATTTTGGTTGCAAGATAAGATGAGATAATTATACTACCTTCGACAGCCCAAATTCCCGTCCCCGTGCCAAGATCGAGGATCTTCTTGGGGTTGCTGTCAATAGGGGCAAAGAAGTGTTTGCCGCCTGTGACCTCGAGAGCCATGAGGTGCTTCAGGTCTTCCCTATCCTGCTCGACACTGTCGTTTGGCAGCAGGTAGCGTCCGAAACGGTACACTTGGTAGCGGCGACCATGGTGGTATTGGTGCTCGCGGATGCTAGAGGTGAGGGAGAGTGTTTCAGTGGCAGAGACGGACTCAGCCACGGACGACGCATCGAAATCGTAGGTGCTCAGCACATCGCTGTTGCCGCACTCGCTGTGGTTGATAAGCTCGACGGATGACGAGTTCGACCAGCCAAAGTCGGCCAGGGCAACATCGCTCCAGGAACCCATCGACATGTTTGCTTCGTTGGACGTTGCTTTTGGAAAAAGGGTTATGTTTCACAGTCTCCCAGTCTCACAGGCTCTGCCAGGGAAGCAAGCACAAGGGATGAAATCCGGCTGCGGGTTTCCGATGAGAGTGGAGAAAACAAGTCATTTGACGTCACCCGCCCAGCAGCGGAGGGCGGAGGTGGAACCCGTAAAGACCGAGACCATCACTCCTCTGTCCAACAGAGACATCAGACTCGACCCGAGGGTTTGGATCCGGTATGGTCCGGTATGTACGTAGTAGGCTTGGTCACACGTCGTGGATTGTGGCTTTGACAAACATTAGGTTTTGCGTCTTTGAAGGCGCGTGCCAAACATGGTGATTAGCTGCACCGCAACCAACAGGGCACCCGCCAAGCGATTGGTTACGCACTATCAAATGACCATCTGAAGATTGTTGCGCGAAATGTGGCTTGGGGAAAACTCGACGGGCCGATGCAAGGCGAGACTCGTCCAACCACTCAGGGCCTCGGCCCGAGCACCATGTGCGTCTCTGCGCACACACTTGGCAGCCCTTTCAGGGCTGCTGCCTGTATGTAAATCACATTCCATTCAATAAGCGGCAATCACGTCATGGGCTGCTATCGGTGCCAGGTGTTGCCATGATACCATGAGGCGTCGTCCCCCGCATTTTTAGAGGATAAGGCGGCAGGATAAGAGATGATGTTTTCCCCACCAGTAAGTAGGATGGAGGGGATATAAATACGTTGGTAAAATACTACCGTTCACACCAAGTTTCGATCTTATGTACTGAACTACTGGAATTATTGTTGTTAAGATGCCCTGGTCCACAAAAAATCAGAGGGTCTCATGGGAAGTGGGGGAGGCGAGTGGATCGACGTGTCGTGGCGGATCGGAACACTGCAATTTTAGCCCTCACGCGGCCGTTGTGAAATACGACCAGAGCTCGCAGCTGGTGACAGCTGTGGTGGCGCCAGATGTTTGGTCCTTGCTCCCCTTTAGGCACCAACGTCAACAAACGCGCTGTCCGAGGGCAACATGAAGGGCATGTGGACAAACTTCATCCACTCAGCATCAGCTTATTATCCACACCCTTTGGCCCATCCCTCGGCATAAGCATCGGCATTCTGCAAAAGCAACCACAATGAGAGCGTCATCCGCCGCCACGTTTGCCCGTCTGCCCGAGCTGCTGCGGTGTTTGGCCGAGCAAATCCCCAGCCAAAAGCAGCTGGCCAAGCTGTGCCGAGTGAGCAAAGCCTTCAACGACGCCATCGCACCCTTTTTGTTCCGCCATGTCTTTCTCCAAGACGTCGAGGATGCGAGGCTGCGCGACAGCATGCACCTCCGCCACGCCAGAATGGTGTCGGTAATAGTATGGGAAAGAGATCTAGACTCGCCCGTTCACCGCCAGATCAATGAGCGTATGCAGCAACTCCTACCCAAAATGCCGCTGTTAGAATCCTTTGAGTTTGTCGCACCACCCGTGACGCTTGAGTTGACAACTGACTCCAAAACTGAACTGACTGATCCCCTCCCTTTCAAGGTGGAGTGGCGTGCCGCTGCGGCCAGATACAACACTCAACGTTTTACACAACTCATGTCCACGACTTAAAGCAGTCCACATTACATTCCCAATGTCTTGTAGACACGAAAATTTGGAGAAATTTGACCACGGCCATGATTCCGATCGGCGGCAGAGACAATTACCGTCTCGCAGGATGCCCGATCTAAAGCCATTCAGCCGACTCACAGAATTGACTCTCAATGAGAGCTTCTTTGATCTGGGCCTTTGGAGGTCGCAGATTGTCCAAGTGCTCGTGAACTCGCCAGGCCTCAAGAAATTGCAGCTGTCGCTCTCGAGCAGCACCGTCCTTCACTACGGCAGGTCCGGTAACCACGAAGCCTACATGCATTTCTTTGACCGTCTCTGTGACGCGTACGGCAGCACAGGCGCGTCACCGTTGCGTCTCAAATCATTGCGGTGCCTGACGTCCATTTATCCATTCCGGCTCGACGCGCTCCAGAAGCTCACTGATCTCGCCCACCTCGAGGAAGTCCACATCGAGAACGAAACTGCCGTCAGGTCCGAGTACAGCATTAGCATACTCCAAGTGCGTGACTTGTACGGCCCGGACTCGGACTCGGAGGAAGATTCCGGCATCGCGTGGGACGCATTTGGGCCGGCGTATGCCCGCAACCTACGCCGTTTCACCGTTGCGTGCTGCCGGGGCGATGTCTTCAGGTTTCATGCCACGATTGATGATCCATCATTCGCCCGACAACTCGCCATCTCGTGTACAGAGCAGAACACCCTGCGTAGTTTTGACATGGCGGCACTGCTGCGCCCATGCCAGGAGTTCCCAATGCTCCCGCTGCATTTCCGGATGCTGGACGTGGATCTCTTGAACAAAGGCCACGCCTTGTTCGACGCGGACGAGCCTGCCGCTCAACCTTATACATGCCACCAAGCCGCCACGGTCCTCGAAGATCTCGTATCGGGCGACGACGGGACCTTGGAAGGGCTCGTGGTTGGCTTGTCCATCGACACCGAGCGAGAGCTGGGCATTTTAAACCGTGCTCTCCCTGGACTGCAGAACTTGACGCAGCTGGTTGTTGACGTCCGAGAACTGATATCGTTCTTTTCGTTTGACAGAACGAGTCATTCTTGGGTGCGGCTCGTAGTCGAGAGCTTGGCGCTTGCTGGACCGCGGCTGCGGTACATTAGCCTGCGAGCTCCCTTTGATGACGAGGTTTACTATAGGGTCTGGCGCAGCGACGACGGGTCTGTCAGGCTTGAGGAGCTGGATGCAGAAGATGGAGAGATTGCCCATGTTGAGCTGTTTAATCACACGCTGTACTAATTAATAGGTAGTACTGTCTGCTTCCAAAAAAAAAAAAAAAAAAAGACTTGCAAAATGAGGTATCCAGCACCCTTCACGCCAAGTTATATAACCTCAGCATCCCAAAAGGAAACTTGGAAATGGCGTTGATGTCTGTGTCCATGCTATCCAAGTCGAAGTCCTTCCTTTCCATGACAGCAACCCATCTCGAGTCGAGAACCTCCTTGAGGGTGTGGCACAACTTGGCGAGAAAAGCATTTGCTTGTGGAGCGCCCCGAGGTCGTCGATGGCCTCCTGGCCCTCAAAGGGACTGTGGGGTTTTTCGCACCAAGTTGAAAAAGGTGGACAAAGTTGTCAACAATCTTGTTTCTCGTATCGGGATGGTTGAAATGTTTGAGATACTTCAAACCCCGGTCCCCCTTCCGAAAATATTCTTTGATCGTCTCGATGACCTCGTCTTCCAGCGACGCCGGGGGCCTTCTTGGCCTGCTGTGGCTCAGTAGCGGTAGCGTTTTTCGGCGGCATTCTGTAGTAGTCAAAGACCGCAAGTCGGTGCAGGGACGAGGGCTTCAGTTAGCCCGAGGCAATGACATACCTGAGAGAGGGAAGTTTGAAGGCTGACCTGGCTTGCAAATTCGAAATTCGAGATTGGGGGAGCTGGTTGCTAAAGGATAACGAAGCTCGGAATGATGGACGAATGAACTTGATGGTAGAGTCTATAGGGGATGTGGTTGTAGGAGATGTTTCCTTTCCAAGTCGGCGAACCTGGCCGTCTTTATGCTCCTCGGGGGGGGGGGGGGTTGCCCCTTTGCTTCAACCGAGACTGCTCGCCCCTTTCGGGCACCTGCTCACCCCCGTTCGGCACCGCGGCCTTGCTTTGCGTAACTCTCTCCCAGGTGAATATTGGCCATGTTAATTAGGACGAGTGCGCGCGGCGGTGGCGGAGGGGCTGGTTAAGGAACCAGGTAGAGAAACCCGGATCGGCCACGGAGCCGAGAATAGACGGGATGTCACTAAGGCCATGTCGCAGTGAGGTTGTCGGGCGGGGCGGGGGAGGCAACATTATGCAGTGAGGCCTACCACCTCGTGACTCGCGGCTAGATGTTGGGCGCTGCAGTCCGCCGCCTGATTCCTCCCCCCTCCCCCAACCTCAGCGACCACAAACATGGCGCCTGTCGCGCAACAACCTTCCCGCGCCTCTGACGAGTATGCTCAGGTAGTATGGGCATCCCACATCTTATCGTATCTGAATCCATATACCTTCTCCCGGACAGATGGCCCATCGCAGCCCAGTCGCGCAGATGGCGATGGCGAGGATGAATTGGACGACTATCTGGATACGGATGCAGTCATCACCGGCGAGTCTCCAAATCTCATGGCTGCCCGCGATGAGCCCATCCGCCAAAAGTTCCTGAACTGCGTCGCCGAGCTGCTTTCCCACACAAAGGGTGGAAAACACGTCGCGGCCACGGCGCTCAGAGAGAAGGAGAGCTCAGTCGAGATCGACGTTGCCAGCAACAGCCCATTTAATATCAAGGATGAAGAGTGCTTCGCCTCTCTGTCACGGTTTCTCGGCAGCTGTGGTAAGGGGGAGGCAACACCAACAACAGACGATACTATCTACGACGTGGAAGTTCCTTGCCACTCCCTCCTCGAGGCCACCGTGATGCGCAATGCAAGTCGGCTGGACGGGTGGATAGAGGAGTTTGCGAAGCTCCTAAGGGGCACGCTTGTGCTGTCAGGTACGACACGGCCCGTCGGCGGAGCTTACCTGCTCGACCGCTGTCAAAGAAACCAGCTCTCAATCTCGGATGCGGCCGAGGAACTCGTGAGACTGGTACGGGCTTCCGCCTCAGCTCCGGCAACTGGGGGCCCAGCAGCAGCCAGGCTTACCATCGTTCGACTCGCCGCCGTAGTCGTCCGATCACCCGAAGAGGCCTCAGCGGAACTGAAACGGATTGCTCCCTCAGTGGATGGGAGTAAAGCCGCGAGGTTCTGCCGCTTGATTGCGAGACCGGCGGTCAATCTGCGAACACTGGCTCGCATTGCCCACCTCCTTCCGAGCTTCCGGGCCGTCACCTTCATCAAGGTCAAGACTCCAGGTTTCACGCGGCTTAGCCGCCAGCAAATCCCAGGCCTCGCAGAAGCGTGGGAGCGACTTGGCCTGCCTCGCCTTGACCGGCTTCCTAAGTCTCTGACCCGCAAAGAACACTGGTTTCGGAAAGACTGCGCCCGCCCCTTCCCGGTCCATTGTGATGCCCAGCTGCTGTTAAGGTATGAAGCCGAACCCTCCTTAGCGCCGTCGTTGCCCTATATCGGCTGCAGCAAGAGGGCCTGCTTTCTTTGCCATTCTCTGCTTTCAGTACTAGCACTCAAAATACGCTTGCGCGGACATCACGGAGTTTGCCACCCACTCTGGGGCATCGGCCTGCTGCAGTCCGAGAATCTGCGCCAGCAGCTTCGGCAGCTATGCAGCATAATAAAGGAGAAAATTGTCATTCGGTTGTCTCCGAGAACCAAGCCTGTGCCCTTTGCGGTGCCGCAGTCGTCGGCCGTGTCGGACCTAAGGACGGCAGACATGACGGGGCTCAGACGACAGTCTACGAACCGAGAAAAGCTCGAGAGAAGAAACCAGGAGTTCCGCGAGAAGATTCAAATCTTGTAATGATCCCAAGCAGCAAACGCGCCTAGGTGTGTACAAATCACTGATAATTACATGACAGACTTCACCCCCGTTCGGCCCGACCTCCGGCAAGTCCATCCCAGGGCAGCCTGATGTGTATCATGTGCCAGTCCGACACTGGCGAATCGGACAGGTGCAAGGGCTGTCGATCAGTCTCTTACTGCTCGAAACAATGCCAGTCGACCGATTGGCCCGCCCATCAGCTGCTATGCTCGGAATACCTCGAATTTATGCAGTCCCGGCCATCGAGCCTCCACAGGCTCGGCATCTGGTTCCCCAGAGACACTGAGAGGCCGACGCTTGTCTGGGTACCGGTAACTAACCGCGAACCGAAATATGATCTCGGCGAGCTTGACCAGTACTATCCCGAATTTGACTCGTTTCTCGAGCCCGGACACGGGGTCCTCGGCGCCATTCCCATCACGCGAAACCAACGACGAGGCGTCCACGTAGGCCGCGAGATCAACGTCTATTATCACCAACGGCAGGATGAACTCTCAAACAAGTCGCTGCGCCACGCAGCCGAGGCATGCCAAGGCATGACCGTCCCGGGTGAAGCAAGGGGCCAACTTGTAGCCATGGCCGGGAAGGTCAAAGCAGCTCCGCCCTCTGAGACGGCCGACATGACTCTCTGCGACTTTCGCCATGTTCTAGACTTCTTCAGCACCCGCGGCGATAGCACGGTCCGTGAGACCCCCACCGGCGGCTCCATCCGCGCAGTGCGCATCAGCTGCGAGCTGGACCAGAAGCTCTACGGCTACGACGTTTTTAGCGCAGTCTCTGTCCAGAGTGACCTCCCGTTCGCGAACGAGCAGTCCCTTTTGTCCGACGGCCTTGGCGTCCCACTGAGGGTATACAAGCCTCACCGAACCGACCTCGAGTCCCACAGTGCTGGTCTGCTCGAGTCTGCGCAAGGCGGCGGCCTACGCAACGCCAACGCCAATGCCTACGCCACAGCCTTGATGACTGATATTAGTGCCTCAAGTAGACTTGGACGCTGGGGCAAGTCGCGGACAATCTTTGAAGGGGGTGCCGTCATTGCGCGGTCGGATCAGGCCGACCTCGACCTCGGCTTGGCGATTCGTATCTGTCGATACTGCGTCGAGGTGCTTCAACCGCTGTTCAAACGGGCCCTAGCTGGGGAGATCACACGGGATGATGCCTTGAAGGAGGTCTCCCCTCAGAAATTGGCCGCGTGGGCGCCGAACCATGTCGAGGGCTGCAGCCTCGTCCAGCCAGAACTTGATCCTGCGCTGGTGGATGGGGGATTCTCGGGAACATGATGGCACCTTGTCAGCAGCTCAGCGGGGACAGGCGCATCGACACGTTGGCGGGTGGGAGTTTTTAGCCCTTGAAGGTAGTTATATCTTGGAGATTAGGAGACGGGACTTTTGGGATTTCTGGTCACGCCGACTGGACCAGTTAGAAAAGGGCATCAAAGTCTGTCAGAAACGCTGCATGCTAGATCTGGTGAGATTATAGGGGTTACCGTATTACTCGTGCAGCTCTCTAGCTTCGCCCGAGAGACATTCTTATAGTTATGTGTTACTTGTCCAGCTAAGGATGATTCAACAGTTTCTCATGCTAGCCATTCACAAGTGATGCCACTTGCGGATACGAGAGCCGCCAGGGCCTTATTCTGTTTATCTAATTCCAATCAAATACTAGATCCAATTGCCGGGGCCGGGGCCGTTTGCCGTTGTCAAGCCGGTACGGCCGTTGAAGCGGTAGCTTCCGTCCGGATAGCTTACGGCTGGAGATGCCTTGGGCGCTCTGCTAGTACCTGCACCCGCTTGTGGCAGCCGGTGACGCCTGTGCACGCCTGTGGTAGGTAAATCTCAGCTTAGCAGTTTTCCTTCAACTTGATCTCCGCACCCTTTTGACCTCTGCCCCACGAGTGTGTCGCACTTGGCGCGGTCTTGTTAATACAGCCTCCGTTAGCTAGAGCTAGGGTCCTCTTCGTTTGCCGCAATAATATTATTGTTATTGAAAAAAAAGTATTTTTATAAAGGCAATAGGATAGACTAATACTTAAGAAATTATAAATATTGAAATACCCTAGTTAGTTCTAAATCTTTATTTTTATACAAAGACTACTTTTAAGCTTGAGTAAGAATTACACTTTTTAGAAAACTACGCTAGGCTAATTGAGCAGCTATTAGTCGAAATTGAGCCGGGGCTGATTTAAGCCAAGTAAAAGTAATTAGCGAGAGATTACGTAGTGAACTTGGCCGGTTTTAGAAAAGTTTGTCGATCAGACTGCTGTAAAGACAAGACAAAACAGATTGTATATAATCTTCCCTGGATCTTTGCTACGCCTGTAGCAGAGCACGAGCAGAAACCTCGAGTAGTGACTTTTTCGTGTCCTGTGCAGTTACCAGCAACTGACAGTCTCTGGGTAGTACCGCTTTTGAAGTTCTTCCAGCCGCTCTACAATTTTTACCAAGTCGACTGTCTCGTACTTGAGCAACAAGATCCACTCCTCTGAGAGTAATTCCCTGATGAGCCTCGACTGCGGCCCCTCTTGCCCGCCTATCTTCAACACTGTCTTTTGCATCTGTCTGGTCTCCTCCACCGCATCGAGCAGCTGGCTAAACTCGATCCAGTCTGCATCCCTGATAGCCGGACCAGCTTGGACGTCTCTGGCCATCTTTCTTTCCAAGGCCCCAACTTTTACCATCATATTTGTATATACTGGTTTCAGGCCGGACTTGTCGACCGCTCTCTCGAATCGAACGGGCACAGAATCGAAGCCAAGACTGGTGATGTGGCCGACGATGTTGATGATCTTGTTGAAGTTCTTTTCGAGCTTGAACTGAGCCTAGTTGTCCTCGTCGATGGAACCCTCTAGCCTTCAAGCGATCTTATTCGCCAGCCATAGTGTGATTTGGACCACGGGTGGATTAATAGTATAGCTTAGCGACATCCTGTATCCCAAGGACAAAATATGTCAGTAGGCTCATAGTTGAGGGGTGTCACTGGCCAGGCTTGAAATACCTGAAGGGGATACGGAAGAAGCTTCTGGCTTGCAAGTCTGGTAATTGGAGACTCAGGTGCTACTGATTTTAGGGAAAGAGGCTCTGGCTGACTGCCCATGTCACATCTCATTGCAGGTTAGGTCTTGCGGGTGACTGGCCGAAAAAGAGGAGTCAAGAACTTTAAGGCGCAAGCGCATCGAGTAATCTCTGCTTAGGGACTGACCCATCGATCTTTGTCTTCTATTTCGAGTTGTCTTTATTTTTAAGCGCAATCGAAGCTTTGTTTCCCGATTTGAATCAATCTAGACCACCTGAAGTAGATATTTATATCCCGCGATTTCCTGTCTCCGCCCTTTGTGTCATTCCCTTTGGTCTACCACCACCAATTCTAGGAACTGTGTATTTTACCTACCTGCCGACACTGACAGCATAACCACCTGACCACTGGATCAAATGCATATATACCTAGCGCTGGAGCCAAGTGGTCAGGCAGGTGGTCAGGTGGTATATCTAGTCTAGGATCCGGTGGGTCATCACAATAAGCCCCTTTTTGACTGAGTGTGTAAGAATCACATCTCAAAATGCAAACAAGTTAAATACGTATCTATGTAGACTTAAGTAATACTATTCGCTACAACATGTCTTTGAACCACGCATGCTGTCGCAATTCCCGCGTCGATGGCCGCGACTGGGGCTCCCAGCTAAGCATTCCCTGGATCAGGTGCACGAAACACTCCATCTCGTCGTCGCCCATATCCAAGGGTCTCTTCATCCGAGCGAGATGCCAGATATCGCCGTACTCAAAGTCGTCTGGTCCATATTCCTGTCCATCTCGCTCCTGAATATCCAGCGCGTTGCCATCCGCGTCCAGATACTCGTCCGCATTATCGCACAAGTGTGCCCGCAAGCTAACCGGAACAGGGCCGAGACGTTGTGCGAGATCACGAATCAGTCGATTCTTTTGGTGGATTTGCCCCGGGTCGGGGTGCTCAAAACACGTTTCGACGAGGCGGCGGAGCATGACCAACTCCCAGAACAGCAGGCCCAGGGAAAAGATGTCAGCCTTGTGCGTGGCCGGCACATCAAGAAGGGCCTCAGGCGGCCTAAAGTCAGACGCGTTTCGCAGCGGGTACTGCTCGCACTGTTCAAAGGCACAAGCAAACCCGAGATCAACGAGGACAAGCCGGAAGGGCTTGTCCTTGGCGATGGGCCACCTTGTTGAAGTAGCGTCAGCAGCATCAAGAACCGTCGCTTCCACCGTGTACTGGATCTCTTCGGATCTCAGAGGTTTGCCGTCGCTTCGCTGGAGCAGCTCGATGCTCTGCCGCGAGTTGAGGAAATTGGCCTGGTTCCACTCGACAGAGTGCGGGTCGGCCAGCGAGTCGCCTGCTGGGAAGGTCTCCCATTTCTCTTGAGCAAGTTTTTCACGCTCATCGAAGGCCCTTTGCCATGCTTCTTGGACTCCGTCATCATCATCGGACTCTGAGGAAGAGTCTGATGACAATACAGCATCAGAAGAGACCCCATTATCACCTCCCGAAGCCGAGAGGAGGGATGTTTGGCCTGCCTCAACCCCCTCCTCACTTGCAGCGGCAGGCCAAACATATTTTTGGATCTCATTCTCACTCATCGAGGAGAGGTCATATTCCAGAGCCACACATACGTTTCCCGGCTGAATATCCCGATGTGCTATCCCATGGCCATGCAGATAGTCCAGACCCTGCAGAATCTGCCAACACGCGCGCTTGGCGGCCACAGCTGACCAACCATCACCGTCCATTGCCCTGCCCAGCCACGGCTCAGGCTCATTCAAGCGGCACCGCCTCTCAAAAGCGAGTTCGAGGACACAGTACAAAGAGCGGCCCAGCGGCTCGAGCACCTTGCAGAAGTGTTCACCGTTCGACCCATGTACCACGAACGAGTCGAGGGCCAGTTCAAGGTGTTGCTTTCCCGGGTGGTGTTCAGACGACAATGACATAATGTCATTGAGCCTGAGCTCGCTCTCACTTGATTTGGCACCGAATACTTTGATGGCCATGAACTTCTGCCGCTTCGCTGCTGAACTCTTCAAGTTCTTGTCCCTGGCGAGCCAGATGGTCGCCTGAGATCCCGCGCCCAGCTTGCGGAAAACGGCATACCGGTCGTTGAGGACGTCGCCGAGGTGCACTGGGTGAAATTTGCCTGGGACATAGTTCTCTGGGCTTTCCTGTAATATTTCTTGGTGATGAGCCATGATGTGTTCGAGCGGGGAGGGGAAGTACCTACGCCCATTCTGCGTGTATTCGCATATATCTTGTCGGCAGCCATGCTCAAGATGACGACGTGTGCTAACAGGTTCCCGGCAGCTAGTACTGTATCTCTTGCGTCATACAACCTCTGCGTAGAAGTGTAGTTATTGAATGAGAGTAAAAGTTCAAGGTACAGGCTGTAAAGGAACAGGTTAAAATCTCTGCAAAGAATTCTGCAGGCGAGTTGACCGTTGGTGCTTCATTGTGGAACCTCCTGTTTGATCTTCGCTGCGCCCCTTGGCTGCACCTTGTATCCCTTGTAGGGGCTTCTCCTGGGAACATCGTTCATCTCGAGATGAATATAATTCAAAGCTGCAGGGCATAGACAAACGATATATGCACCTTCATCTATATAATAGTCACCGTTCTCATCTCGGCATCCGCAAAGAAATCTGGATGAGTTCCCGTCGGCGCACCATACGGCCCAGTCCCAATCCCCCTATAATCTCCCATCCCAATTCTCCTATACTCGCCCGCTCTCCCAGTTGGCTCGAGAAGCAAGGCATGGAACAGAGTCGGCGAATCGTCCCTTCGCACAATGCGCAGGCAGTACACTGGGCCACCTCCTGGACGGTGGTGGTACTTCTCATCAAACCAGGCAAGCCCAAACACGACCCCTTTTACGCGCAAATAGTCCACGACCAAACCCAACGACTCCATCACAGGGAGTTTCTCGTAGCCGGGCGCAAGCGGATCCATGCGTGGGTCTGCGGCCTTGAGCTTTCCAGTGATTCGCAGAAACCCAGACGCCAATCTCCCGCGCGGGTCGAGACCCGAGGGAACAACCACGGCTTCCGCATCGTCGGCAAAATCAGACGTGACCTGGCCGTCGGTAGTTCCAAAGTCCGCCTCCCCGTAAAAGGTGACGTGCCCGTCCCAGGCGGCCCAGCTCCAGGTCGGGGCGCGATAGACGGGCGAGAGCTGGAGGCACCCCGCGTATTTTCGCCAAAGCAAGCCCACGGCCAAGTGGTCTTTCCACAAGCCAGCGACATATTTCCCGCCCGCCGTCCGCTCCAGAGTCTCGGCCAGGCCCGACAGAGCCGGCAGTTTATCTTCCCCCTTGGTCAGGCCAAAGGTAGTGTAGCTCTGAACTAGATCGTACCAGTCCCACCAAAACTCCCTGAGCCCGCCACCGCTGGTGCGGGTGTACGGGTACTGGAGGTGCAGCCGTCCATCCCATTTAAGTCGTTGGGTGTTGAAGGCGGCCTCGGGGACACCAGATTCGCAAAGGCGGGACTCGCGGCACTCCCAGAGCATCTGGTCAGAGTCGTAGTGGATCGTGCGGGGAGAGAGGATACGCTCCTGCTTCACCCAGGCGCGCGTGTGGAGTGGGCTTTGATCCAGCGTCTGAAAGTCCCTCAGCCGGGGCCGGATATACACGTGTCCTAGCCCGCCGCCGCCGCCTGTGGTACTACTATACTTCACCCTGACGTGATCCGCCGACGTCGGCCGTGGATGGAAGCAGCCCTGGCTAGGCTCAGCCGACCCTGCAGCCGCGATGGTGAGATACGAGTTGGCGTAGATGGAGCCCATTTTTGCGCTCTCCCGGGCCCAGTCCTCCTCGTCGTCTTGGATGATGCACAGCGAGTCAATCCACAGGTATCTGACTCCGACGGCTCGCGTGACGGTTATGGCGTCTCTAAACGTATTTGTGAGTCTAGAAATCGGAATCGAGTCGAGGTGCCACGGAAGCGTAGCCTTAGTGGTTCGAAGCACGAGATGTGGATTCGGTCCCCAGCAGTGGCTGAGTGCCATGTATCGACTGGCAGCTTTTCTTGGATCCATAATCTCCAGGCTGACTTCTTCATCGTCAGAAGTGCCAACGTTGATGACTCTTGTCGGCAACGGTCCACTGGCGGACATGGAACATGAGGCATGTCTCGCTTGGCAATCTTGGATCCATTGGCGCAAAAGACCAAAGTTTTGTTCGGGAGGGTGGACCCTCTTCCCCAGAATGGTGTTTTCTGGCACTTTGACACCTTCGGGGTCCTCTTCGTCGGGATAGAGGTTGAAGTAAGCGTAAGCTCCAGACCCAGCACGGTCGCAGCGGATTTTCAGCCAAAAGATGCCCTGTGGCTCATAGTCGTCGTCCAAGAACTGGATGCCTCGCAGGATGAGGGGAGAGTCTGCCCAGATCGATGCGTCTGCGTCAGTAAGAGTTGGGATCAAGGCGTCGAGAAACAGCTTGCACAGGCGACATGATGAGTTTGCGGCTTGCTCTAGCTGTTCGAGGGAGCGGTGATGTGGAATGTCTTGAAGGTCGTTGTCCCAGTCGACCAGGTCCTTTAGGTCCAGGTTCCGACAAATGTGACAGAGCGTCATCTCTGCGGCAATGATGCCGATCGAGACTGGACTGTTTGAGTTTCTGGTCGCAGTCTGCCGGTGAAGAGATGGATAGCAGCAGGTGTGGGTGAGATTGAGGCTTGGATGGCTGCCTGCATTTATACCATGGCCGGCCAGGCTTCCCACCACTCTGGCCGGGCGGGGCTGTCAACCTAGCGTCAGCTGGGTCGAAATGGCAGTTTGCTGTCTTCGGGCCTCAATGTGGTCGCTGTGGTGAGATATAGGTGGGGCACGCACCAAAAAGCGATACTTACTTTCATCTTAACATTAACCGTTTCCATTCAGGTTCAGACAAATCCTAATGCTAATGCTTCCGAGAAATTCCATCCCATAAAAAGGTAATCAGTCCCAGTCAAACGAAGAGAACCGATATCACGATATCAAGAAGCCTCCAAGGGACTCGATGAGACGCATTGTATCCGTACATACGAAAGAGACACGAAACCCAACGAAATCTCGAACTTGTTTTTTTACGGCCCTTTGTGTTTTCCCCTATCTTCCCTGCGACCATAACCCACGGTGCTAATAAGGACCGCAGACACTCACCCGCCCCAAATATTACCACTCCATTCGTCCCACACCTCCCCGCTTAGATCAAAATGAAAAATGAAAATCAAAACACAAATTTAAAGGGTAGAGTGTTGGAAAGCATCTTTACTTAATAAGCCGTAGAAACGTTCCAATAACTAAGCTAATCAGGTGACCCCAGCACATTCATTACCCTCGGGACGGCTTCATGGGTCCCGAGAAGGATTTAGCCAAGCATTATAAGCGCATCCTCACGGCTCAAGAATCCTCCTTTGCCAACCTTTCACTCTAAAACCCCCACACTACGCACCACGCACCACGCACCACGCACCTCCAATTCAGCCACCATGACGATCACAAGTGATATCACGCTCGACGCATCCAAGTTTAGCCCACACAATATCACGGACGAGACCAAGAAGATCAATGATTTTCTTGAAGACATCAGCACCCGTGGGCCGCAATGGAACGAGGTCAGCGCGGCCAAGTATCGGTCGATGCGAGAGACGGGCGAGACCCCTCTCCCCCCGCCTGTGTACCTCCCTAAAGCCAAGAACGCAACGGTGCCCTCGAGAGATGCTGGTCGGGAGATCCCGGTGCGTGTCTACACGCCTGACAATGAACAGCCTAGCAAAGGCATTTTCCTCCATATCCATGGTGGAGGCTTCGTGGTGGCTACGCACAAGGAGTATGTGCCGCAACTTACATCACGACCTTCAACCATCTTCCCTTCAGCCTACGGACAGATTGGCTGATAAAATATCTTCTACTGTTACAGCCAAGATATCACTCTCCAGCGCTATGCCAACAAGTGCCAGGTCACCGCCATCTCGGTGGGATACCGGCTTGCGCCCGAGGATCCCTGGCCCGCCGCCATCCACGACTGCTTCGACGCGGCCGAGCACCTCGCTGACCACGGGCCTTCTCTCTACGGCAGCTCCAAGCTGCTCTTTATCAGCGGCGACTCGGCCGGCGCGTGTCTGGCTGCCGTGACTGCATTCCATCTGCTGCGCGTGCGGCCCAGCCACCAGCTTGCCGGCCTCATCTTCCCCTTTGGCCAGTTCGACGTGACCCTCAACCTGCCCACCATGGCCTCGTCTGAGCGTCCCCTCCTCATCAACGCCAGGGCCATGTGCCAGTTTGCCGAGGCGTACTCCCCCGGCATGACCATCGCGGAGCGCCGCAACCCGCTCATCTCGCCGCTGTACGACGACATGGCAGGGTTAGCGCGAGCTGCTCCCCGGGGGTCTCTCCCGCCGGCCCTGTTTCTATGCGGCACGGAAGATCCTCTGCTAGATGATACGCTACTGATGAGCACCAAGTGGATGATCAGCGGCAGTGAGGCCATTGTCAAGATTTACCCCGGCGCGGCACACGGGTTTACAATTCTCCCTGGCTACAAACCGGGTGAGGAGGCGATTGCGCTGATGCTGCAGTTTGTGAATGAGAAGCTGGATGCAGCGTGTTTCTAGCTGAACAGCGGGATGATACAAGTTCGTATGAACAGACAATGTAGATTGTTGGAGAAAAAAGTCATCTGCTGCATTGCGTGCAAAATACAGGCCCAAGTGGTAATCTAAGCTACCACGAATATCTATCACTCTTCATGGGCTGCTCCAGACTGAATGAAGGAGCCGACTTTGATAGGCGAGGACTCGGAGTGTGCAGCTAGGTAGGTAGGTACCCATCCAACATCTTCCTTGTGGGATGGCCTGAAGTGTTCAAGGAGACGATCATGACAGCGAAAGACAAACAACATGCATCCTTGGCATTGCTTGTAGTCACAGAAGAACTTGGTAGCTGGTACCGCTGTTGTGACTGTCGTCAACTCATAACCGCCCAAAAATCCCGATGCGTGTAATATTTTCGAACAGAAAGGAAAGGTAACCTATTTCCAATGTTCTTGGTAACGTCAGAAGATTGTTTCGACGGGACTCGACATCTTACACAATGACAGTAATACCCCCTTTCTTCACTCGCGACTATTAATTCTCGCCTCTTCATCAACTGAGGTATATAGGTCACGTCTTGCCTTCCCCTTGCGCCGGCCCGACGACGATGACCGCGAGTGGCCAATAAGTCAATTCGTGCGGTCGTAGAACCCTCCCCCCGTTCGCGGGGGGGTTATGGGTTCGAATCCCCCGTACCTACCATTCAAAGCAAAACCCACCGGGTTTTCGTAACCAGCCACCTCTATTCGGAGTTGGCCGGCAAGCTTTTGCTTTTTTCTTTCATTTCTTCTTTTCCTTTATATGTGTGTCTGTGTGCCCCGTAACTCGACTGTGATGTTGCAGTCAAAATGTTTGAGGCTTCGTGGAGCTCTGTCTCGGCTTCTTTTTCAATTAGGGCGGGGGGTCTGCCACACTGAACATGATGGCGTCCAATGAGCATCATCTGAGTACATACACAACAATGTCAAGGACTGCAGGTCGGTGGGGGCTGTGCCGCTTGCTGCGGTCTGTTTTTTCCAGCTCACAGCCACTGTGAATCTCGTCGACGACGCTCTGGAAGTATTCTAGTGGACTCGGAGACCGAGTCTCACGAAAATGAAAACAAATCTTCTTTCTTTCAACCTCAACAAGTGGACCGAGTTGAATTGACATACCGTACCTCCCACATTCTCAAAATGTCTGTCGAGCTCGCCCTTGGTATTGTTGCAACCGTGGACCTGTGCTTCAAGTATGGCCGACCCTCTGACCTATGAAAAATAGAGCTAACCTGACTCCCAACTAAGATATGGCAAAGAACTGAAAACTGTCTGCTCATCATTCCGGCATGCAGACTCTGAAATGGCAGAGCGAGTCCTGCGCCTCGACAACGGGTGGATGCGCATTACCCAGCAGCTCAACTTTGTGCGGCAGGCCCAGAACATGATGGATGAAGAACAGCGCGAGGTCTACCACCAGACCCTCCAGGTGTTCCTCAGCAAGTTGCAGATCGTGACGTCCATGCTCAAGGGTCTGCATGCAGCAGCGACGACCAGCAGGCCGCATGCTGGCAGCACCTTTGACGGTGTGGACACGGACATGACGTATACACCGCGACGATTCAAGTACACCCGCCAGAAGAAGGATCTCGACAAGGCCATCGAGGATCTGGAGATATGGCAGCGGACCGCCGACCTTTCGTGGTTCCTCCTGATGAAGATTGCAGACCCCCGAGCACTCGACACCGCGCTCGGCAGACCAGAGCCAGGTGATGATGATGTTGCCATGGCCGGCACAGCCGTCTCGACCCCATTTGCAGGCACGATCCCAGCGGGGTTGGACGATTTGAGCCTGTCGAGCAACCTCACCACAAACTCGGGGATAACACTCGCGGCAGAGCAGCTGAGGAAAATGCAGCTGTTTCCCATCCCCTACTGCGACGCAACCGTCCTAGCGCGGCGGTATTACTCGACGGGGGAGGTAGCCTCCTACATCCTCAACTACATCCAGTGCGAGCCGTTCTCCAAGTACAACATCATCAAGAAGGACACGCGGGATCTGGCACGGCGGCTGCAGCACAACAACCCGTACGCGTTCGGCCTGCTGACGTGCAAAGGGTTTGTGACTGAGTCTAGTAGTATTAGTAATGGATCTGGCAACGGTAACGGCGGCCCTGTGGAACTAGCAGTACCGGAAGCGACTTTTACGCTGGTGTTCCGCATCCCCCGTGGCCTATCTAGGCCCCCCCCGCAGCCTACGCGAGATCCTGGTCGATACTGCACCACCTGTGTTGCCACAGTCGCTGACCTACCGGTTCGACGTTGCGCGCGGGCTGGCCAAGGCGGTCGGCTACGTGCACACGTTTGGGTTCATCCACAAGAGCGTCCGCCCAGAGTCGGTGCTCTACTTCACTCCACCATCGGCTTCCGACTCAGCAACGATCAGAGTCCCATCCGCAGCAGACACAAACACAGGCACAGGCATGAGGGGGGTATTATCGGTCGCGGGCAGCACCTCGCTGAGAGGACGAGATGAAGAGCAAGCCGTGTTCCTTGTTGGATTCGAAAACTTCCGACGAGATGAAGGCCAGACACACCGCAAAGGCGACGACGCAATCGAAAAGAACCTGTACAGGCACCCATCTCGACAGGGCGGCAGCCCCCAGGAGGCGTATGTGATGCAGCACGACATCTACAGCCTGGGGGTGTGTCTGCTAGAGGTGGGGCTGTGGACGAGTTTCATCAACTATGACATCCTCGGCAGAGGGAAAGAAGAGGCCACCGCCACCGCAGGCCCAAGGCTAGCTGAGGAGGTGTTTGGGAACCTTGTGCCTCGCGAGCTGTCACAAGCAAAGGCGGCTGACCGGCTGAAGGAAGTTGGGAAGAATTTCCTGGTCCGCCTGGCGCGCGAGCAGCTGCCGCGATCTATGGGAACGAAATATGCCGAGGTTGTGGAAACGTGCTTGACGTGTTTGGACCCGGGCAATGCCGACTTTGGCGACGAGCGAGAGTTCCAGGATGAAGACGGGATCCGGGTTGGTGTGCGATACATTGAAAAGGTAAGGAATATGGGGCTGGTGGAGTGGGTGAGCGATGTTTGCTAACCACTGACAGGTCATTCTTCGCTTGAGCATGCTCAATGTCTGAGACTCGAGTTAAGTAACGAGGTACTGTCTTCCAGGGAGGATGTATCCAAGTCTCTTAGCACTATTTCACGTCTCGTGAAGTGACGGCACTTGGAATAGATGAGTTGCCATGAAGGCTGCGAGAAAATAATTAGCCCAGACCCAAAAAAAAAAAAAGTGTGGTCTTACCATGTTGGTGTGTGCCACTAGAATAGAGCTTGAACTTTGCCCCCTAATTTTAATGTGGGATGGTAAACATTACTCTAGCAAGTACTGGACAATGATGTCTAAAGTAATGAACACTTCATTTCGCTGCCTACGGAGGCTCGGGCTAAGAGAAAGGGCTGCTTAAGGGTACAAATGTCACAGTGCTAGCCTGCTTACTCGGTCTCAAGGCCATTCATATTCCCGGCAAGGCGTTGCGAGAAGTCCCGAATAGCCATATCAGCATATTAGGGCCCTTCAAGTTGCCTAACAAACGCATTGCGAGAAGCGTTGAACGCCCACCGTGCTACTTTTGAGGCATTGACCAGGCAGTTGATGGGCAAAACAAATTCAGGCCTAGGCCTCTATTGTGGAAGGTGACTCTTTATTTTCACCCGAGCCTCGGTATCTAGGTAGACTTGACGCCAATGACCTCCAACCTGTCATCTAATTAATTTAGCTTCCCGCTGTACCAGCTCCCTATGTTTCTCGATCTACTTTGATGAGTATGCGAATCTACCTCGTCCGCGTCGTTGCTGCGCCAAATCTTGGCCAACGCAACGCCGTCGTCATCGATCCAAGCTCGAAACATGCCACCGCAATTATAATCCTGAAGAATATCCGATCGAGTCTCGACCACCCTGCCGTGAGCGTCCCTCACTACAACGCTCTCGATCCCAATCATGCCACCTTCGCCCTCCCCAGTTCTACCCCAGCGGTCGCCAGCGCTCTTCTGCAGCTCGCCCGACGGACCAGCCACTTGGGCCAGTGTCTTCGCAGACGGCAGCGCGGCATATCGTGCGATAGAGGCGACGGTTCGGACAGCTCCCATACGGAGGAAGGAATCGCCGTTCCCCGTTCCAGACACAGCAATGGAGCGCGTGGTTGTCACACCAGCCTGCGGGTCGGCCTGGAGAGGCGTATACAGAAACGGCGTGGGCAGGCAGTCGGCAATCAGACCTCGCAAGGCTTCTGACAGCAATACCGCAGGCCCAGGGAGGCCTAACTGTGTCCTTTTCCACGCATCCGCATCTGTCTTGGTGGGGTCACCAAATTCCCTCCACTCCTCTGCCCAGAACCCAGCACCGAGCGTAGGTGTATCCCCAATGCGTCCCGTCAGCTTGTTTGTCAGCCCGCCGGTGCTTGTCGCGCAGCAGACCACGCCATCGGCGTCCAGCGCGACGGCTCCACATGTCCCCTGGGGCAGATACTCGTCGCTGCTCCACGTAGCCCATCCGGATCCGCCGAGCCCTTCCTCCTTCTCCCGCTCCAACGCGCGAACATGTTCGTCCCACCGCCTCTGCGTGAAGAAATACTCGGGCTCCACCAGGGCCAGCCCGTACTTGCGCGCCAGCGTCTCGGCCGCCTTGCCGTGCAGCAGTGTATGGCCCTGCGCCGAGGGCACGTCGACTTGCTCGACATGTTCCCCTGCTAACTGACCGCCGCGCCCGCGCAGCTTGCCGGCCAGATCTTGGTCGCCGTGCTCGAGCATCTTGCGCGCCAGCAGGATGGGATTGCGCACATGGCGCAACCCCATTACGCCGACCCCCCGCTTAGAAAAGCCCCGCGACACCATGACGCTGGCTTCCAGCTCGTTGATGCCATCCCGCGTAAAGACTGCGCCATGGCCACTGTTGAAGAGGGGGCTGTCTTCGAGGAGCACGACGGCAAAGGTGGCGATTTCGAGGGCAGTCGGGAAGGAGGGCAATGCGTTGTGGGGTGGGGATTGGGAGGTTTGTCGCGGCGTGTGCATGTATGCATTTGTTCTGGAGACCTGTCGGGGAGCCTTGGTTAGCGCCTAACGATTGTTGTTTGTTGGGGCGGTGTAACTAGATAGGCGGTGGACATTACAACTGTGAGGAGGGACGCCCGGTACTCTTGGTAGAGCTCTGGCGCCAGATTCGCTGGGGTGACGTTCCCTGCGCCTCCGTGGATGATAAGTCTCGACTTAACCGTCGGCGGCGGAGGCTGCGAGTGCTGTTGCTTGTACTCCATCATGAAATGATGGTTTCACGTCGCTGACCGCTTGCGATGTTGCCGACAGCCAGAGATTCTGCTGCTTTGCCGCCTTGTTGGAATGGGGCGATGCATATAATTCAAGGGTCGACGCGTATAACAAAAAAAATCAACGGGTCGTCGTCGTCGCTTCAAAATGCATCATGGTTTTCAGGCAGATGGGGGAGGAGCTCGACGGGAGATCGGAGCAGGGTGCAGGGTATCGCATATCTTATGTCCCCTTATCTTATCTCTTGTACGGATCTATGTATATATATTCAGCAGGGGTGCTGGCTTCCAATTCCTGCGGGGCGTCGATCCAGTAATTAAATCGGATGTCAGGATGCCGTTAATCCGACTTTTCAATTCTTCATCCAACAAGCAACAAGGTAGGAGATCCTCTGCCCCACCACCCTCCCCTGCAAACTTTTGGGCTGGTGAGAGGAATTCCAAGGCTCAAAGTTCAGAACCTCAAAATCACGTTCGGTTTTTTTTCTTGTTTGCACTGGCACAACTGCAGTCGAATCACTTGTGAACCAATGCCATTGCTTACTCCTGACAAAACTGGATCCACAGTCGCGGATCCTTCTCTCCTTTCCTTATCGCTGTTCAGGCCCGCTTGCTACAGGGAGAAAGCTCCTCTAGAACCAGCGCGGAAGCACAGCTCAATTCCCCTCCCGCAGATAGCGCCAAAGTGTCCAAGGAGTCGCTCTCCTTCTCTTGGGCATTCGACCCGAAATCAAGAGTCGTCTCCGCACCTCGTACAGCCAATTGTCGGCGCTAGAGGCCAAACCGCGCTGATTGTTCATCGGTTTCATTGTTATGGTGCACTAGTCGTCTGGCAATCTCGCGTTTGCTCATTACAGGTGTTTTCCGTCCACAAGCTGCCCGATTCTCAACGTTTGGAGCTCAAAATCCATGGCCCCGATATCGCTTTGATCTGAAGCTGCATCATTGGCCTTTGGGGGCCCGGATGATGCAGCAGCTGCAGACCTAAAATGCGGTGTACATGCGTGTACAGACGAACAGGTCTCCCCAGACCAGGGAGGGGGCATGGACAGCATTGGGGGGACGCCAAATGCTAACGTTTTTCAGTCGTGTCACGACACAATGAACAGCCGGCTGGCAAAGGAGCTTGCGATTTGTTCCCCTAAAAATCTCTCACAACAACTGGTCAACTGGTGGCGTTTGGGTTGCTTCGCCGGTTCGGACCGCACTGCCAATAGATTGTCTATATGAGGGAGGTCCAGCCTGCCCAGCCCTCCATCCTCTGCCACACCACATGGCCAACGAAAGATACCTACAGTACCGACCGTGGCTCCCTATCTGTCTTACCCACCCTGCCCGTGTGTGATCTGTCTTTCTGGATGCCGTAAGAGCGGTGAGATGCCTCCGACGTTCTTCTTTCGACCCGTCCGCGCCGGGTTATGAGACTGCCAGAGCTTGGGCCCTGGTACGACAGATTGCACAGAGGATGGTGCTGTCAACCCCTGATCTCGCGTCATTAGACAGCAGCACCACCGGTGAGATTTCGTGCCACCAGGAAGAAATCGGAGCAGCCCGAAAGACGTTGTCTGTACCCGTACAAATGGAAGACTTTTCCTTTTCTCACAGTCCCAGCCCCAATCCCAGCCCATCACGACCCATTCCAAAAAACTTTGTCTGGCGACTTCATGGAGGGCGAAGCAGCAGCAGCTCGAACAGCCTCCAGCTGACCGAGACCCCGGAGACCGCCAACGGCCACGGTAACGGTAACGGTAACGGCGACATGGCCGTGGATGTGCCCGTTCTCCGTGACTCGTTCGATCCTTGGGGGCAGCACCAAAAGGAGGAGGAAGATGGACGCTGCAAAGGATGCTCCCGCATCTCCAGGGCCAGAGCCACCACCATGGCGCACCTCCCTGTGAGTGCGCCGCCACCTGATCGGCCATCCCACGTCAACGGCCACAGTGGTGAGTATCCTTCCTCTCCAACGATGTCCTTTTATCCAAATGTGTCCAGGCGTACGTACCTCCAAACCTTCGTCTCGTGCCGAGTGGCCGGCATGGATGGTTGCTGCTGTAGCACCCCCACGCCATCCACCCCCAGAGGGCCTCTCTTGATGGCCACAGCACTCCCAAGACCCCCAACCCAAACCCAGCCCTCCTTTGCTTTGTCAGGTTGAAGCACCCCAGCTCCAGCCGGACCCGACACGTTGTGCCACCGTGGGGTATGCGGCCCCCAAACTCAAATGCTGAGTGATGTCAAGAGTGTCCCCATTCCGGCGCCTTGGCCTTTTAACAGAGTGGGAGGCGGGGCGGCGGCCAGCCCACCGTCCGTCCATCCGTCCAGTTGGCGGGTGCACTGCGCTGGGGAATGGAAGGGAAACCCCTGCAAGGCACAGCGACCACCACCAGTGGTGGTGGGGAGAACTCATAACGCGGGGCTAGGCCACGCCTGGACCCCGACAGCGTGGTCCCCAGAATGGCGTCAGCTGGGGACATTTTTTACATTGACACGAGAGCACGCCACTCGATTTTGTCAAACTCGAGACTTGTGTGTTTCTCTGTTTTACTGACCGATTGACTGATTGATTGAGAGTTAGAATTCGACAACACCATGTCCGCCCTGGCCCCACGCCATCTCGACGACGGCTGCCTCGACTTGGCTCCCGAGCAGCTCCAGGAGCTCAAACACGACGGCTCCGTTCTCGCCATTGCCGTCTCAGACGACTACATCTTCGCTGGCACCAGCAAGGGCGAGATTGTTGTCTGGTCGCTCGGCACCTACCAGCTCGTCCAGACCATCCAAGCCCACAAGCGAAGCGTCCTCTGCCTCCTCATCACCGACGATTCCAAGTACCTCTTCTCGAGCGCCTGCGAACCCATCGTCAACGTCTGGTGCCCCAAGACCTTCACCCGCCTCTTCGAGATCTACAGCACCTACGACGTCGGCGACGTCTTCAGCGTCGCCTACTCGCCCCAGCACGAGACGGTATACCTGGGCACACAGACGCAGGACATACAATGGGTCAGCCTGAAGGACCCCGGCAGGAGGGTCGCGTCCGACGACGCCACGAACCACCCAGATAAAAGACAGCATCGCTTCTTCGACTCACACGCTGTCGGGGGCACATCCACGCCACGGCGGACCGAGGAGCACTACACCCTGATCCCCCGCGCGCAGACGGTGCTGGAAATCGACCCCGGTGCCATCAGGCAATACGCACACTACGGCTGGATATTCTGCATGCACATTGCGAAAAGCCCAACCGTCCTCGTGGATCCCGATGAGGAAGTCTTGGTCTCGGGTGGCGGAGACGGCACCATCAAGCTGTGGAGGCTTTGCGACGACGGGCCCGAGTACGACGACGGCGAGAAGGTCAAGGGGGACATCGAAGAATTGATGGTCCTGGGCGAGGATGACAGCGAGTCCGTCATGTCGTTGGTCATTGACGGGTCGTTTCTGTACGCCGGCAAGCTCAGCGGCATTATTGAGCTCTGGGATCTCGACACCAAGCAGAAATTGAGGGTCATAAAGGCGCACGACGGGAATGTCAACACGCTCAGGATGCGATTTGGTCTTCTCTGGAGTGCGGGCACTGGCGGATCAGCTTCGGTAAGAGAAAAAAAGCACACGTCCGGCCTGGTTTCCGGCCTGGTTTCCGGCCTGTTTTCTAGGTTCAAAGTCTAACACGACGCAGAAACACAGCACAGTCCATTATGGGAGGGATACAAATGGCACGTCGCAAAACGTCAGTCAAAAGTACCAGTGCTTGAGCCGATGGAAGGCACACGACGCCAAGATCTTGTCCTCGGCCGTTGGCGTGCACCAAAACGACCAGCTCTACATCACCGGCGCCAACGACAATACTGTTCGTGTTTGGCGTGTTAACGGCATGCCAACACAGTCCGACGAAGGCGTTGGCATATCCGAAGACATGATGATTACGTCCCTCCGAGAATTCGTGTCGTACAAGACGGTATCGTCGCGCCCCGAGTTTACTGAGGACTGCCGCAAGGGTGCTACGTTCCTGGGCTCCCTCTTCAAGCGCCTGGGTGCACATGTGGAGATGCTCAGCACTGACGGCCTGCACAACCCCGTCGTGTACGCCAAGTTCAGCGGCAAGCTTGAGCCGGCGGAAAAGCGCAAGCGCATCCTGTTCTACGGCCACTACGACGTAGTCCCTGCCGATCTCAAGGGCGACAACTGGCAGACGGACCCCTTCAAGCTCACCGGCCGAAACGGCTACCTCTACGGCCGCGGCGTCAGCGACAACAAGGGCCCCATCATGGCTGCGCTGTACGCTGTGACCGACCTCCTGCAGGCAAAGGTGCTCGACTCGGACATCATCTTTCTCATCGAAGGCGAGGAAGAGTCTGGGTCGCGGGGATTCCAGGAAACCATCCACAAGCACAAGGATCTCGTCGGACACATCGATTATGTGCTGCTGGCCAACAGCTACTGGTTGGATGATGAGGTCCCCTGCCTGACGTATGGACTGCGCGGCGTTCTCCACGCCACAGTCTGCATCGACTCGAAGCTACCCGATCTCCATTCGGGGGTGGACGGCAGTAACATGCTGTCGGAGCCGCTCAGCGACCTCACCCTGCTTCTCAGCAAGCTCAAGGACCGCAAGAACCACGTCAACATTCCGGGCTTCTATGACGGCATCCTGCCTGTCACGCAGGAGGAGGAGCTACGGTACGACGATATTGCCAGTATTTTAATACGGAACAACCCTGCCAGCGGCCCAGTGGACGCCTTGAAGCGCAGCCTGATGGCAAGGTGGCGCGAGCCGAACCTGACAATCCACCGCTATAACGTATCGGGGCCTGACGGGAGCTTAATCAGCAGCCACGCCACGGCCAACATGAGCATCCGGCTGGTGCCAGGGCAGGAGGTTGACGACGTGATCGCGTCGCTCAAGTTGTTCTTGCGGTCCGAGTTCACCAAGTTTGAGAGCGACAACACGCTGACGATCCGCATCGACAACAAGGCAGAGCCGTGGCTTGGCGTGCCGGGGAACTACATCTTCCGGACCCTGGAGGAGGCGGTGATGCGTGCGTGGGGTCCCGTGGCGTCGGACGAGAACGGACCAGTCGCGCTCCTCCCCACCAACGGCACCAACGACGAGACGGCTCCCAAGAGCCGCAAGCCCTTGTACATCCGCGAGGGCGGGTCCATCCCGCCCATCCGCTTTTTGGAAAAGGAGTTCAACGCCCCCGCCGCCCACTTGCCCTGTGGCCAGGCGAGCGATGCCGCCCATCTTCACAACGAGCGTCTGAGGGTTGTCAACTTGTTGAAGAGTCGGGAAATTTTTAGCACAGTATTTCGAAAATTGTAGAGAGCGTTGCAAACTTGTGGGAAATGGACGTTGGTCATATTTTTAGTACAATATTTCGAAGATTGTAGGGACGCCCGGAGAGTTGCAAATTTGCGGGAAAATGGGTCAAAAGTTCAATTTACATTAGCCTTTAGAATATTCATAGCAATTCTTTGTTTTGCCGTTAGCTGGTGCGGCTGGTTCCATTTTCGATAAGAGAGCGCAATAGATGCTGCAGACCTTGTTCCACTCCACCCCTTCATATTTCTTCAAGTGCAATTGGTAGCAGTGATGATGTCCCAGTTATTCTCTCAACACAGACGTGAATCTGTAGTTGTAAGGGCCCTACCCTCCGCGCAGTCCTCAAATCATCTCAAGAATGTGGTCACCAGCTCCCAGAAAGGTGGCGAGGGAGCTCCAGGATCGCTATCACAAGAGCGGTCATCATTACTTCCAATTCAATGTCGAAAGGGGCTTTCAGGGCATCACGTTCTCCGAGTGGTGACAATCAAACAAAATTTCGGGACATGTAAGCAACTATATTCGAGAAACCGCAATCGAGGTATTAGACACCTTTGCCGAATGCCATTTAATTACGACTTGAAGCTGAGGGCAATGCCAACCAACAGCCGGGGTTTGCTGGGAGTGAAGCAGCCGAAACCGTCCATGTCGCACGCTCGCGGACCATTTCCTATATCCCGTACTCTTGAAATCGCAATTTTTTTGGAAGAGATAAGGAATCACAGACCCTCCATCGACAACTCTCTCTCCTGGAAATTTGAATTCTGTGTTGATCCCGGTGTCAGTTAATTATCCATAGCCTCGGCGGCATGGAGAAAACAGAGCTTGCGCTAGAATACGCCTACAGATATTCTTCAACGCACGACTTCATCTTGTGGATACCTGCGGTGACTATTCTAGCACGAGTCTTGCTGAAGCCTTCGCTCATATATATATATATTTCATATTATCTTGGAAAACGCATGTTAACGACAATGCTAGGGCCTTCATTGTTGAGAAAGTCAGCAAAATGTTTGAGCAAGCAGGCATGATATATTGCTACGGAAGGCTATTTCCATTTCTCTTGATGCTACATTATTTGTTTCTCTTCCTTCTACGCACAAGATTAGAGGTGGCTGCCTGTTTACAACACCTTTGAAGACTGGAAGACTGTCCAGCCGTTCTGGCTGCGATCATATGCACCGACAGGAAATGGCTGCGTTCTCGTCACCAGTCAACATTCCGAGATTTTCAACATATTTGGCAGTTGTGGAATTGCTCTGAAATCACTGGGCCGGAAAGACGGCGCCCGGTTATTGCTGAAGCAACTTGGATCGCCCGGCCCATGACAATAATGTAGCAGAGGCGGAGGAGATTTTCGAGGCGCTTGGGGGGGACTACCCATGGCCATCTCACATATAGCCGGATATTATTCCAAGTCTACACTGGAGGACTTTTTCGAATCATTCCAGTTTCGCGACTAAACCAGGCGCATTTGGGCCAAAGACTGCTGCAATTGGACCTACCAGTACTCCAGGACTCTTGACCGACTCTTGGATATTGCCCTGGAGGAACTGAGCGTCTGTCTTGTCTACTATCCGCGTTAGTCATTGGTGAGATTTGGAATCAACATGGTTTCTCATTTTTGTAACATACTTATCACTATAATGTTCATTGGTCTCATTACGCATTTTCACCCGCCTTAGTTTCACAGTCTGGTTGAGGGGGGTACAACTTTTGCTTGCTGAAAGTCGGTAAGACTTGTGATCGCCTCCCCGGTTCCCTGCATATTGTGCATGCAGCTTGGTCAGTGTGTATACTCGTGCTCGAACAGCTCGGTCAAGCAGCCATCCCAACAAATATTTTGCTGCATGCCCAGTCTTTCTAATTACGGGACTGGCACATCTGGACCCTCTAAGGCGGCATTCGCGACCAAAGGCGTCGAACTATCAAGCTAATTCTCAAGCAAATATCACAAGTCTGACCAGTTGCATCCTTTTTTATATATTTATTTTTTTAGCAAAGACATCGGGCAATTGGCAGCTATGGACGCCTCCTACAGTCGCGCCTTCTTACCATACGCTCAAGATCGGCCCATTTTTCAAGCATGAGAAACCGTATTCAGTCCTGTCAGACGAAGAGGACGGATCCGTTACATAGACCATGACATAGGAGCACGGTGAAGAAGAGAAAATATACAAGTTACGTCACACAAAAGAGGAGGTCAGCCTTGACAGTCATGGCTTCTGCTTCCGCGTCGTTCCAACCAAGTTTAATGCATGGAATTCGAGACGAGAAATTGAGGAACAGTACCTCCCAGTAGTTAAGTAACTGCTGTTTCGAGAGTTTGATGCGGTGGACGAGGTTCACATATTTGACTGGAGGGGGAGTGGGCTGAGTGACCGCCGACATGAAGTGGCTCAAAACTGCGAGAAAAGCGCCAACTTCCCAACGAAAACAAAATTACTACTACCTACCTTACATAGAAACGAGGGTTCCAAGCCAAAGATACGGGCCCATTTCCTGACATGAAAGACCCAAGCGGTTCCCTAATCCCCACGCAACAAGTACATCTTGGTATGTACTAATCAGTGTTGAAACCGACTGCCAAAAAGTGCGGTGCTGATTTAGACTCAGTAGGTACCTTGCCTAGGCAAAATGCGCTATTAACTAACTTTTTTTTATCGCTAATTAACAGACTGGAGCTCGGCGGTACTCTTGAAGAGGGTGAGAAGTACAAACGGGGAGCGAGCCGACTTCTTGCTCCAGGGGCGTGTCGGCATTATCATGTCTGTAACTTCGAGTCAGTCCAGTTCCCCCCAATGGAGTGAGTATTGGCTCACCACCACTTACTTGCCCGTGAACCAACATACGGCGTCCGTTATCAAGCGAAGTGGAGGATTGGCCGCTGACGTTGTGCGATGGATAGTCGATGGCCTATGATGACTTTCTTGGAGGTCAACCTGATTCAAAATGACTACCTACATTGGCCACATGCTCGCTCCATTCGTCAAATTTCAGACCTTTGTCAACGTGCGGGCAAAAGGGAGACAACCAAAGGGACAAGGACCTATAAAATGAGTGCTGAACTCGCTCACAGATTCCCTTCTCACCAAGGTAGGTAAGGTGGCAAGAATCATTGGCTGAGCTCACCACGCTTTGATTCAGCTAATTATTTTGAATTTTAAAAGCCGCCATTTCATTGGGCAGGTTGAGATCCCAAGCCCAACCAACCCAGTGTGTTCATTATTTTCCCCTTGGAACTTAAGAACTTGATGAGATACTAAGAAGCCGCATTGGGAGGGATTAGCTTTGGCACTGATGAGGGCAGTATCTATGTTTGAAGGCCAACCGTGTCCCAGGACGGTGGTCGAACCGCTTCTGTTGCCGCTTCTGTTCCGTGTGTCCTCGTGCTCACGTCGCATCCCGAGACGGGATCCAAAGCACTGACACCCCGCCTGCGAGTTGCCAGGATAATAATCGCGGGTGAGTTCATAAAGCCCAAATGGGGACATGGAAAATACTGGGTTCATAAAAATGCATATCATCATTGCATTTGGTTCCAGACGTGATAATTAGAAACTCGGGTTTGTTCCATTGTCCAAGCCGCAACACTTTAAATTGAGAGGATGTTGAACAATGACTAAGACGTGCTAGTGTGAAAACCGAGAGTGGATCGACTGTTTATCATCTCGTGTCGGGTCGGTCACTTACCGGAAAGATGGGATGATATCATGACTCCCTTGGTCTAATGCATGAAGAAAAGGACAAAATGTGGGGGAACAAGATACGGGATCCCCACTAGGGTCATCAGGCTTATTCATGCGACAGGACACGGGAGGTGAGGGGATTGGCTGGTACGATTTTACTCTTCCTGTATTTGGCGTTGGTGGATGGAATAGAAGGGTTCGGGTATTCCAGTCAGTGGACGCTTTGTGGTCGCCCCTTCTCCACCACACATTGAGCGCTGATGCAACAGTGAAGTGGGCGAAGTTTTGGGGAGGGAAATTGCGGTCCCGCGCGACACGTTTTGGCTTGGCACGGGAAGACGAGCGCCCCCTTCCATCCCTTCCCGGTTTGACCACAACGCCACCTGCACTTTTGCATGCTCTGCAGTTTGCACAGACTTGAGACTTGAGCCCCTCCCTCGGCTTCGTCAATCTCGTCTCACACACCAGAGCATCCAGGAGGGCCTTTCAAGTCGTCCAGATTCCAGAACACCCATTCGCAAAAACACTGGCCAATCCCACTTCCAGCACTTGCCATCGGTGCGCATCTGGGGCTGACGTGTTGGCCAATTGAAATGCGTATACATAGCTCGTTGACGGATCATTCGATCCAAGTTCCGGGTCAGGTCATTGGTGTTCTTTCCTTCCATGCGTTCCAACTCCGCCGTTCGCCCTTCCCCCTCCCCCCTAACCCTGCCCACCAGCGCCAGCAACGCCGCACCCGCGCCCATGGGATGCATGTCCAAAATGTGATGGACCAACCGTTTTCTGGTTTTGGTTCGTCCCATCAAATCGCTCTCTGTACCTCGACTTTTACGATAGGATCACACAGGGCTATTTTGACCGTCTCCGACTCTTCCCACCACCCACCCATCTTCGAATCACTCTGAACACTATTTGAGACGAGAAAGGGGGTCTTTCGCCGTCGTGACGCAGCATCAACCAAATCTCTGTTGGCCATGGTGCAGACTAGAGTAACGTCTCAGGTGTCTAACAGCCTGGAGTGGGAGACGTTCCAGCAGCCGGCCCTCCTAGCGGCGTCCAACTTGAACGCCATCGAGTTGGCGGCTGATGCCTAGCCGCATTTTCCAGTGTTTCCACCTCTGCCTTCTCACCCATCCGTCATCTCTGGGACTGGCTGTTAGAGAGCTCGTTGATGTGGGACACAAAGCGGCGTTTTCCAGAACTTACCGTCGTCTCCCACCAAGCAGCCAAGGAGCTTCATCCTCCCTCGGATCTCGCAGCCATTCATTCCGCAAGCTAGTATAGTATGGAGCCCTCTAGGTCCGGGGTAAACCCCACAATCGTCAAACCGCGCCCTTACAAAACCCGATACTGAGGCTCGTCAAACTGCCAGATGAAGTGAACATTTCGGGAACGGGGAGCATGTGGGGGTCGGGACTGCACGGCCTGGCTGGTGGTTGCGAGTTACTATATCTAGATTGCCCAAGACCACGTAGAGCCAGAACCATCCGGCACTCGGTCGTGCTCGAATCACGACTCACCTCACTGGAGGTGGCCCAAACAGTCTTGCAGCTTGCTCGGCGTCGTACATCCGCTGCGCCGTTTGGGCCTCTTGCCAAGATGCCCACCATTCCTCGCTCGCAACGGGACGACACTTGACTGGTCCCTTGACGTGTCGAGCTCGGGTGCCATTGACACTCCTCCGCCTGAGTGTGACCCTGGTCCACCTCCCGCCAAGCTCGCCAGAACTTCCCCAGTTTAGCACTCTCTCCGCCCGAGTGCACACCCTGGTCAAGACAGGCATGACGGGACCAGGGTTTGGACCTCGAATCCAGGTTGCCCGGATGCGCAAAAGGATCACCCATTCATCTTGTCCCCATGCTTTATTACTGCTCATATACTACAGCATGCGGAGAAGCCCTACTTTGCTGGGTTTCCCTCGCTTTTTCCCATCACCCTTTGCCTGTGTGACCGTGTCGGCTACCAACTTGAGCCGCCCATCCGCTATCCCGTCCAACCCCGACTTGCAGCAAGACAACAGACAACACCGACTGAGGGATCACAACGGCGAGCGCCCACGATGGCGCCAAACGTTATTATTGACTCGACGTCGGCCGAGTACCAAGTCTCCCGACCAACGCCTCGCTTCCAGAGGGTTTACTGGACCAAGGAGCCGCACCTGAGGAAGCTGTATGGACTCTCGGTCATCCTGATGGTGGCGTCGGCAACCACGGGATATGATGGAATGCTTGTCAACACCTCTCAGCAAATCGACGCCTGGAATTGGTTCTTTTTCCCCGAGCTCCAGGAGGACCGGAACCTCAAAGATCCCGTGCTTGATAGCAAGCTCGCCATCCTCGTCAACATGTTCAACATCGGGTCCATCGTTTCCTTCTTCTTCACCCCCTACGTCGCGGATCACTACGGGCGGAAACCGGCCATCATTTCTGGCTGCATGTTCATGATCGTTGGCGGTCTTTTGACGGCCTTCTCTACCGGACTTGGAAGTAAGCCGAGAGACACCACCTACAATGTAATTAAAACCACCGCGTCGTAACTGACAACCAGCTTCCAGTGTACATGGGTGGCCGCTTCTTACTCGGTTTTGGCAATTCGCTCTCCCAGATGGCCTCCCCTCTGCTCCTTACCGAAATCTGCCACCCGCAGCATCGCGGTCCTGTTACCGCCATATACAATTGCCTGTGGAATACCGGCGCGCTTCTTGTCTCGTGCATTGCCTGGGGCACGGCCAACATCCAGTCCGACTGGTCGTGGCGATCCATCACGTTTCTTCAGATCCTCCCGTCCCTCATACAGCTTGTCGGCATCTGGTGGATACCCGAGTCACCACGATTCCTCGTCAACAAGGACCGCCACGATGAGGCTTTGCACATCCTGTCCAAGTGGCACGCCGGGGGCGACGTAAATAACGCCACCGTGCAGTTTGAGTTTCGCGAGATCAAGGAGACGATCCTTATCCAGAAGGCCACCGACAAGTCCACGAGCTACCTGGACTTTTTCCGCACCAAGGGCAACCGGTGGCGCCTCGCCATCATCTTGTCTCTCGGCGTCATCTCGCAGTACAGCGGCAACGCTCTCTTCTCCAACTACATGAACACCATTTACCTGGGTGCCGGTATTAAGGACCAGAATCAGAAGCTCGCCATGTCAACTGGCAAGACCATCTTGGACGTCATCATCACGATTACGGCCGCACTCAACGTCGACCGCTTTGGTCGTCGCCCACTGTTTCTGATTTCCATGTTTGGCATGGTTGCATCCTTTGCTTTCTGGACTCTCACCGGCGCCGTTTACGAAAACTCGGGCGAGACCAACACCAGCTCGGGCTATGCGCAGTTAGTGTTTATCTGGATCTTTGGGATATTCTACGACATTGGCTTCTCGGGCCTGCTGGTTGCTTACGCACTTGAGGTGCTCCCATTTCACCTGCGGGCTAAGGGGATGATGATCATGAACATCACCGTGCAGGCTGTCCTTGCACTTGGAAAGTAGGTCGCTCTCCCTTTCTCAGCCCATAATATCTCCTAGTATCTAACAATGCTGACATTTGTTTAGCCAAACCAATAAGCTGGCATGGGGAAACTTGCCTCACCACTGGAATTTCATGTTCTTCTATACCATCTGGGACTTTTTTGAGCTCATCTTTGTCTGGTTCTTTTACGTAGAGACCAAGGGTCCAACGCTGGAAGAAATTGCGGGCATCTTTGATGGGGACGAAGCTGTCGCGCACATTGATATGCACCAAGTCCAAAAGGAGATTTATCACAATGGTCAGCACGACCACGTCGATATGAATTTCTCTAGGAGAAGGAGAGCCCCATGAGTATGGCCTCTGATGATTATTAGTATTCTCTTTTTTAATAGTTATGGAACGGGACATCATGCCATGGAAAAGGATTGGGTTGGGCAGCTCCGTGGCGCTTATGGAAGATTGACAGACACTCGCGGTTTCTCAAGAGGGAAAAGGAAAAGGGAATGGATACGATCAAACATCATAAGGGGGAGTTGGATTGGGTTTTTCTTTTTATGATACCACAAGGGAGAGTTGAAGCGGTTGGGATTCCATTTCAAATAAAATGTACACTCTTAAAGACCTGTGGCTGTGAACAACTGCGAGCCGAGACAATACTTTCAACGTTCCATTAGTATACAACCTACTGAGCACTGGGATAATGATAATCACTTAGTTACCGTTTATCTCAGGCTGCGAGTCCCCCAGTCACAAAAACCATGTTCGTCCCGACCACAGCTCCTAAAGACGCCAGTCCGGCAGATGGCTACTCGTCTAGACCATCCTTTCTCGCCCGCCCCATGCGCGAGTACTGACTGCGCAGGGTTGGATTCGCACCCCGGACCAAGGGGCTAATCCACTCATCCTCTCCGGTCGCCTCGTTTCGGGTGAGGGCGCTGGCGGCGCCGAGCAGTGTGGGCTGCATGTTGACATAGATGGTCTCGTGTCCGCCGGGGGCGGCGTAGAAAGTCTCGTGGAACACACCCAGGTGCGTATACCCCAGCCGCCGCACCACGTCCCCGGAATACCAGTCCCACGCGGCGCGGTGCACGTCGTCGTGCGCGAACGCGTTGAGCCCTTCCACGTCCCGGAAGTAGTACACCGTCATGAACGTGTTGTTGGTGCCTTGTCCGTCGGCCCGCAAGGACGTGCCCCCCAGGCACCCAAAGTCCTTGGCGCGCGCGAGAACCTGCTTGTTGCACGCCTCAAAGTGCTCGCCCATCTCCTTGGCGCCTGGCGCGAGCGGGCCGAGCGGGTGGTTGAGGCGTGCTCCGAGGTGCAGGACCACGACGCCGCGCGAGGCCGGGTCCGAATCAAATGGTGACGTGCTGTGCGCCGGGTCGTAGCTTTCCCGCGGCAGCACGGTGGATGTCCGGCCGAGGATGATGCCATATGCTGCTGCTGCTGTGGTGGTGTCGTTCCGGACGGAGAGGGCGGTAGACGTCACGGCGCGCACGAGCAGGCCGATAGCTGGGAGCAATGCATACCGCGCGGGCAGGGCGAGCATCAGGGCTGTCTGGCCCAATGCGCCCAGGACAAGAAGTGTGGAGAGAGAGAACGAGTCTTTGATGAGGCTCTTTTATTATTGTTAGTGATGGATGCATATCATGACAATTGAACTTCGACGTCGTCCGTCGGAAGGGTTAATAAGTTGGTGCTTGATTTGTACATACCGTGAGGCCGTTTGGAGGGCTGGGGTGTCGCTCCTTGCGAGGGCTGAAGATGCCCGTGAAATCAGAGGGTGCCATGATTCCCGTCTTTTCGCAGCAGCTTCCCGCGACGTGCAAAGTGGTTGAATTTGGTTTGGGTCACCGACGGCGGCAGCTGGATTGCCGACCTAGGTACCTTATGTAGGTGGAGTGGATGAGATGATTTGATTCTTGCAGGTCTCTTTGTTTGCACCTTCCAAATCGACCGAGGCAGGATAAAAATGTGGACTGCTTTGGCGGGGTTCACTCCTGAGAATGAACAGGTGTGATTTCAAGATGAGAAGGAACAAACCTTTGACGGGAGAACGTTACTTATAACGATCTTTCCCAAGTTTGCATGCCGTCTTTGTGCCTGCTCCCAGCCAGCCTACCTAGCCAAAACGCGCGTCAGCCATGATGATGACTCTCGAAACAAGACGGCACTAATTAGCTTGCTCGCATTTCGCATTCGCTTAAAATCGGGCGAATTGTCATCCCGGATTTATTCACCGGTTGCGATTGCGAGGTAAACTGTTTCGCATCGAGACTAAGAATAACTGACAGCACATTGAGACTAAGGAAAATAGCCAGTTTATGTAACTATTTATAGTTCCTAGAAAATATTTTGTCTCTTGTCTGACATCGTTGTTCATCATCGCCAATACACGAGGCTGACTAAGACCACCAACCGCTGGCGTTGATTTGCCACAATTTAATAGGTAACCAAGGTTTTGTTGTCCATTTGCAAGGCGAAATTATAGGCTCGCCCAAGACTAATTCAGTTGTGAATAAGGATTGATATCTTCGCATCACCCCCCTCGCCTTTAACCATCCGTTCAAAGGTCTAACAAGTATGGCATTCGGAATGAAACCCCAAGTCACCAATTTGGGAACTTGTCACTCGTCGTCAGAGACTTTCTGGCATTGGAACGGCACGTCACACAAATTCTGTCGAGACGTCCCGCAGGCCCTCCAATGGTGGATGGGCCGTAGTCGCTGATAGGACACCGTTCAAGTTTCTTTAATAATATTTCTTCCTCATTAATATCATACAGCTTGCGACCTGTACTTGCTACGCTACATGTAATCAGACGTCCCATTCCCATTAGACTAAAAACTGACAGTGATTGTTGACCTGTGATCATATCTCCTCTGCCACATATATTCATCATCAAAGTCCACGAAGTCGTCGAGTTCACCTCCTCCGGTCTCATGCATCCCGCGCCCCCCTTCCAGTCCAGTCCTAATTAGTGGCTGCACCCCTGGAAGTAGGCGTCCTTGGGCCACCACGGGCACGAGACTTTATACCCAGCAATGCCGCCCTCGGGGGTCCAGCACCCGGGGCCCGACTCGATGCCCGGGTCGGAACACGTGGTGGTTTGAAACAGCGTCAGCAAGCAGTAGGGGCTGAAGCTGTACCGGTTGATCGACTTGTAGACGGTGCCGTTGTAGAACTTGCGGCAGTCGCCGCAGCCGTCGCCCACGGCGAACTGGAATATCACCTGCGGCCCGAGCGGGCAGCCGGCCTGCTCTGACACGCCAAAGGCGCCGAGAATGGGGACTCGGTCTTGGATGACGGCCGAGTTGGCGCCGACGGCAAGCACCGATAGTGCAGTGAGAATAATGCCGAGTTGCATTTCTTGTGTGTTGTTGATTGAGAGAACTTTTGTCGGTGGTGATGGTGATGGTGATGGTGGTGGGGTTGGATTTAATTTGTGTGACCGTTGAGCTGTTATGGGGCTGCAGCAGCTCAATTATATATGTGTAGATAAAAATACCGAGGTCTGAATCATTTGACAGTCACGTTAACCCTGACGGCGAACAATACCACCCTGCCTTGCTTGCCAGCCATCTCATGGGGCCGCAGCGGTATGAACAGCTGGTTCTGGCAAGCAATACGAGAAATGGGCGCATTATCATGGGGTGACGGAGAGGGGTTGTGTGCATTAGCTGAACAATAGCCTAGGCCTGGCGGTCACCTGAGCACCTGGGCAGTGCCCTCTGTTGCATGCTTGGCAAGCTACAGCCCGACAAAATACGATGTGCCCCTCTCATCAGCCACATGCGAGGTCCGTCAAAGCCCAGTTCAGGCCCCGCTCCTTTCTTTTTTGCCAATGAGATTTTGGATGCTGGTGCATTAGAGTAAATAAGGGATTGGGACCAGGTCCGGATGATGAGCCTTTATATGTATACATACGAATTGGCTCAAAGCGAGCTTGTATTCACACAATATATAGACAGTGTCCAAAAAACACTGCAGCTAATTTGTACATGGAACATGGCGCCTACTTGGCCAAGCCGCCTAACTAGGGACGAATTCGGCTTTTTGGGGTTTTTGATGTCCCTGTAAAAATTTGGATCCATTCCCTCCCCAAAAAGATTTCCCCCAAAATAACCAAATGGCAAGACTTGATGGTCAGAACATTTGTTCTGTTTTTACTCCACCCAGATAACAGCGCTGAGCCCGTCCTCCTCGCCCGCGCGGCCCTTGGAGGAAACCTGGATACTCGTCACCAGCTTGCCCAACTTGCCGGTCGCGGTATCACGCGCAATAATAGCCACGGTAGACGAGGTCTGGCCGCCGACAGCGACCAACGTGCCGTCCTTGTTGAACTGGAAGGTGCGCGGGTAGTAGGTGTACGAGTTGGCGGCCTCCATCCAGGCAATGGCGCCCGTGGTGGCGTCGATGGTGTAGGTGGCGATCGAGTCCTGCTGGGTGCCAAACGTCTGGTCGGCGCGGTTGGACGCGTACAAAAAGTTGTCGACGACGCGGATCTCGGCGGCCTTGGTGGTCGCGCCGCCCTTCTTGCCTGGCGCGTACGTCGAGATGGTCTGCGCCCGCGTCAGCGACAGGCACCCCGTCGCGTCGCTCGGATACGCCACGTTCCACGACGACACCGAGTTGCCCAGCTCGTTGACCGTGTACGCCCGCTGCACGCCGGCCGCCGACTTCCAGAAGACAATGTGGCGCGGGCCGTCGCCTGCTGACGCCTGGCCGGCCGGGCACGACGTCAGCGCCCCGGTGTCGGCGTTGATCTTGAAGATGCGGACGACATCGGCGCCGAGATCGGGCACAATGAGGAACTTTTTCGTGGGGTCGAGCGCCGCCTCGTGGGGATGAGCAACGTCTTGCCGTGAGTTGGGTCCTTTGGCTGACAAGGTGAACTTTTGAGAATTCATAACCTTGCTCCCCGACAGCGGCATCTTGTAGGTCGTGAGGGTTGAAGGAGAGCTGTGTATTTCATGTCAGTCGCGGTGAGCCAATTAATGCTTGCCTGGTTGGTGTGAGACTTACTACTCGGCCGTTACCACAAAGCTTTTCCCCTCGGGCCCGCCATACAGTTGGCCGTGGACACTGTTACCCGACGTCTTCAACTGCTGCCCCATGGTCAATTTTCCATCATTAGCCACCGAGTACTCGGTGATGTAGCCGCTCCCGCCCCAAGACTCGTCGAAGCAGTACAGCTTTCGCGTGTCCGAGTACAGCTCAAGCCAGCCGGGCGTCGTTCCGCAGCCGGTCGCTTGCGAGCTGATCGAAAGCTTACCGCTAGTGTTATCGGTAGTCGTCAAAGACAGCGAGTAGATGCCCCCGGTGTAGTGAGATGCAATCAGATTGACACCGAGCACACTTGGCACCAGGCTGATGCCGGCCAGGAGAAGGCTTTGTCCGAGGTGCAACATGGTCGAAGATGTCCAAACAACGTTTGTTGTTGTCGCGGCGGTGTGTCGTTTCCTTGCCCTTCTTGGCAGCATCTGCGACGACTTCCCACACCTAGAATATATATACATATATATCGATAGCTGCGGGCGCCCGGGATAGATCGGCGCGGAGGGAGGCTGGCCTTGTTGTTGCTTTACCCCTTTTTAGCCGGAATTGATGACTTTGCGGAGCGCGCCCCCCAACCCCAGGTGATCAGTGGAGCCTGGTTTATTGCATGGCCCTTGGGGGAGAAATAATCGGCAGCAATCGCGGCTCCCCGCATTCCATCATTGGGGGAGGGGAGGGTGTTTTCAGAGCCGTGATTTAGGTAATAGCCAGAGTGCGCATCGGCTGCTGTGATGATGGGTTGGACCTGGGCGGGCCTGCCGTGTCGGTTCGGGGCTAATTTGACCTCCCTTGTGCCACTGTGGGCTTGCAGCGGTTACCCCACAGATATAGAATGCCGTCGGGATTAAGGAGGGATTGGACAACAAGTTGTAGCAGCCGTTAGTTCCGTCATTGCCCAATCTGTCGGGTTCCATCGTCCCCCGGATGTACGGCCCAGCGCCACGCGTCTCCTGTGCTGTACTTGCATAGTTACATGTGTTGCAGCTTCAGATGAAACCAAGATCTCCTGGGTCTTGAAATACTCTCAAGTCATATGTCGTTGTATCTGAGTTACCCATTGCGCGCTACAGGTAGCAGCTGCAAGTCCCCCATGGAGTCTAACCATTGCTAGGACTCGTTACCCTAATTAGCACCTAGGTAAGGTAGGTAGACTTGAGGAAGCAAAATGCAGGACAAAGTATCATAGCGTCACACCCACATAACCAAACACAGTTAACAATTAATTACATCTCCTTGTTCCTCCCAGCGAGGAAGCGCTCTGCCTTCTCCAAGCTGTTTCCCTGGGGAATCGGGACATCGGCAATCCATTTCCCTGTTTGAGGGTTGATTACAGCGTCAGTGATCAGTCTCTCTCCCCTCAGAGTACCGAGGTAATTAATCAACACCTGGTAATTATCAACGAACTGACCGTCTTCAGAAAAGAACTCGCTACTTCGGATCCCGCGTTGCAGCAGATCGAACGGCAGTGGACCCAACAGGCCAATGACTTTTGCGAGATGGGCTCGGGTTGTGTAGCCTGCGCCGGCGGTTGGATCCTCGCCAAAAGAATTAATGGCCGCCTTCAAATACATTCCAAATCTAGGACGCCAAAGCTATTGGTTACGGTAGTAAGCGAGCTCAGGTCAGGTCAGGTCAGCCCAGCCCGCCGGGAGACATGACTTGAGGGGGACGAGGAACCCATTTAACCACTAACCATGGCACCAACGTTCCAGATATCAATATGGTAGCTCCAAGCAGCCTTGATCATGACTTTAGGTGACCTATACACATTTGGCTGCGCGTCGTGGTTTCGCTTCACATCGCCCCTTAGGCGTACCCAAAGTCGCCCAGTACAATCCTGCCAATGTCTTTTGGGAGGAGACCGAAGCGCCGGGGCATGGAGACTGGGGCGCCATGATGAATGCTCTTCTTCTTGCTTGTCGAAGGTGTCTCCATCTCCTCCCGCCCCGGGTCATTGATGGCGTAAAGAATGTTGTCTGCCTTGATATCAGTGTGCAAGAGCTTGCACTCGGTGTGCAAGTAGTCAAGGGCTCGGAAGACGTGCTGCAGACCACTTTTGAGCAGGGCTTCAAGCTGAGAGAAAGCAGAGACGCTATGCCCTCCCCAGGTCACAGCAGTGCCCGGCCCCAATCCATCGTCCCCAACCTCAGTCCAATACCTAGGTAGGTTGGTCCTAACTTGGCTATCAGCGAGCAAACCCTTTCCGACCTTCCGTTTTATGTTTCAAAGCTTAGTTAGGTGGATAGGTATGTCCATCCATGTATTGTAGCAATAAGCCGGAGAGAGGTTGCTCCGTATGACATGGCGCTGAAAGGAAGCGGGAACAAACAGCGTGCCAATGGTATAAAATCTCCAACTTGTTGCCTTGGTTCGATTTAACATTCCCTTTTGTGACCTAGATACTACGTTTGCGAAGCCACCACGGGCACTTGCAATGGCTTCAAGTTCCGGGTTCGATCTGGAACCCCTCGCAAAGAAAAAAAATCACAGGTGGCTGTCTTTGCGGAAGGATTGCCTACAGAGTTGACTTTCCCCAGGACCACTCGTTCAAAGACAGTGTATGCATGAAATAATTATCAGATCCTTGGCTTGAGTGATTCCGTGCTGACGGCAAAAAATGCAGAGCGGAACCTGCCAATGCACCCAGTGCCGCAAAAGCACATCATCACTCTTCTTCATATACCACAAGTTTCCCTTCTCGTCCGCTCTTGTAATTGGCGAGAAAGACACGGCAGTACTAAAGTGAGAGAAGTCATAATATTACAATCCAAATATCTGCTGCACACCAAAGAGGGAGACACCAATAGCATCTACTGGGGATGTGGCCAGCTGGTACCTTGGCCTCAGGCCCTGTTCACAGGCACCTTGTGATATGTTGCCTTGACCGCATTCGCCTCGCGCTCCAAAAAGGCGGCAAACGTGCCCAGCGAAACGCCCCAGGTCTTTGCCTCCTCGATATCCACCAACTCCACCATCCTGCGCGTCATCTTGTGAATCTCGGGCATGAAGTTTTCACCTGACGAACTGGCCTGGGCAATCTCAGCATCGGAGAGATACTTGGCATAGAGCTTCCTTCCCGCCGCCTCCCCCAGCATATTTAGAGTCGTCTGAAACGGCAGTGCCTCGCCGGCAAAATTGATTTTCTTGCCGTGGAACAGGTTTGGTTTTTGGAACGCGGCGATGACAAATGCAGCAATGTCTTCGTGATCGATCAGGGGGAGCAAAGTGTCTGGGAGATAACCGGTGGCGAAGACACCCGTCTCGGTGGCGGCCTTGAAGTGGAAGTGCACCTTGGGGTCGAGGAGGTTTGCCATGAAGAAGCCCGGCTGCAGGACGGTCCAGTGGTCGAAGCCCGCGCTGCGCACCTCGTCGGGAATCTTGGCCTTGGACTCCTGGTGCGCGATGGACCAGTGGTTCTTGTAGTCTTCCAGAGACGCGGCGTGGAAGGCACCAGAGTACACGACGTGCTTGACACCGGCGGCTTTGGCGATGCGGAGGAAGGTCTTGGCCTGCCGGATCTCAACCGAGGCATCGGTGAGGTTGGGGTATAGGTTGAGAAACAAAAACTGGCAACCGGTGATACTGGCCTCAAGTGTCGATTCGTCATCCCAACTGCCACGGGAAATCTTGACACCGATGGCGACTAGTGCTTGTGCCTCGGGCGAGTCTGAGTTTCTGGTTGTGGCATGCACACCCCAGCCAAGAGCCCTCAGCTGTCGGGCAACAGCGCCGCCTTGCGTGCCGGTGGCGCTCGAGACAAACACTGTGGGTGTAGCAGCCATCTTGAAGACCTGTGATGTTGAATGTGAGATATGGTATGGATATGCAAACGTATCAAGACGATCGGGAAGGGGGGTGGTTTTAAGCAGTTTGGCGTCCGCCGTTTTGATGAGAGCTTCCGAACCGCTTGTTGCCCTCGGGTTTACGGGCGCCGCCCATCATTCCGCCGTCAACGGGGTATTATTGAGGCGGAATTCCGCCACAGAGGCACAGCTAGGCGTACAATTCGTGTGCTGATCACACGAGTTGAGATTTGACGCTAGAGCAAGGTTTGTAAAACATGAAAAGGGGGTTAGGGGGTTATCAAAAACGCGTGGAACCCCATATTTTCGAAAGCAAGCCCTAAAGGTAGAAAACGTCGCGTACAGAACTCTGAACACGGTAATTAAATGCAGAGTTTGAGTGCTTTGATTGGCTGATTTCATTTGAATGAGGCCTAGTAAATGTGAGAGCGGGTGGAATTCCGGTTGCGAGTTTGAGTTCTTAAACCCGCCTTTCGCCGCGACGGCGGACGTTGGTCGACATGGAGTTCTCGTTGACTCACTTGCGAATGTTGTGAAACCACACATATTGACCTTTGGTAGTACTTAACCTACCAACGCAAGTTGGTCCTAAAAATATTTAGCAAATAGGTGTACTTGGTTCAAACGTGCATGTACCTTGTGCGAACATGAGTTCAAAGTTAGACTAATTACCAGCTGTTATAACGCTCAGCAATAACTCACTATGTGTCAGTTACCAGTTGTGAAGGGTGTTTAATTATATTGCATTTACCTATATTCCCCTTCGCCTGGTTTTTCTCGAATTTCCAGTGTTGATGGGCCCTTAATTTTTCGCCTCGAATTCAAACCCCTGATCAAATATCTTTGTCCATCCCATCAGCCTTCACCACCAGTATTGGCAGTCAGCGATTCCGCCTAGGTTGACTTGCTCGGCAACATGCCACTTGCACCGTGCTTGCGCCCCCATTTAGCCACCTTGGAATCCATGTCCCAGCGGATAAAGACCATGACAACCAAAACGACCCAGCCCAAAAATGTGTCGACAAGGCCCTTGAAAAAGCCACCGCGGATGCTTCCGCCCAGTACCGATGTCATGACGAGACGGATGATGGTCGATGTGGCCACGAGCTCCTCGCCGCTCTCCAGGCCAGCGATGGCGCGGCGGGCACACTCGTCGGGCTGCAGGATCTGGTCGCCCTCCTCTAGCGACTTGGTCAGGTCGGTCTTGACCTTGTTCTCGTCGTCGAGCGACTGGGTGGGCATGGTGGCGGGGAATACGGTGTGGACGCGCACGCGAGGGAGTTGGGGATGGGCTGCGGCATACAGATTCATCTCCTGGGACAAGGAATCGGACAGAGAGCGGATGGCGGCCTTGGACGGACAATAAGGGGTAAAGCCGGCGAAGCTGAAGAAGGAGACGAAGGAGCCAGTGAAGACGAGGTGGCGGGCCGGGGGTGGTGTCGACGAGGTCGGGGTGGATGCGGTGGATGAGTCGGGGCCACCGATAGCCGGCCGAAGCCAAGCATTGAGCACGGCGTGGGCCATGTACACACAGGAGAAGTAGTTACTGTCCATCATGACCTGGAACTGCTCGAGGGGCGTGTCGATGAACAGGGACGGGTGGGCGCTGCCGCTACAGCACCACACGATATCGGGAGGGCTGCCGCCATTCCACGTCGTCGTGTCGGCGACTACTCTGGCGCAAGCATCCGGCGTGGTCACGTCGGCGCTGATAAAGTGGAAGCGCTGGGTATCGGGGGATCGCGCGACTTTCTACAAGTACGGCAAGACATGGACAGTTTTAGTTGAGCAGCTTTTTGAAACTAGGCGACGACGATAAAATAGGACGCACCCGGATCTGCTCGACGGCGGCTTGGAGATTGGTTGGGTTCCGGGCGACGACAACCACGCTTGCCCCTTTCGCAGCGAGTTGTCGCGCGGCGCTGAGGCCAAGGCCCGTGGAGCCGCCTGTGATCAGGACAGTCTGGACAGCGCAGCGACAGTGCTGTGTCAGCGAGAGCGACATCAACACTACACAACAGCACATCACATACCCGGCCGTCGACAGGAAACTCGTTCCTGGAGAAGAAGGACCCCATCGTTCAGTAAGAAAGAAAACTAGGGTTGGATCGGGAACATAAGTGGTTCACGATGTCTGATGGGCTGTCGATGTCAATGGATGTGGAGTCGCGACGCGCCGTTGCGAGTCGCCGTGGAAGTGGGAGGGGGTGGGACACGTTGGTTGACCCCTGCCACCCCACCCTGCCTCCCCTTGCTGCGGGGCGAAGCAAACTGTCCATAGGGCTGTGCCGCAGCGTGTTTTCGTCCCAAAGACGCCACTGGGGACAGTGTCGATAAATATCGGGATTCAACCCCAAAACCAAACAAATTTTCCAGGCCATCAGCTGACATTTCGATAATCGCGCCGCACTTGGACCATCTCCATTTGGAGCACAAGTGGTGATGGAAACAGAATTTAAAGATATTCTACATCGTGATGTCGACGACGAGGGAAGCTACCTATCTGGCAACACTCAGTTATCGCCGTGGCGCCGAGCTGCAGCGCTGCGCCTCCAATGTTCATCCTCCTCCAATGATTAAAATTCACCGTACTACTGTGACTGGACAGGTCGGCGGCAGTAGACTCCTGGCGCGCATCGTGGTGTTACCCAAATATGCACGCCTGACTAAGATTAGCGCCTCCAATGCAGCTTCTCATATGCGTCTTGCACCCATGGCAGACCCAACGGGAAAATAATGCTGCCTGCTCTCACAGTTGTCGTGTTCATCTTGTCCATCCTGTGTTTAATTATGATCCAACATCCAGGCTAACCAGTTCCTGGTATTCCAGCGTCCATCATCTCCCAACCATGTCGTCCCCATCCCCACCTCAGCCCGCTGGAGGGGACTCGACAGCCACCACGGCAGTTAGTGGACTGGTCATTGGCTTGGCCGTCGTGTCGGTTGTGCTGCGCTTCTACACACGCATCTTCACGCGCCAGGGCTTGCGGTGGGACGACTGGATGATCCTCGTTGCCGTCCTCACCACTCTTCTGACAGCTGCACTCTTGCTCTGGGGTGAGTCCATCATGGTCAAAGTCTCAAGTTGATAAACCACTAATGTCCCCAGGCAATGACGCCAACCCAAATGGTCTCTGGGTCTCGGAGAACACGGATCCAAACTACAACTACTCGGAAGCCGACCACTTCTACCTCAAGCTGTCCTTCATCTCATCCGTCCTCTACTTCACTATTGCCAGCACCACCAAGCTCGGCATTCTGCTCATGTACAACCGCATCTTCTTCATCAGCCACGCATTTCGCATTCAGCTGTGGATCACGAGCAGTCTCATTGTGAGCTTCTGGGTTGGATGCACCGTCGCCACCCTGACCAACTGCATCCCCCTCGAGTGGGGCTGGATCAACTCTCTGGCCGACCCCCGCTACTGCTTCAACTACAACATTTTCTGGATGGCCGCCGGCGCCTGTGAGATGCTCCTGGACGTGCTGGTCCTTACCATGCCAATAAGCGTCGTGATCCGCATGAGCCTGTCGCTGAGGGACAAGCTCACCGCCGGCGGCATTTTTCTTCTGGGCGGATTGTATGTTCCTCGATTCGAGTCCCATCTCGGACATGACTAGATATATACTGACCATCTCCTAGCGTCATCATCACGGGCCTTGTCAAGGTGATCCTTGGCTATCCGCCCGGCAGTCGTGTGCCCTCGTATCACAACACCGAGGTGTGGACGACGGTGCACACTGGCATGGCCATTGTTTGCGCAAGCCTGCCCATTTTTAAACCTCTTCTTTGGCGCATCAGATCGTCATCCGTTGCCGCCAAGTTCTTCCGTCACTCCTCAAACAAAGCCCCTTCCCAAGGCGGATCCTCTTGGTCTGCGAGCAAGAAAAGCAACACACAAACAGACAACGGGCTTAGCCAACCTGGCTCAGAGGGCCTTAAATTCGAAGCGTCTGTAGCCTGCGTGCAACTGCCTCAGACGGGGACTGTTCGAGATGATGGATTCTCCACCGTCATGCAACTGGCGCTGCTCGAACGAGGCTACTCACTAGACACGCGAGATGTTCCAAGGTCTGAAAACCTCCAACCAGACAGCCTGATGGTGTAACGAAACTTGACGAGTAATGTAAGTGAATGATATATCAAGACTATAAGTAATATAGTATAATAATAGTAATGCACCGGTTCAAAGTCAGCCGCGATTGGGGCCCTCGTTACCGCTGTTAACGGCGGTGTTTGCTCAGCTTTATTATAGCCAGAGAGCAGTTGCCGCAGCAGGTCCAAAAAAATTCCACGGCTTAATATTGGATAACTGCAGCTGGAATTAGCCTGCCACGTCTTTGTGTGAACATACCAGGTATTGAGTCTGCCGGCAAAATCCATCCGCAATGTCAACATTCTGTGATATAAAGGGCACAAAAACCTCAAAGACACAGAATATGGGAACCGAATGGTTGTGCATCGCTAACTACAACTTTGTTCTTTATCTCGCCATGAATTTTCAACTTGTGTTCGCAGGCATTCTGCTTGCCGGCTCTGTCTGGGGCCACTCTGCCGACAACTTTCCATGGGCGGCTCCCTCGTTGACAGATCGTAAGTTGATACACAGTTGACTATTGCCTACTTGGAGCTACCTATGCTAATCGTAAAACCAGGCCGCAGCCCTTGCCCCATGCTCAACTCCCTCGCCAATCACGGCTTTCTTCCTCGCACCGGGCTGAACATTTCTCTCGATCAACTCCTGACGGCGTTTAACCAGTCCATCAATCTGGACCCCGCATCAGCTCAGATTCCCGGTCAGATTGCCCTCACGGCATCAACAACAGGAAACCCCAACACCTTTCACCTCGATGACCTTGACAAGCACGGTGGTAAGTCTGATGATGGCTCCCTTAGGGAGCTAGCTCACAATATTTGTGAAATCAAGGAGTCCGGCTAATTATTAACTAACTCCCGCTGGCAAGTCATCGAGCACGACGGCAGCCTGAGCCGCGACGACACATACCAAGGCGACAACCACAGCTTCAACGCGACGATTTGGAACCAGACAGCTTCGTTCTTCACCGAGGGCACCATCTCCATCGCCACAGCCGCCAAGGCCCGCTCGGCCCGTCTCCGCAACGCTGCGGCGGCCAACCCGGCCTTCAGTCTGCCCGAGGGCGACCAGCAGAGCAGTCTCTTTGAGACGGCTCTGTATCTCCTCGTCTTTGGAAACGGGACCCGGGGAGACGCAAAGACGCAGTGGGTTCGGATTCTGTTTGGTATGTTTTGCCTACCTACCTACACTACCCCTATTTTTTGCGCCCTATTTTTGGTCTGCGTTTTTGGCTCACAATGAATGAATGAATGGGTGTGCCACAGAGCAAGAACGGCTTCCGTTCGCCGAGGGGTTTGTTCGCGGAGCCTCGCCCATCACGACCGACATGCTTGTCGAGGTCTCCGGCAAGGTTGCAGCTGCGACGTGAAGAATGAAATATCGTGTCATGCCAACACGCATGTCTCTCGGTTTGGTGCAGGTTCACGCACGCGACATTGCGGTTCCCGCTCATCATCCATGATATTATTATTTCCCCTGAGACTTCTGCACAAGAAGATAAAGAGGGGGATAGAACCGACATCATAGGCCTGCATCATGATGCTTCGACACGATAGGCAGTTAGCGTGGTGTTTGAATGCTAGCGTCACTTCCAGGTTATCAGCATCCGTTTTTCTTTCTTGCGTGAAAAGGAAAGGAAAATTTTTTTTGGAAAAAAGAAAAAAAAAACTCAAATCTGCTGCGGGGATGGTGACCTAATTAATTACATCACCACCCGCTCAGCGGACGGACCCCGACTTTCTTCAGTCCTGTTCAAGGGAGGAAGGAAGGAAGTTCCGTTAGGCCGTAGTGGCGCGCGAAAACTTTCTCTCTTGGAACGAGCCTAGGAAGAAAAGATAGTAGCGTTCGTTCGTTCATTCGGGAAAAACGTCCCCACTTGGGACGGGAACTTCGGGACCTCGTCTGGATCTTGTCAGCCATAGCTCATACAATCGTCATGGCGTCGTCGTTTATCAGCAACCAATGACTATAGTACCTTCCACGATGTGTGAGGGGATGTCATGCCCCCCTCAGCTGCCCCAAAAATGTTTTGTGCGTGGTCCATTTTCACCAGAAAGGGGGCATCTCTACAGAACGACGCAGCCGTGACGAAATTGAAGCAAGACAGCCAATCCGGAGAGAAATGTACATGTCTTGATATCTAACTCGTCATTCTCGCTCTGCCCACTGTTGGACTGCAGGCCAGGCGGGAGCGGCAAAGTCTGTGGCTCCCGCGACAAATGTTCCGCGGTTTTCCTTCGGTCAAAGCTTACGCCCATCATCTGCCTGACCAAGACACACAGGGGGGACGGACGGACCTATATAAGATTGAGTCTTGGGTTTCTTCTTTTCAACCTCGCTCCTTACCTATCCCTTGTTCGATCTCTCGTTTAAGCAGCAGACATCTTGTGCAGCTCGAAAAGACCAGACAGACGCCTTTTCCCCCTAATTAAACCAAAACCAACCATCATAATGGACAGTGGCGGCAAGCGATTTGGGGGTAGCATCATTCCCCGGAGCCTGCTAGGTCTCAACAACTTCATCATCCTCTCGTCCTCGGCGATAATCACGGGTATCTTGTCGTATTTTATCCGCCACTACCGCGGTCGCGGGACACACCTCATCTACAATGAGGTCATTGTACGTTCTCGCCGCCGCGACGATGGAGAATTGTGATATTCAGCTTACGGTGTCTTCTTTTCTTTCTAGGCCGTCGTCACGCTGTTCTTATACCTCTTTGCCATGTTCCTGCCGGCCCTCAAGGCATATCGCGGCTACCTGCTGCCTCTCAACCTCGCTCTGTCATACCTGTGGCTGACGTCCCTCATCTTCTCGTCGCAAGACTACAGCGGCCGCCGGTGCTACTACAACTCCCCGCCGCTGGTCAACCACTGCGGTCTGAAGCACACTGTGCAGGCGTTCTCCATTATCGGCTTGTGAGTTGTTGCTACCTACTTCTGCCTCATCCTCCAACCAACCAAACTGAAGCTAATCACTGTTGTCCTGCCCGTTCCCCAGCGTTACACTTCTCTCCAACAGCATAATCGAGGGCTTGATGTGGGCTCGGCACAGCATGACCCGCCTCATCCACAGTGGCGACACCGAGAAAGACACGGGCAGACCCTTGACCTCTGCGGCGGAGCGGACCGGGGGGGCGCCCATTGGCGGCACCAACGGAGCTGGTCAGGGGGGCGCCGGACACGTGTGTTCAACCTGCCATGGCACCACCACCACCACTACGTAATTCATGCGACTGGTCAATAACGATTCACCTCTCTCTCGCAGATGTAAAAACGCCGGGCAATGATGCCGCCGAGAAGTTGGATGGTGGAATGGATGCGGACGGACTGACGGAGATAGGATGCGGTATGTAATGGTTCCTAGGGGGATCTTGACGGATTTCATCGGTTCAGGAAACGAGACAGAGATTGTATAGACAGGTAGGTTCACAGGGACTAATTGGAGTAATTAACAATGTTTGTATGTACATAGGGATTGGGCTGGTCACTGCTTGTACCTTCATCGCGCCAGTAATGTTGGATGGGATTGAGCGACGAAGTTGGTACTTGGTTCGACAGTTGATGTTACAATTTCTTTTTTGTGCAACGAAAGTAGGTACACGATTTGTGGGCAGTGAACCAATTTTGTGCCTTGTGTTTCCATGGCCAGGTCGCTTTCCCACGGCGAAACGACAAGGGGGGTGCACTTGTTTACCTTGACGAGCAGGAAGGAATATCTGAAGATAAATAAGGGATTGATCCCCATTCAAATTTAGATGATATGGACCTGCCGAGTTTCGGAGTAAAGAGCAGGGAAGTGTCGATAGGCGAAGGTGCCTACTGTATGAAGCCCGATCTGGTGATATGATAATTAGCTAATTACATGGAAGTCGCGAATCAGGGGCGTGGAAGCCCTGACCTTGAGAACCCTCCTTCCCTGCAACGCATTGCCTATTCCCAAGGAGAAAGAGGGCAAATGGGCAACCTTTCCTTCTGGTGTGGAGAATTAACCCCTGACAGGAACAGTTGGCAGGTGTGAAATCAGCCGCCTCGAGATGACGGGCTGACGGGTCGCATAAATAAATAACCTGCCCACAGCAGCAGATTGGGGTTAATCAAGGCACCTACAAGCCGTCTGCTATTGGTTCCCTCGGTAGTTGGACAATGCGACTGAAGCACAGAGATGTTGCCGGTTATTGGAAGGCGCACAGTGACTCGGTAGGAGCCGTTGTAGTCCCTTTTCAATGGGTACCTACCTACCCCGGTAGGATCATGTCAACCGCGAATCGCCGAGCTCGGGAAGGGGCGCCCTCACCGCCGTGGACAGCTTGCATCCTCCCACCATGGGGATTCTGTCTTTGGTTCATCTTTCCCGGCTGTCTCTTGGCAATCCTCATCCAACCACCTCCTGACCCTTGGTGCCTGACATACCTTGACAGCATCAGGTTCCAGTCTCCAAGATGCCCATCTTGAATATCACTAGGGCACTCTGCTTGACTCCGGCCTGCCTCCAGGTTGCGTCCGACTTTGTCAGCAACTTCTCTCCCAACCGCAGCGAGATCGATGCCTGCACCGATTTCGACGAGATGGTGTGTGGCGGCTGGAGGACCCGCCATGATATGCGGCCAGACCAGGGCACCATCAGTGGCCTCACGGTGTTGACGGAGAGCGGGCAAGACAAGCTACGCGGCATCCTCGAGGGTTCTTACCCTGGTGATTCAAGCCACTCGCATTTCTCGCCGAGGAATCTCGAGGCCGTCTCGCTTTCAATCGACCAACTGAACTTTGACAAGATGCAGCGTGCATACAATGCCTGCATGGACGAGCCCAGTATCTCCAGCCTTGGATTTCAGCCCATTGTGGGTGTTGTGGACGAGCTCGCGGCGACATTCGACGCGGATGGCTTCTTTGAGCCACAGCGGTATCTGTACCGGTTTGGGATCGACTCATTTGTCACGCTTTACGCGGACAGCGACCCCAAAGATCCCGACGTCCTGCTGCTCAATGTGGCGCCCATCACGGGCACAGGCCTGGTCTCAAAGAGCAATTACAGAAGCCCGAGCACACTCAAAGAGTACCAAGCCGCCATCGAGCATGCTCTCGCCGCAATTTACCCTTCGAGCCATGGCACGCCCAACAACTCGACGCGGCAAGCGGAGGGGGTGATTGGATTCGAGTCACGCATGGCGGCGATTGTCCCTGGGATGTTAGACATGCAGGACATCAATGTAAGCCACCCACACCTGTTGTTTCTTTCCCCCTAATTATGTTTGCAGAGCTAAAGCAAGCCTTGTTTTTGACAGAACTCCTACAACCCCATGCCACTCGAGAAAGCGTCCAAGCTGGTCCCTATGCTCGGACTAGACCGACTAGTGCTATCGTTGGCTCCGTCAAACTACACTGGCGCTCACGTCAATGTCATGTCTCCCAAGTATTTGAGTGACATGTCCGAACTCCTCTCCGAGATTTCACGGGAAGACATTCACACATACCTGATCTGGCAAGCCATCCAGAGCTTGGCAGGCACAGTCATAGCCGGCGACGCTCTGAAGCCGTTCAATAGACTGAAAAACAAATTGGTTGGGCGGGACCCTGAGGCCGTCTCTGACCGCTGGCGAATCTGCGTGCGTTATATTGACAATACGCTTGGATGGATCCTCAGCCGCTTCTTTGTCGAAACCTCCTTTTCGGCCCGTGATCGCGACATGGGCAACCAGATCATCACGGACATCAGGAGAGCGTACCTCGAGACGTTTTCCAAGTTGGCCTGGATGGAGGACTCGGTAAAGGCGGCGGCGGCAGCGAAGATCCGGAATATGGATCAAAAGATTGGGTATCCTTCCATTGTGAGTAATTCGTTGAGAACCCGATGCTGAATCAACAACAGCTGACAATATGATGGCAGTCCCCAAATATTACAGACCCTGCGTCTCTCCACGACCTGTACTCTGGCGTCGAGGTTGGGGACTCGTTCTTCAACAACAGTCTTTTATCGTTTCACTGGGATGCGAATGAGACGTGGAGTCAGTTGGGGAAACCAGTCAACCGAAAGAAATGGCAGATGACGGCGACCACAGTCAACGCCTACTACAACCCGGGCATCAATGAGATCGTATTTCCAGCTGCGATTCTGCAGCCGCCCGTTTTCCACGGCGACCTGCCCAGCTATATCAATTATGGAGGGTTTGGAGCCGTCGCAGGCCACGAGGTGTCGCATGGATTCGACGTCAACGGCCGCCAGTACGACGAGCGTGGCCGCTTCACCGACTGGTGGACCAACGCTACGGTTGAAGAGTACAACCGGCACGCCGACTGCTTCGTGTCCGAGTACGACAACTTCACGGTGACGGGCATCTTCGGCCGGCCGATGCACATCAAGGGCAAGCAAACGCAGGCCGAGAACATTGCTGACTCTGCTGGCCTGGACGCGGCGTTTGCGGCTTGGCAGGCAGCTCGTGGTCGCGGTCGTGGGCAAGAGGAGGAGCTGGGGCTGCCGGGGCTCGAGACGTTCACGCCCGAGCAGCTCTTTTTTGTGTCGTTTGGGAATCTGTGGTGCTCCAAGGCAACTCCCGCAGCACTGAGCAGTCAGGTGCTATCCGACGCGCACGCGCCGGGGCCAATTCGGATCAAGGGGGCATTGATGAACTCGAGGGCGTTTCGCGAGGCGTACAACTGCCCTGTCAAGGAACCAACGTGTGAGTTGTGGTAACAAGTATCAAGCAGGGGCTTTAATTAGTTTTAATACCTAGTAGTGCGTACATACATGCCTAGGGAGTAATAATACCTGTTGTACCTTTATCGTGTGTCTTGCGGCTTCCACATCATAGATTTTGGCCGATTAATGCACTAACGTTGGACAAAAAAATGGGCGAATTTCGCTCCCAATTAAAAACATGGCATTCATGTCAGACAGTTGCGTCATTTGTGTGCCACCTGTGGACGACCCCCCCCCTCTCTGACGAAGAGGCGTTTCTGCTAATCCCCGAATTCCTCGGCATCCACCTGACAAGAAATCCATGTTTGCCACCAGCCCCTGGCCCTGGCTATCTCCACATACACCAAAAAAGTACTTCATCATTTCTTTCATCAATCTTGCACTGGTTGTCTGATGAGATAATTAACTGAAGTCTGCATCGTCTAGCCCTTTATCGTATTAATCAAACCGACTCGTGACACAAACTATTGGGGGATTGATCTTCCGATTTGCATCGGCTGTGATCAAGCACGATCAGGGATGCGACCGGACATAGCGGACTTGGGATTGGTGCTGCAGGATTACTAATAAATCGACCATACTACTCTCTCGCCGGAATGGGGAAATCTTTGCTATAAAGAACCACACATGCCCACCCCAATCGAACTTTTGCGCCATTTGAAGATCTGAAGGTACTTTTTGATACCCAGTTGTAAATAATATCTGTGACAACCGAAGGAATATTAAAATTGCCGCTCACAGAGAAAATGGCACCGTACAACGCCAAGTCTTCCGCCATAGACATTGTCCAAGACCTCGCCAGCGAGATTCAAGGCAAAGTCGTGCTCATCACCGGCGTCTCCCCAGGCGGACTGGGGCACACTTTTGCCGCCGCCATTGCCAAGGCCCGCCCTGCGCTCCTCATCCTCACGGGCCGCACGCCGTCCAAAGTCCAGGCTGCAGCAGACGACATCATCGCCAAGACGAGTCCTGGCGTCAAGACGCGGGTGCTCAAGCTGGATCTCGGCTCGCTGGCCGCCGTGCGCAAGGCTGCAGACGAAGTCAACGCATGGCAGGACGTACCGAGCATCGATGTCCTCGTCAACAACGCCGGCATCATGGCTGTCCCTTGGGCCGTGTCGCCCGATGGCTTTGAGAGCCAGCTGGCGACGAACCACCTTGGTCCGTTTTTGTTTACCAATCTGATTATGGACAAGGTCTTGGCAGCCAGGGAGTCTAGGATCGTCAATGTCAGCAGCGATGGACACCGTCTTTGTGCCGGGTTCCGGTTCGATGACTATAATTTTCATGTACGTCCAATTCTCTCTTCTTTGAAATAAACAGTTACGGTACCCGAGCGTAGCTAATCACGTATTCATGTGTTTCGTTTCAGGACGGCGAGACCTACGACAAGTGGATCTCCTACGGGCAGTCCAAAACCGCCAACATGCTTATGGCGCTGTCCCTGGCAAAGAAGCTGGGCGCCAAGCGCGGCCTAACTGCCGTGAGTCTTCATCCCGGTGTGATTACGTCGACAAATCTCGGGAGCCACATGGACAGGGAGGCCGATGTCGCAGCTTTGGGTTAGTCTTTTCCTCCCCCCTGCTTCCCACATTCCTTTGTTTGTCAAAATCAATATATATATATATATATATATATCAATATCGATATTTCCGTCGTGTTTCTGATGGCTGGCTTACTTGCCTTTTTCATTATGCAGATGCTCTCGACAGGAAGCTGGGAAACAAGGAGGGCTGGCAAGGTTTCAAGATGAAAACTGCAGAGGAAGGCACAGCCACACACGTCTACGCGGCATTTCATCCAGAGCTAAAGGGTACGCATTACTTATTTCTTATTGAAAGCCCCTCGCTGCCCACAAGGAATACTGAAATCATGCAGCACACAATGGCGCATATCTGCAAGACGCCCATGTCGCAGATCCGTGGATAGAGACAGTAAAGTCCTGGGGTACCAGCCCTGTGGACGCCGAGAAGTTGTGGAAGCTGAGTGAGAAGTTGGTTGGACAAGAGTTTACGTATTGACTTGTGATACCGGCGAGATGGACTGTGGGTTCATTGTGGCAGTTAGTCTAGTCAGTCAGTGAAGCAGCCCAGGGGTATGGGCTGCATCGTCACAAACATCTCAGGGGTAGTAGCGTCGTTTGTGGACTGAAACTACACTTTATCGTCCACCATACCTATCTGAAGGTTACCGGTTCGGCCCCGGTCTACCCTAATTCTAACTAGGAAATCTTTTCTTTTGCCTGGAGCTGATTGCCCTTACAGTTTGTACCGCCGCCAAATGGAACGGTAACTTGTCTGTGGCCGGTTTCACGCGGCTCTTCGCAAGAGAGTGTCTCTTCTGCAGGTCAATGTGTGGCATAATTATAACCAGGGTTACAGAATAATGTTACCCTCGCACGATGGGTGCTAGTTACATCCCCCCGCTCCCCTTTAGTCTAGTACCTAGTTATTAGCTCACGCAACTCTTGCGAGTCTGTGGGTGGCGGCTTCTCATTACGCAATGCTGACGGGCACATCATCATCATCATCATTATCAATCCAGACAAAGAAATCATATTCAAAAGTCTGCAGTTAAGTTGCTGAGGGTGCTGCTCCGTTGGCCAAAAAAAGGCCTTTTGCTCATCTCCCAGTTTGACCCGGATCTGACGTGCATCAACCTCTGACGTGTCCTAGGTAGGCAGGCTTGCCGATAGACGAGACTGTGAGAGGTCGGCTGTCCCAGAAATGTTTGGGGGCTGCCTTGCATCCTCGGTTTCTGTGACTGCGGCCTCGATATCAGTGCGGATTGCCCCAGCAGCAGACAAGGCAGGGACGGACGAATTGCCGTGCATAATTGGAACATCAGAACAGCTTGTTGATGACCACTCCGAGTAGCCAATCCCCTCATACGCCTTTCGTACAACTTGCAACAGTCCATCTTCCATCCACAGCTCGATGCGCGGGAAATATCCATGATCGTAACGGTGTAGAGACTTCAACATCGGTATCAGGGTCAAGTTAGTGATTATGACGGCGGTGGAGAGCGTAATAACAACTGCCAACCCCAAGACATTGATATTGCCGAACCCATCGGGAGCCCTCATACGCTGATTGTGGCAGAGACTGGGCAAATCCAAAGGCTCCGCCAGCTGATCAAAGTCGGGTCGAGCAATTCCGGGCCCAGCGGCGAGATGCGTGATGGTCGATTGGGTGATGGCAAGCAGGTAATTTAACCATGCGAACATTTCGATTTTCCACTGGTATGGAGGGACGCCCAACTGGAAAGATACCGCATTCTTGGTGACTTGCATGGGTGCTGATGTGATGCTGTACCACGTAGGGGTGAGATGGAACAGGTAGCGAAGAGTAGCGTTCTGCTCAGATGTCGGCGCTATCCTCTGAGCTTCGTAGTATGCTTGATCTAGGCCTAACAGCGCTGTGCAGCCTCCTTGTGAGAAGCAGAACTTGAACTGAGAGGACGCATTAGCAGCTGACTCCGTAGCACGACTAAAAGCTGGTGAGAAAGGCAAAGGCAAGCTAGGTAGTCTAGACTTAGTACCTGTTCTGTGCAACCCAGAAAACTGGCGGGACTATCTCCTGTATACATGGTTCTGTTCGTGTTGTCGTCAAACAAGACCGAGGTCGCCCTATGAGCCGAGAAGATGGGGTCTTCGTTTGGTAGCCAGAAGCGCACTCCGTTATTCTGAACGGCAAGGATGTGCGTGTCCGCAAAGTGTTTCCGGAAAACGGGTAAAGGGGCGAAGGTGGAGTTGTGCCAGCTCTGGGAAGGATCTGAGGCGACAGGAGCATAAAAGGCTCTCGGGCTGTTTGGGAGGCAATGTCAGTTGGCAGGTAGCCGGTAAACATATTCGATTCAGTGAGTTCAAACGCACGTAAGATCGAAGATTCGAGAAAGCATAGAGGTGTAATTCGACATCCAAACGGTAGAGTTATATGGCCGGAGGCTTCCGGTCAACGGTCCCATATTCCATTCGTACAACAGTTCCCCGGGTAACGGGTCCCGATTGTTGTACTTTCGGAGAATTTCGGGCGGGGTTGGACGTGCCGTGAAGAACTGGGCATGATCCATTGGGGCACAGATGATGACTCGTTGCATTTGGACCCGGAGGTTTGAGGGAGTATTGATACCGAACGTGGCATCCGAGTCAAGAAGGCCGGTATTGAGGGAGAGTGCTTTAGGGGTTGTGCACAAACCAGAGAAGGGACATTCAATGTCTGCCACATGCTGAATTGGAATATTCGGTTGCGCAAATAGGTTGCACTGTGGAAGGTCGCCCGTCTTGTTGTAGCATGCTTCTGAATAAATCTCGGCCTGGTTGAAGACAACTTGTTGGTATTGGCGGTGTAGATTGGTTGACTCATTCCGCCACGAAACAAAGCCGCAGGAGTCGGATCGGACCAAGACCTGAATGCCAGAGTTGGACACGACCAGGGAGACGAAGATACCAGCCGTCAAAAACCCAACGCTGCAGATGAGGGCAAGGATAATCATAAGGGCCAGACTGGACCATGGTCGCTGCCTTCGCCATGCCCAGCTAACCTTGACCATCTCAAGGGCGAAAGCTCCTGGCGACGTAAGGTTTCGTGCCAGGAATTGGCGTTGGTGATGGAACGCAGGGCGGGGCTGCTGTGAAATACTCGTATAATAAGTGGCGAATGCGATGAGATCCCAGAGATGTGCGCCGGTGAAGGCAACTAGCAAAGACAGGATAGCAATGACGAGGTTGGCATTGTCGGCGGTTGTGGTGATGGTGGCACCAAGTATTGGGCCCTGGGTATAGTCGATCCAGGAACCTTGGTATACGCGATCAAAAGGAAGTGCAGCCATGGCGATGAGATAAAGTTGCTTACCGTAGCAAAAACATCAGGTTGTTGAAACCACGATATTTGTTATCACAAATACCTGCTCTTTTTCTCAGTGGTCCGCGGCGGCAATCAGGTTCAAACGTCTATTGACTCTAGTCTAAATATAGACAAGGCATTCGTGCAGATTCTGGGTCGCCCAGCCACAACTAGTCGGTGAGCCATTTGGTGAGACAGGTGAGGCTATGTCAAAGACTGGGTGTGAAGGTTGGTGGTACAATACAACTATATTGATACAGTGTTGTTGCCAAGTGGAAGATTGTCTGTTTGAGCCATACAAGGACTCAGTTAATGCATGATCAGATTGGAGGAAGTTCACATTTAATGTGGGGCTTCCTTAACACAAGAGCGATCTCTTTAAGCGTGCAGCGCAGCGATTTATTGGCGGTCCCACAAATACAGCCTTGGAGACCTGAAAGGGCCTTAACGCCACCAATTCCCAACGCGTTAGGCCGGGATTCTTGCGTTCGTTGCTAAGTATCTGAATGTAGTGACGTATTCAATTGTTAGTGTACGTGGAATCCGATTGGTAGATGCCAAAAAGTGCTGCGCTGAACGCTTATGTAGTAAAGAGATAAGTTCTTCTTATCGGCGATTGTCAGATGTGCTCCCGCCAATACGATGTTCGGTGCCAGCCAGGTGATGTGACCACTAATATTTAGCCCGCTTCTGGCGCGTAATAAGGCCCCCCATGGGGGATGTGAAAATTGAAAGGGCCTGCCGCCTTCCGCTAAAAGTGCTACACGTGTCCAAATAGGTAGCAAGTTAGAGGTTGCCTTTCCACACATGTAGTGACAAAAAGAATTACCCAGTAATCGGTCAAGTACTGAAGGGGTTTCTTCTCTGGAAAGTTGACTAAAAAATCGAAACAATAACGCACTTTTGTACCTCTCGGGTATCATTATAGATTAAAAAATTGAAAGCAAGAATGTATCCTCCATTACCTCCCGAACCAGCTGCAGGAGAATGAGGTCGGCGTCTCCATGAATCGCTATTTCAGATCATCCCAGGGTTCAAGGTGGATGTGAGCTCGTTTACTCGACATAGAGCAACTCGATGCGCCCCTTTATATGCTGGGCATCTAGACGACCTCTGCGTGGCGACGAGAAGATTTGACTGCCTGCTGTTCAATTTGAATCGACGTCTGGGTTTGAAGACTTTCTACGCCGAGACCTCGCCTAGGGCCGCTTGAGTTGATCTAGAATAGTAAATACAAATATGAAACCCTTAATACCTTAACTCTCCTCCCAGGGGTTCTCAAATTCAATTACCGGGAGCGAATAATATGTCCTATTATCCTGGCTTTCGCACGGGCTGCATGAGTCCCTGGATCGCGGACTTTCTTCCACAGGAAAAAGGTGGTTTGGCGAATCCAATGAAGCCATGTCGGAGCGCAAAGCCCGTGATTCAGACGTAGAGTCGATATTATGGGCCATGGGTGCCGCAGAATCCTCGCACTCTTGCGGGTCAGGGCTCCTTTCTGTTCCCGTGCTCGAACGATCTGTTGGGTCATTCTGTGAGATGCAGTAGTCGCAATTCGGGTCTCGGCAGCCAAAAGACCAGTCGCAGTAGCAGCACTGGCGGCCTACTTGAAGGAAATTGCAACATTCCCCTGGCAATTCGCCTGTCTCGGAGCTCTCATATTTCGGAACTCTCGTCTTCGGGGCTCTCGTCGTCGGAGCTATGGTGGTCTGAGTTGATCTGCTCATTAATGTCAGCTTCAAGGTTGGCACCTCTTTGGAAAAACTAGGTACCGACTTCAGAATCCGAGTCGCCAGTCTCTGCACGGTCGCTCTCTGGACCATCAGCCTTCCGGCTCCTCAATGCAGAATAGGAACCATCCGTAACACTTTTAGGATGCATTGGCCTCTCAGAAGAACCATCCAACCCGGGGTCCGCCAAATCCTCTACGTACGGACACAAGTTCTCTCGGCCAGCCCAAAGTCGACGGAAATCGCACCTCGTGTAAAACTGCGGATACGTTCCGACGCGGCGAATGTTGCCTCGAACCTTTGGGGCATCATAACCGCAGACAGTTAGAACGAAGTCCCAAAGATCGCGACGATAGCTACCGATATTTGAATCCCACCAGGCTTCGGAATATACCATGTGAGAAACTGATCGACCGAAGTTGTCTTTAGCCCATATGTTGGCACCCATTTTGATAAGATAGATGATTGCCTCTGACTCTCTTTCCAAATAATAGGAGCTGGTATTGCCAGCATTAGCTAAAAAAAATATGCAGACAGGTCCTACCATCAGAGTCCAAGTCCAGTATATTTGCGCCTCGGTCGTAAAGCAAGGAGAGCACTGGCCTCGAGCATCCCGCGTTCCCATTTTGGCATGCCAATAAAAAAGGCGTGTCACCATGCGGGTTCCGTGATTGAATGTTGGCGAAACCTTCGCTTAGATCTAGAAACAAATTGATCGATTCCTATGTATGTATTTTATGGTTAGATTTTGTTTGTCGTTCCTCGACCGTTTGACTTACCATTTGATTTGAGCCGAAGACGTTGAAAAAAGCACTGTGCGCATAGTCAGTATGATCCGTTGGGTCTGCCCCAGCCTCGAGAAGTCTTCGACATTTGTTGATCCGTTCCACATCTTCCGTGGATGATTCGAAATCGTTGGCTCCAGAACACAGAATGGGGAACCGCGGCTCGAAGCCCTCGCCGCCGTAGTCGTCGTAACCATACGCGTCAACGTCGGCATGGTACAACAAGAGGAAACGACACATATCTGGTTGAGAATGAATTGCAGCAAGCTCGAGGGGGGTTAGTCATGCACAAAAACAGAAAAGGAAAAAAGAAAAGGGGTGGGGTGGAGGGGCTTTGGCCTGGCAGATGGATTCTTACAGCAATGAGAGAGTTTCCCAGCTCATCATGATCTCTCAAAGATGCTTTACCTTGTCGTAGCACATCCTTAAACTCGGTTAGTCGCCCCTCTCGCACCAGTTGGAACACCAATGAGTTTCCCGGCAAAGTCTGGTTGGCCTGAAAGCGCGGAATGGAACAGAAAATCCCGTTCTGTAGCATTTGCTGCTCGACGTTCATTATGAACATGTTGCGCAACTGGTGATGGGGAAGGAATGACAACTTCGCAGCAAAGACCTCAAACTTCTTGCCATCCTCTTCATGCGTATCGTGTCCTGAGTGGTAACTTCGCAACTGACGACGTGTGGTAGAGATGGTCAAAGTGCCGCTCTCCATCTCGTATGAACTTCGCTTTCGATCCTGCTGGATAAGCTGCCCGTTTAGGCGGCTGCTTGCCTCTACGATTGAACGCACCAATTAGTCCACAGCGACGCAGCCCTCACAAGAGACTTATACTCACGCATTCGGTTGACGGACAGCATCTGAGCGGAGGAGAGCAGCCCCCCGATCCGCTTTAGGGTCCTGATGCTAGCTAGGTCTTGACTTTGACCCTCAGCGGCAACCACGACTATCTGCAGATCGTCGATGATGTCGTAGACTTCTAGTTCCTTGGTGCTAATGATACGGTCTTTCTCGTTCACTAGGCTGCAGAGGCGATTGATGCAGTCTAGGACTTTGAGATCCCTTTGGATATTTAGCTGCGATCCCGGCTCAGGCTGGGGGTTGGCCTTCGGCTTAGGTGTTGACTTATTGTGGGAGGGGTCGTGTTGTCTTGAGTCCTGTGTTTGGTCGTGGGAATCCTGAATCGTCACGGTCGACATTAAGGACTGCAGGGCTTCGAGAATCAATGAGCACTTGCTCTCTATCTCTTGATGCCCTCCCCTGGATTCGGCTTGCGATTCTTTCAGAGCTGCTGCGATTCCTTGCAGCTGCGCATCCATGCTTGCTCGTGTTGCATTACAAGTAGCATTTGTTTCATCCAAGGTTGTCCGAATTCCAGACTACTGTTCATCTCTACGCACATCCGCACTTGTGAATTCGGTTCGAATGTCGTTCATCTCCGTCTGGATGGTGCTCCACCGGGTTGCGCCGGCCTGGAGACTTGCAGAGACGTTTTGTGACAATGCGAAGATCTGCTCTCTCGAATCGCATATAGCATTGCTGTAAATGAATTTAGCAAGGCCATCATCAAAGTCCCTGTACGGGGTCTAAACCTTTGCTTCGATTGTAACCACACACTCATAGTGGAAGAATAGGCAACCACGGTTTTGGTCATCATATCCAGCTCCTTCTCGTCAACAACTGCTCTGACCCGCTTCCATGCTTTGCGACCTCGACTGTCTGAGTCTAGAATCCCAAGCTTGCTTAACTTTGAGGCGAACCTCATGAGATCGTCAGAGCATTTCTTGATCTGGGCCTTGAGAGCCTCCGCTGAAGCTGTCTCGCCCACAGCTCGGCAATCGGTCAACTGCTCCAATGCCGCTTCCAGTATGGCAACGGCTGAGATGGCACGCGCAACATTTTCGGGCGCTTCCCTGATACCGGACAGCAGGTTGGAAATGGTCTTGGTAGATTGAACTGCCAGTGTGATGAAGGCGACTACGCTGGCCCCACCGCTCACGAGATCCATGGCCAATAAAGCGGCTACCGCTAGCTCGGGGCAAGGGCTAGAATATTCAAAAGTGTATTCAAGTTGGAGACAGCGAGTCTCCTTAACGCTCGTCGGAAGCGAAAAAGCACAAAGCGACGAAGCGACGACGCAAAACAAAAGGGAAGAAGAGGAAATTGTAACCACGCGATGGTCACCATAAGAATTTTGCTCGGAAATTGACTCTGGTTGGCTCAGCCTCAAGGCGGCGGCGGCGCAGCCAGCGCCACCACTCCCAGCCATAAGGCGCCTTCCATGTCACACAGAAGACAAGTCAGTGGCGTTGATTGCACAGCCACCCTACGAAGGTTGGGGCCAAAAGTGATTACCCTTCTCCAAATCCCGAGCTCGGGCCACACAGTATAACCCTAACCCTATATCTACTCCGTACTGTGCCCAATAGATGCTGTGAATTTCGATCTTAGGGATAACTACGCTAAATCACAGTGCAAAATACACCAACATTTCAGCGGGGGCCACCTAAATCTTCAGTAAGTTATCCCTGTCCACACATTGTGCGAACAAGCCGTCTTTTAAAGTGGGGCAAAAAGAAGGGTATTCACTTTTGGCACCAACTTCGTACAGGGATGCGAGTTTGGGGGGGGGGGGGGCACTGGTACAGGAAGGCTTGTAATTATTGTCTGAAGAACCTGGACCCAAAAAGAAGGATCTGTTGCTTCAACTTATAGCTAGAAATCTGGCTCTGGAATTGATACAAAGTGGCCTCAACGGAGCTCCGAATCCAGGCGGGAAAAACGAAGCCCTTCCGAGGAATGAAGGGAGGTTATTGACATGCCAGAGAAAATACGCCACCGGGCACGCGTTAGAGGCGTCAGAGCGCAGCAAAAGCCATTACGGGTGTAAGGGCTGCACCGCAAGACTCTGAGCCAGAGACCTCCAAGGGTTGCCCTCCATGTGCCGGATCGGGAGCAGCTTTTTCGTCTTGTTGTACCCGCCCGCATGAGGCCGAGTCCGTCTCGACAGTTCCACAGCCCGGTAGTATTCCACCTCGGTCTCGACCCGGCTCGCGATTTCGGCAATGTTGTCATCTCCTTGGCAAAGCCGCAACAAGTCGCCTTCCAGGAAGTTCTTGTGCAACTCTTCCGTCGCCGACACCATGGCCTCGCACTCCCAGCACAGGCAAACCGAGTACGTCTCGCCAAACCGGATGTAGAAGAACTCCTGGGTTTTGCCCATCGAGCTGTGCAGCACGGACTGGACGATCTTGTCGTCGTGGTTGACATACCTGCCGGTGCGGGTTCTCGTGTCGGCCTCGTAGCGCGTCGCCGAGCACTGGTGCGTGTGCCATACCAGGTCGATGTCGAGCGTCGGAACCAGCGTCTTGCCGCGGTGCAGCGTGAAGAGACGCAGGAACTTGTCGTACCGGTCGACGGCGCGGCGCATGGTCCCCTCGGCGGCTGGACTGCGGATCCACAGGTGTAGGTGCATCTTGTCGATGAAGCCCGCCTGGCGCTGCACGTTGCCAATGAGTCGGCGGTCCTCGGCTTGGCCAAGGCTGCTGACCGGAGTGGTGGTGGTCAAGTCTTTGATGCCCAGCGCCTGACCAAGGACGTCGCTAATGCTGGCGTCAGAGGTGGTTGCAGAAACTACGTTGCGTCGGGTTGTCGTGTCGGGACCAGTGCCAAGCCGGGACAGGGCAAAAAGCACATCGTTGTCACTTGGTAACTCGCTGACCGAGACGAGGTATTGGAGGAGATCTGGTTCCAGGTTGGCTGATTCTTTGGACCATTCCCGGGCATCTTCGGGCAAAGAATAGGTCCAGTTACCCAAGCTCGAGTCTATCGCGTTGTGCTAATTAATTAAATGACAAATTAGTCTTGACGACAGATGAGCTGGAAGACGCAACACAACATACAATCCTTGTCCAAGGAAATAGCACTTTGCGAATATTGTGCAGTCCATATTGGGTGCAGTAATATTCAAAGTCCTTTGGGTTGAGCAAGAATGCATGCCAGACCATGAGAACATCTGGTATCACCCATTAGCCTTTGTCAGCGACATATGCATCATTGTCATTTTTTTTTGTGCGGAATAACTTACCTATGGGCGGCAGGAATCGAAGGCTGACTTCACCAGCGTCGGGTCCCTCCGTCAAATCGTCATTCGCCATCCTTATCCACCTCTTGAACCGGCCAACAGCAATGGCGAGAAAGTAAACCCATTTCTCTTTCCGCCTGACCGGCCACGTCTGGTCCTTCAACTTGTACGGAAGATTCTTCATCTTCCAGTCGGTGATGTCTCGCTGCTTCCGAAACACCACTTTGGGGTGCTGGTCGACCCCAAACGTCTTGTCCAGCGGCGTGGACAGGATAATACTTCTGCGCAGCTTGTAGAAGGCTTCGAGGAGCTCCAAGTGCGCGGCACATTCCCCGACGGTGGGCAGCAAGGCTGGTGGCGCATCATTCTTGACTTTGGGCCCATCGTTGAGCGTCCGGAACAGGGTCGTCGAGGGGATCACGGGCTGTTCGGACTCGTCCTCGGCCGGAATGAACTGGGTTGCCAGGCCTCGATACTTGGGGTAATCGTTCCTGTTTGCATAGATCTTTCCGACCCCCGCGAAGGTGGTGCTGTGCTGGTGGAGCCTTTTCAGATGGGGGCCGATGAGGTGCGACATGGTAAGACTGTGGGGGAAAGGGGAAGAAATAATTAATTAAATAAACAAGCAAACAAACAAAGGAACGAATACAAAGCAAGTATAAGTTGTGAATAATAATTGGGATAACAGACTTTGATGGTTAATTATATGGCAGACGGATGATCAGACCAAGAGTGGAAAGGAGAGCGACTTGAAGTTATGTCATGTGTCGTGATGGTGGATACCAAGGAGCGAGCAAGCACTCAACCTAACGTGAGACCGAAATCAGTTGTAGTGACCGACGCTAGCTCGGCACCGCCCAGCGCTTTATTGGCAATAATTCCCGGGCAGGGGGCGAGAGCCGCAATGGCGGGCGGGACACCTTTTTCTTTTAGTTGTATTTGCGCTATCAGCCTTGCGACTTCGCTGGGGAGCCATGTGGAAAAGAATTGGCCCGGAAAACATATCCACTTGGTTTAACGAAAGTGAGTTTTCATACTTCTGGGAAAGGACATCGTAGGAACCTCAGCAGGCTTACTTAAAATATATGGGGCTGTCTGTCTTATCAGCATTCCCCTTTTCCGGCCCAAAGCCAGTGCCAATAAAAGCGTGATTGACCATCTGGCAGTTGAATGGGCTGAAGGAATCGGGTGTAATGTTTTCAAGTTCTGAATTGGGGTTAATAGATTGAAACTTGAAAGTCTTTGTCTCACTCATAATTATTGATGAGACGACATCTTTTACAAGTAATTAATTATCTAACACAATACTCACATCGTGAAGAAACATTATTTTGTGACTAAGTAAGACTACATGCACTAAGATAGTGAGTACATGGAGTAGATGATAAACTCATTTTGGCATTATACAAGACACCTTGGTCTTCTTCTCTCCTCACCGCAAAGCCTCCCAAATCTGCTCCCTTTCACACCAGACCATGGGATGATAGTGAAATATATTTTCATGTGATAATTGCACCTACCCCGTGACTTGCTGAAGGTTTTCGATTTCCAAGTTGATGATTTTGTTCTTCCCCTAGCCTTTTGAGGAGACTATTTCCGTATGCACGAGCTCAATGGACTTTGTTACACAGAAGTTCGCTGATCTAATTAACCAACAATGCCCAGCGGTGCCATAAATTTCGCCGGCCTATGTGCTCATTGAATTCGCGCTGAAGCCCGTAAATTGTCAGGACAATAATGGCGTGTTCGCGTCTTGTTGTCCGAGAATGCATATTAATTGCCCCTTCATTTCTCCCCCTACAATAGTCCTGGCTCATAAATTGGATCACGTTCTGCCAGAGGCATTGGCTTTCACCTTGATATCTGGTTACCCTTTAATCCCCGCATTGATCAAACTAGTACCATTTATAAATACTGCTTGAAAACAATGCATAATATGTTTAGCTACATTGCCCGGAGAATGTGAGGATCTTGGGTGGAGATGGCCTTAAACACACTGGGAGATGAGTGACTTCAAGAAACAAGCCAAGATGTATTGGCTGGCAACGACTAGACCACAGTGGAATGATTCAGCAACTGATGAGATTGGTAATTACTATACTACCTTACCCAGTACTCGTTTCACTGGTCTACGCTCTTTAGGGTTATAGACAACTTCATTTCGGGGACCTGGGATTAGTATCCTTTGTCATTCATCGATTATGCTTTATATACATATATAAAAACTCTTCGTACTTTTTTTTTAATAGCAGATTTACAACTTCCTCACAGGCTGCATCTCGAACCCGCGGTCTGCGGGGTAGTCAGGCTCGGATGCATCTCCGTGCTTGCTCGTCACCTCGATCTCGTCGGTGCGGAAGATCTTGCCCGACCCCTTGAGGATGCTCTCGTCGCTGCCCGTGTTGCTCTTCTCGAGCGGGTGCTTCGACTTGACAACCACGCTGTGATTCGGCACGTTGTTGGACGAGTTCGGGTTGCCGCTGTCGTTTTGGGGGTAGTACTTTCTCTTTGCCGACGACGAGAGCACAATATCCCGGAGGAGAACGCGCAGGGTGGGGATGGATGCAGCGATGATGGTGATGGAGACTTCGGCAGAATCCCAAATGTTCAGCATAGCCGCGTCGTCTAAGTAGATAGAAATGGGTCAGCCAGTGTCATTGTGCCTAAATTGAGTGAGAATAGACTTACAAGAGTCTCCAGTGGCGAGATTGACCAGATGCGCCGTCTTGATAGCAGCCATAATGCCGGCACTAGTAAAGTTGTTAGGACACTAGGACAAAAAAGAAAGGGGGCATTCATAGACACATACACAATACCACAACTCATCGCAATACCAACACCAATCTTCTCTCTCAGCTGCATCTGAAGATTCCAGATAATGGCCCAGGGAAGGAATGCGAGGACGAAATCACAAGCAGACGAGTAGCCTGAGCAAGAAGTGTTAGCAATGATGGCAAATTTGGAACAAAGCCCCCCTGGGGAACAGAGAATACGTACCACCGCCAAGGTTGCCAACCGCAATGATGGTCGAGAGAATGTCGGCACAGGTTCCGGGCAGGTCTGGAATCCACGACTTTTGGATGGGGTCGCAGCCGACCCAGTTCATGGTGGCGTTGATGGCGATGATGACGTTCATGGACACCAGGATGAACCAAACGACCCACTTGACCCAGCCCGTCGACAACCGAAGCAAGGTCACGGCGAAGGCGGTTTTGCTCCAGGCGGCGGCCGTCATGGCCAGCGTGTTCCGCACCCACATGTACAAGATCTCCTCGGGCGTGCCCCACCACTTGTCCCACGGGTGGTTGCCGTATCCCCGGGAGACCATGACTGTCAGCAGAACAGTTGCGACAAGATGGACAACCTACAAGGACTGCGTTAGCGAGGGGGCTACCGGTAATTGCTGCAAGACGAAGAATCATACCCATGATATACACAAGATCCAATCATCCCACCACAGACCTCGACGGTCGACCCGTTTACTGTAGAGGCGGAGGCCGAGGAATACGGTGCAGAGCACGAGGAGGGTCCATATCACGGCATTGACTTGCGGCCCGGCGCCTTGGTGGGAAACCTTGGACAGATCATCGGGGATCGGGGGCGGGATTGGGGGGGGCGGAAGAGGGGACATGGTGTCTGTGTGTGTTGTGAAGATGGAGTCAGTCAGGATGATGACGATGATCGGCGGCGTCACTGCACGTAACACGCTTGTCCGTGGGCGGCTGGACTTGGCTGCTGCTGAAGTGACACAAGGAAGAAAGAATTGTTCCACCAGAGCAGGTGAGGGGGCGCCTCTTTTTAGTAGTAATGTGTATGTTGCAGCCCATCACCGGGCCCGACTCTCTGGTTGGGCAAGAAACTGAATTTCCGGGGAACCATGGATGCGTTTGTTGTTCCGTGGCGGCGATCTCCCCCTCCCGTGCGTCCAGACTTTTTTTTGTCTGTCTCCAACCTCCACTTAGATCGGTTATTCTTTAGTGCATAGCGCAGGCCGTGCGCGCCATGAACCATTCATTTGTTAGGGTCTGTGTGGTACGACAGTGGCCGCAATCAGAGAAATCAAGGGGAATTCAGCTGTGATTGGTAGCTGGTATGTACTGGGAGGACCGGGTATGTTTCCCGCTGTCTTCTTGGAGTCAATTGGGTCATGAGAAACTAATTCCAATGATGAAGTTGTGTGTGGAACTTTTTTTTTCTCCATTGATCTCCAATTTTGAACAATCTTTGCCTCAAGTGGCAAGGAGATCGCATTGTCGTCCGATGTTGGAGACTTGGAGTGGCTCTTTCCCCCCCCCCCCCCAATACTGTACTAGTCAACAAACTGGTGGAGGGGTTAACTTGTTCGATGCCCTTTTGCCCAAGCGGGAAATGGTCAGACCCAGCCATCCCACGTGCTAGCCCATCCAGCTTGACGAATCAGTGGGGTTCGAAATCGGTCGAGTGTCAGTGAGCAAGGCACGCTCGGGCTCTAGGCTCGTGCTCATTGACAGAGCAGGCGGGCTGGCTATCCACACTTGGAGCACCAACGTGTCGCCAGGGTCGATGCTTGGCCCATGATCAACGTGGCGAAGGATCGCGTGCACTAGTCTAGTGGCTTTACGTCAAGCGACAGCAAGCTACGGCAGGGGTCACCTAGGGGGGGGGGGGGGGCTGTCAAGACTCGAAAGAAAAACTGTTTCCACTGCAGCTTGCTGCACGTCCTTCTCATTCAGGAACAAGGCAAAGGTAGAAATTAGTTGACAGGAAGGCCGTGCGGGTGCCGGTGCTTGATATAACAATACGGATAAGAGAAACGCACTGTCAGCCCCATATTAGTCAACAACGCATGTGGCTCGGGTCGGCCCAGTTTGGCATCCATCTCGTCCCCTAAATCGGAGCGAGGCCTGATGCGGTAAGGTGAGTTCGCGGCAGGCCGAATCGGCTGCGACGGTGTGATCATGGAAGATGGGGGGCGCAGTCTTGATTTCGTTATTCCGTAGTCCGTACTCTGCTCGCAACCCACCTGATGCACTTTAGGGGCTCGAGCGGGAGCGCTCATGCATGCCACCTCCGTGCCTGAGACTCGAGCTGAGAAGCGAAACCGGCGGGGCGGGCGAAACCTGAAGCGGCCTCTTTGTCGTTTCAAACACCGACGACTTGCCGGAGTTGATTGCGGAAAGTGTCGGGGGTCCCGATCTGGTTCGGGTGTCTGAAGTTTGCACCCCTCGGTCGCCCAACGGGTGCTCACGGAGCCCAGTGCCCCTGAAGACCACTGGTTTCCCCACAGCAAGGCACATTTCCTCCTCTTGCGACCAATGCGACCACTAGCCCGAGGCCAAGACTCCCTGTTTGGATTTTTTTTTTTTTTGGGCTGCCATGTGTCACAGAAACCCACCTTCTGTTAAGAATTATTGGGATATCGTGGCTGAGCAATGGTGGAAACCAGATTGAGCCTCATGTTTTGGTGATAAGAAATGTAGATATAATATCGATAGAACGCCACTCTATATTCGGAGGTAGAGGCACTTCAATGTAATTATTATTCTTCCCAAGTTCAGGTCCCCAAAATGTCTCGGTTCAAGAAAGGTATCTACTCGGTGCTGCTCACCGGGTCGCACTCGCAATCTTCATCTGTCATCACTCCCGCTCCAGAGACAGATTCAATCCTTCTTGGGCCCGGGGCAGCCCATCTGCGCCATGAGCTGGAGAGGCTGTATTGGGAGGGTGTAAAGGGAGAGCTGGAAAACATTGTTCGCGCCCTGAAGGCATGGAGCCAGCCTGAGTTTGCCGCTGTCACAATCCCCGACGAAGACGACGACTTTATTCATGGATTCGACACTTTTCTCGATCAGGTCAGCCAGGAGGCCCGCACGTTTGCTATCCAATACAGTATGTTCTGATTCTTTTTCTTCAAATTGCAGTTAATTATATGTACTGATATGAGTCGGTTATCTCAACCAGGCGCAACACAGGTTTCAGAACGCCATTGGGAACTCAATGGAGAAGGAGATATACAGGACAAGTATTTGCCCGTAAAAGACAGATACCAAACGGCTTTGAAAGTTGCCGTGACCGACTACAAGGCCGAATACATTAGCACCAAAATCAGGTCAGCAGTGAGACGGGCCGTCGAGGACCTGCCAAAGCTGCCGGTTGGCATTGAAAAACGGGCATGGGCACTCCTCCAAGCTGCCGGTACGTTGAACCTAGAAGTTTGTCATATTAGAACAAAATTGCTAACATGGGCCGAAGGATTTCTTGACATTGACAAGTTGATTGAGCATCGCCCGCCCCTCGAGCAGCTCAGCTCCTGGAAAAGACCAGCCATCCCCCAACGTGAGTCTACTCGTTGCAAGTAGTAAACATGGGCGGCCAGCTACAACTAACACTTCTCTTTCCTCAGTCGCCCTCTCCAAGTTTGACGAGCTCTGGATACCCAGATTTGAGCCACTGCATTGCGGTCAGCCAGAATGCAAGAGCATCATCTGCGGAAGCATGTTCGTGTCCCACGACAAACATAATCCTGGCGTGGTCTGTGAAGACTGCTACCGGGCCCGCTACTACGGCAACGAATCATACTCCAAAGCCTATAAGCATTCCATCCTGTCCGAGTCCATCACACCCCTCATCAGCGGCAAGATCTGCCGCTGCGAGACCGTGGAACACTACGACAAGGTGGGGGGACCCCTTGCCCTATTTCCATTTTATTCCTCTTACCACGGGCATGAGCCGGGCTGCCAGCTCCCCCAGCTGGCCGAGCTCGTCTCGACCGAGAAATACAAGGGGCTGCTGACAACGGCTGGGATCAAGAAGCCTCCAACCATTGCATCCAAGCTCAAATCGGAAAAGCCGGTGGGCGGTGATAAGCACGAGCAGACGGAGCGCGAGAAACTGAAGAGAGACGACCAGATAAAGAAGGCCAAGGACCCGGGCAGCGACATTCCGCTGTTCTTCCGGAACCTGGCCAAAGAGCACCCCTTTGGCAACGTCCACATGGCCCTGCGCGTCGGGCCCTTGGTCATTGAGAACGGTGTGGCGCACACCAAGGGCGGAGCACGCGTCAGTCTCCGCGAGCCTCTTATTTTCCACGAGCGGTTTGATCTCGCCAGTTCGGGCAGCGGCGGCTACAACAACAACAATATTGTCGTTGACGCCTCGCCTGACCGGGCAGTGTGGCAGCAGCCGCGCCCAGCTGGCACGGGGCAGAGCACACGGTACAAGGCCGTCATGAAACAGGTTGTCGGTGCACCGTTCAGTGGTCTCCTCCCGCGGAGCGATGAGCTCGATATTGTCAGAGACATACTGGCCGCCAGTAGTAGTGCCTCGCCGAATGATGAGAAGGGTTTGGAAAAGCCCAGCGCCTCCCTAGACTACAAGCTCGATCCGCTACTGCGCAAGTTAAAAAAGCTTTTGGAGAGCCGGGTCAACATCTACCTCGACAGCATTGCCAGACAGCTCCTGAGCCCAACCACCAATCTGACCTGGAACGCTACAAAGAACAACTGCCAAACCTTTTGCAACTCGCTGATTGATCCAGCCATCTTCCGACCTTTGCTCAGGGGCGGGATGAATGCGAGCCGGCCTATTTCTTCAAGTTCTTCTGACGACGAGAAGCATAACAAGAAGCACAACGAGAAACATGACGAGAAGAACCACGATAAAAAGAAGAGTAATATAAAGCCAGCGCCCTTGTCGCCCGGCAGCCCACAACAGCTTGTCCAACAACCACCCCTTTACGTCATGAGCTTTGTCTGCCCGGACTCGGACGACGAGCAAGGCACTTCGCTCGCGCACGCCAACAAGCGCAAGGTCCAAACCAAATTTGACGTGCCCCTCGGCCTGACCGAAGAGTACCTCTTGGGCTTCCACTTTGGCCGCCGGCACGACGAGGCCGACATGATCGACACGCTACACGAGTACTGGCACGACTGGGGCGCCTTTGGCAGTGGCCCTCAATCACCACCACCACCACTGGCCAAATACCAAGACGTCTTTCCCTGGGATTGCACCGAGGCGTACGGCCGGTACCCGACCACGTGCGGCGCCGAGTGCAATCTGGCCAAGCACGTCTGGGCCTTTCCCTTCGACTCGTGGTCCATGGTCGCGCAGCACTTGACCCGCGACAGGCACATGTACCCCCCTTCTTCTACCTCCTCTGAACAAAAAGATGCAGCCTGGCTCCGGAACCGCCTGACCGTCCTGACGGCATCCACCGTCCTCGTCCGCGCGGCCGCCGCCATGGCGCGCACCCCTGAGCTCTGCGCCGCGACGTCGTGGCTCTCCCAGCCAGAGTACCACCAGAAACCACCTCAAAAGGACGCCAAGGGCAACTATTTCCTCATACCATGCGAGTTCCCGCCCATCACGCACCGCGTCAAATTGGGGGGGATCCACCGCGCGCAGCCGCACAGCCACTTCTTCGAGGCGGGCACGTACCGGCATTTCTTTCTGGCCGAGTGGGCGTTGCTGCAGCATGGCCCGCAGCAGGTCGGGGCGTACGAGCTGCTGCGCAACGAGCGCGCGAGGAAGCTGGGTGATGTGGTTTTCCCTGGGATGGGTGGGCCGACGATGAGCAGTGCGGTCATCGATCCACGTGCGCGCGTGAAGCGAGGGCGGTTCCTGGCCAAAGGAAAGGACGAGGAGACGGCCCGGCTTGGGTTCGCTGGGTTTGGGGGGGTCGCCGTGGGGATGGCGGCGGCGGTAGGGATGGTAGGGGCAGCCGGGATGATGGCGATGATGGACTTTGGGGATTCCGGGTTTACGGGCGAAGATGTCTCGGGCGAGTTGGTCGATGGTGGCCCAGCGTGCGGAGTCAAGTGTGGTGCTAACTGCAACAGTGGGACGTGTGGGAGTTCGGATTGTGGCGGGGCTATCGTGGAAACTACGGGAGGGCGTAGCGGGGGCGATGGAGGATGTGGTGGAGGTGGAGGTGGAGGTGATGGAGGAGGTTGTGGTGGCGGTGGTTGTGGCGGTGGTGGTTGAGCTGGCAAGGGGGTTGTTTATATTTGTTCCAATTTCGTGCTTGAAAGAGTGAGTTCATTGTTATATATGTACCTAGCTAGGTATCTAGGTAAGTAATAGTCTAGATTTTGCCAGAAAAAAAGAGAGTCCTTTCAACCAACCCCCGAAAGACAAAAACAAAGCAAACCTCCGAAACTCTAATACACCTCACTTTTTTTTGGGGTAATTACCTTAATTACCTACTTATCCCGGCTGTTGTGCGCCCGCAGATGGAGCTTGCGGTGCCGGTTCCTGTCGTTAGCCCTCGTGAACCTCTTTCCGCACGTCTCACACGCATAAGCCCGTGTCCCGTAGTGGCTATCAACATGGGCCTTCTTGATCCCCTGCCTCGTGAACCGCTTGTTGCAGATCTCGCAGATCCACTTGGGCTCGTGGGCGCCCTCGCGCAACTTGCTCTCGGCCACAAACCCACTGGGCTGACCCGACTCGTCGGGGTGGTACTGCCGGATGTGCTTGTCGCGGTCCTTGCCGGCCGAGAACCCCAGCGGCGTCAGGGAGCAGCCTGGAATGGGGCACTGGAAGGGCCGGTCGTGCCGGTTCGAGTGCTTGTCCAGGGCCGCCTTGGACTCGAAACCCTCGTAAAAGTAGTCACATGTTACGCGCTGGCACTTGTAGACCCGATCACCGTAGTACTTTTCGATGGCGGCACGGTTTGTTTCGGATCTTGCGCTCGACCACAGGTCTTCTATCGTCTTGCGGATGTTCGTTAATGCGGTCCCCAACTGTGGCAGGCTGACTTTGTTGCGCTCGTTAAAGTCGCCCGTCTGGTGCTTGTAGACATGTTTCCAGAGTTCGACAAGGTGTGGGTAGAAGCTCGTCTGTTGGAAGGCTTGGCAGAAATCTGCTGGGTTTGCTCCTTGCTGTGTGTGCTGTGGCGAGGGTGCCGGAGACTGAGATAGTGGTGAAAGCGAAGATGATGGTTGAGATGGAGGAGGAGAGAGGGATTGCAATTGGGGCTGTGGACTTGGAGCGGATAATCGCAGTGACCGTTGTGCCTTTGCAAGCTTCTTCTCGTGCGCCTGGGAAGCAGTCTCGATACTCTGTTTATGAAACTCGAGGAACTTGGTCAAGGCAATGCCCAGCTTTTCTTCGTACTCTAACCTCCTCTCGGGATTCGTGTTCTGGAACATTGCCGTCGTATTCTCGACCATGCTCTCGAGATGGTGCTTCCACTTGGATATTGCGTAGTCCTGGAAGGTATAGTAGCCTTCCCTGACATAGTGCTTGATGTCCTCGTCGCCGAGATCGGACCCGAAACACTCAAAGGTGAGGTACGACAGACAAGCAATGGTTAGATCACACTCGATCACGGCCATGTCGAGTTGTTGACTTTGAACGATAAAGCTACCGGCTGTATCAGTGCCGCCTGAACTCAAAGGAATGAAATGAGGAAGAGGTGTGGTAGTCTTACGATTTCGTTGTGCTGTGAATGAACTCGATGCGGTTTGGAAGAACTTGAACCAACGAGCCACAAAGCTGACGGACGTCTTGCCGCAGCTGGTTATGATGATAGTCCAAAACACCATCGCCTGCCTCGTCAATCTCGATGGAGAGTGCAGCTTGCAGCTCGTGCCACTTGAGTGGTCTTTTTGCCCCTGCAAGCCAGCTAAATATCTTTTTGGCCTTTTTCCACTGGTTCTGGTTAAGAGTCTTCTCGAGTCTCTCGATGATCTTGTGGTACCTATAATAACTGTTAAAACAAGTGTGCAACCTGGTGTGAATGCGGCATTGACTTACGCCTCTTCCAGCGTCTTGGGTAGGTTTGCGTCCCGGAGCTCGTCCATAAAGTCGCCTGTTGTCGGCTGATCCAGGAGGTTTTCTGTGGTTAGGACCGCAAACAGAAACATTCCTATGACTATGTCAGTAACTATGGCTCCTCATAGACCCCCTTTCAGAACACAAAACTCACCTTCTGACCGACTCCAAACAAGGTCTCGCGCGTGCTGTGCCTTATCGTCTGTAAGTTCAAACTCGTCCTGCATCTTTGAGAACTGCTGAGCCAGATATTTCCCAATGTCCTTGCTGGATTGTACGGGATGCAGGTCAAAGATGTCGGCCGCCTGCATCAGCTTTCGGATGTGATTGTCGTCCTGGCTGACGAACAGCACCCGAAGCTTGCCCGGCTTGTACTTGTCGCACTTGGCCACCATGGCAGTCCAGAACTGGACAATCGGCTTGATCTCGGGCGCCGTGCACTCGTCCAACCCGTCGATGACGACGAAGTGGTTGGAGTCGTAGTCGCAGAAGAGTTCCAGAAGGGACTTGACAGTGCCGTGGTCGTTGAGGATCTCTTCGCCCCTGTTTTTCTTCTGCCAGCAAGAAGGAAGAAGATCTTTGTTATGTATTACAAACTGTCTTAGAATGCCTTTCAAAACGGCGAGGCTAGTGTTTTGCGTGCTGTCGTCTTCACGGCAGTAAAAGTAACTCGTACTGAAACTGGGGATTTTCTTGCACGCTTCGATGATGAGGGACGCCAGAACGGTTTTGCCTTTGACAAGTTAATAAAATTAAAATAGGGGCAAGGGAGGGATGGTCAAAATCTCGGTGGCTTACCTGCTCCCTTCTTGCCATTCAGCCAGACCATCGAGTAGGTGGGGGTTTCTTCGCTCATCCAGTTCGAAACTTTGTTTTCGTCTAGTATCCACGTTCCCGTGTCAGGATATTCATCTCTTGCACTGATGAACTTTCCGTGGTACGAAGACTGTCCCTCCCCACCTGGGGAAGACATCCACTTCATGACTTCCTCCCTCTGGTCTTTTTTTCGTTGTTTTTCCTGTTCCTTGAGAGCGCGCAGGATCTCTAGCCTGTCTTCTTCGTACTGGTCGATATGGCGCTGAAGCTCCCGATTGTAGTCGTCTGACCGAATGATATGGTCATTCAGCCGCCGGCTCGTATCATCTGAGGCCTGCTTTTGCTGCGCAGCAAGCAAATGCTCCAAGACTCTACCGTGGGCATCAAAGCTCTTGAGGGTGCTCTCAAACGAGTGCTCAAAGTCCTTCCAGTTGGCCTGAAAGGTTTTCTTCCAGACTATAAATACAAACAGTTAGTGTCTGTCGTGCAGATGATTGCCATGTGCCAGCCAAAGTCATTCATACCTCTACTGTTCAATAGCTTGAGAATTGCCCCATACACCTTCATTAGATCCTCATACATGAATGCGATGCATTTCGTGATCTCTGGTACATCCTGGATGATGTGTCCATATGCTTGGAGGTTGGGGATTCGCTTCCCAAACTTTTGATAGGCATCCAAGATGGTGTCGAGGACACTGGCGTCTTCTTGACACACCTAGTAGCTGTTAGACCAATCTACATCACCTCAAGTCCATCCACAACATACCTCCAAGATGAATGCCGACGGTCCCCAGATGAAGGCGGAAATCTCCGGAGACCGCTCGCCGCCAAGCTTGGCGCGCCGGCAAACCGTGTCAAATTCGGCGAACCTTTCAATATAGAAGCGAATTCTTGAAAAGTTCATCATAGTCTTGAGCCGCTCCTGGCGCTGCTGAATCGAAAGAATCTTGGTTTTAACATCGTTGAGGCTTTGGCGGGGAAATAATTCGAGCTGGGCCGCTGTAAGGTTGGACTTGAAGTCCTTCAGGGCCGCCTCCAAAATGCCCTCGGACGTGTTGAGGTCGGGCTCCTCGGCCGTGGCCATATTGTCGCTTGGTTGATGGATAGAACCATCAATGGCGGATGGAGTGTTGGAAAATCTATCTCAAAAGATTTTCTCTCTCTGAGAAACGAGTGGAAAGCGCCTGAGGGCCAGCGACCATGTCGGACAGGGTAGTGGGGAAGGACCCCCGTGGCCAATCAGTCTGGCAGTGGGCTACTGCAACCTCTTCATGCAGGTGCAGGACGAAACAAGGCAACCATCAGCATCGCCACACAACCACAGCAGATGGCCTGCCTCTGGTGGTTCGCATATGGCTGGCCCAATCCGCGAAAGGGGTTGCTTTGATGATATGGCATTCATGTTGATCTCAGCGATGTTGACGCCGAGGTTTCCATATCCTTGAAGTCTTCAATTCTGAGTACCTAGGATTTTTTGCCTTTTTTTATACTATTTTTTACCCCACTTCACGGGATGGAACAAGCAGGGAGAATGTTGACGAAGAAAAAGTGAGGGGAGAGACCAGGCTCGCGGGTGCCTTACAGACAGCCTTGCCGCTAAACGCTGACGGCACACCACCCACGGTAGAGGCCTCCATCCACAATTCCACTGTAGCACAATACTCCTCAGGCAGATTGGACCCCTGTAATCCCAAATCCTTTGGTGTACAAGAGTTGCCAAGGCATCGAGCCCACGCCACAACAGTAATACAGCTTCCTCATAAGGTCCAGGTTAGTAGGTACGCTAAGAGTCTGGTGGGAGCTAGGTGTATGAGGTTCAAGCCAAGGACGCCTGAAACCTATCTGAATTATTGCTTTTGGGAAAACAACCCTGTCACAAATACTTCATGTTGTAAGTGCAAATAAATATCTTTGCAATCCGGAATTTGAGGTAACTCTGCGGGCAGTGCTTGAGCTCTCAACGCAACACAGTAGCGGTGAGACAGCTAGGCTTGATTCATTGGTTGGTTAATACCCATTACCTATGCAAGGCAACTTGGGTGACTGGGGATTTTCTCACAGACACTGCATCGTCGCAGCCCCACCTGCCAATCCGTGTGTCTCGATCAACGTGGCGCAGCTTCCGGGGGACACGGTGTCAGGCAACCTTGAAGGAATTGCCTCAGGCTCTGGTTGTGGCCTTGTTCAACTTCATTTTTGAGAAGATGCTACACTTTTCGAGTTTCTAAAACATCCTTGCAGCAAGCAGGCGGGCACTCACTTGCCATATCGGCAGCAACCTGGCTAGGTATCCAAAATGTCGCTCCAATTCATGCTCAACCCCGATGGCTCAGAATATGGGCAGCAAGAACCCTATATTGATTGGAATGGTGCATCCAGGTAGGTTTTTCGATTCAGAGTCCTGAAAGTCATTTGAGGTTTTGAACAAAGAAATAAAATAACAGCGTGCATGCAGTTCCCAAATCACCATTGATCCTTCCCAACCCGGTCAAGGATTCGACCTTGACTCTCTATTCAATCAAGACGCAGAGGCTACGGATCACACAATCCTAAACGGCATTTACAATCTTGATCATAATGCACTCTACGAAGTACAGGACAGTGTGGCGCACTTCTGGGCAGACAACGCTCAGGCTCACCCGTACACAGCTTCAGCTTCCTTTGGCCAAGAAGATCCAACCTCCATCTCATATAGCCAGTCCGACGACTCGGAGGATGTGGAGATGGTAGACGTTGTTGCCGCCACACTGGCCCAAAATGAGGAGACTCAAGTCGCAGATAATGAGATGCTGGACTGCGATGAGAAAGTCTGTTACGGGATGGTTCGTGGCATCAATACCGAAAACCCAACTCTTCAGTCAAGGTCCTAACTAAGTCAACTCTCTCTGCAGCTGTACAAACAAGACGTCAAGCTCTCATCTCAGAACATGCTAGTTCTGGTCACAAAACTCACAGAGAGCACAGGGACAAACCCGAACCACGTCCAAAAGTTCAAGCTTACCGCCAAGACGAGCCAGATCCTCCTGTCGCTCCCCGACGACAGCGAATTCGGATACCTCCGCCAGGCCATGACCAAAGCGCTGGATCCGCTTCTCCACGGGAGCCCGGCGATCGAAGTCGAGGCTGTTGCCATCACTCCTCACCTCTGCCAGCAGATCAGCCACGCGACCAAGCCTGAGGAGGCGCTTGTCCAGGTCAACATCAACATCTACGGGCCTGAACATCGCGCCAAGGAGATTGGCGATATGCTGTCTGACCAAAAGATGTGGCTCCAGCGGCCGGACCACATCAGGCCCAAAGCCTCCTACCAGAACCCCCACGCTCTGAGCTTTCCGGAAATCGAGGGCCAGCTGCAGGACGAGCAGGTGACCAAAGAGGTGGCAGCCGCGTCGAAGCCGAGGGCAGAGGAGGAGCGTCTGAAATTCTTAGTCAAGTCGGTTGAGAATGCGCTCAGTCGAGCCAGCGAGCTGGACAACGAGGCGGGGGACCAGAGACTGAAGACTGACTTGCTCAAGTAAGCCTCCACGACCAGGAAAGTCAGAAATCCATATCAGGAAAGGCTAACCCATTCTCAAGACACCAGCAGCGAGCGCTATCCTACATGCTCCAGCGAGAATCCGGCGCGATACCTGAAAAGTATCGGCTATGGCAGCAGGGAAATTTCCGTGGCCAAGACATGTGAGGGTTTCTTTTTCTTCTTGTCAGACCGGTTCCAAGCCACTGATAAAACTTTTGCAGATTCATCCATCGCATTACCAAGACCCGAGCCATCATCCGACCTGATGAGATGGGAGGCGGAGTCCTTGCTGACGAAATGGGCATGGGCAAGTCCCTTTCCACGCTGGCACTCATATTGCAGACGCTTGAGGCAGGCCATGAGTGGGCAGAACAGAAACGAGCAGAGGAGCACACTGGAGGGAAGGTGCGGCGGCCATCCCACTCGACGTTGGTGATTGTTCCCTCGGCCTGTAAGCTGTCCCATCTGTTGGTGTTGTTGTCATGCTGGTATCAAAAGACTCACAATGCATTTAGTGCTCATCAACAATTGGCTGAAAGAGATAGACATGTAAGTTGCTATAGGAACCACCCTGCTTTTAGAGTCGGTTGTCTGATTAATCATTGTGCAGGCATTCCGGAGACGTCTTAAAGACAATCAAGTACCACGGCCATTCAAGAAGGAAGGAACTGGATTCCCTGGAACGGTCCGATATAGTGATCACCACATACAACACGCTGGCCAGCGAATATACACAGAAGAAGTCGGTTCTCCACAAGATAAACTGGTATCGAGTTGTTCTGGACGAAGGTATTGCACCTCGCTCCCCTCCGTTTGACCCAAGAACGCTGACCAGTGACTGACATTGATGTCGACAGCACACATCATCCGCCGACCTGCAACAACATTCCACCGCACCTGTGCTGACCTCGAAGCCCGCTCCCGATGGTGCCTAACCGGCACGCCCATCCAGAACCGTCTCGACGACATCGGCGCCCTCTTCTCGTTCCTCCGGGCCGAACAGTTCAAGAGCCTCGCGCAGTTCCGGCGCTTCATCTCGACCCCCTTTGAGCAGGGCGAGGCCGTGGTCAAGGACCGCCTCGTCCTCCTGTACGACTCGCTGTGCCTGCGCCGCACTAAGGACATCCTCGACCTGCCCGGACACGTCGAGCACATCCGCGAGCTCACGCTGACCGACGACGAGCGCCGCCAGTACGACAAGACCACCAACATTTTGAACCGCTACATGCGCACACAGGTCGGCCGGTACCACGACGAGATGGGGCACACCATCGGCGGCGGCGGCGGCGGCGGCTCGGACGGCCAGCCGTGGAAACCTGGGACGGGCGGCACCAAGTTCGGGCTGTTCCAGGCTCACTTGCAGCTCAGGATACTATGCAACCACGGGACGTTCCAGAAGCCTTTTTCGTGGAAGAAGCGCGACCTGAAAGACGAGCGGTCTGCAGAGCGAGAAGCCGTCGTGGGCGAGTTTGGACTCAAGTCCGAGGTCATGTGCGACGGGTGCAAGCAGCCGCGGCCCATCTTGGGGTCGACGCGCGCGCAGAGTAACTTTGTCGAGGACTGCGCGCACTCGCTGTGCTCTGACTGCCTGGAGGACTGCAGCGAGCTTCCGGGGATGGAGCAGCAGCAAGATAATATGCGGCATTGCCCGCTGTGTCAGCGATTCAAGGTTACGCTGGCGGCAAGTGCTGCTGCTGCTGCCCAGGCGCCGCTGCAGGGTGATGATGTTGAGATGCAAGATGGGGCGGAGAATGATGGGCCGAATGATGAAGACGAAGAGGAGAATACCCATCACAAGCATTACTTTAACCCGAATGGGTGTTCGACCAAGATGGCTAGGTTGATGGAAGATGTCAAGAAAGATTTGACAGATACCAAAAGGTGAGGCAACATAAAGCTCATTCCTTTTGCTTGAAGTGTGACAGAGAGAGAGAGAGAGAGAGAGAGAGAGAGAAACTGACTTGGTTTTTTTCTGGCAGCATCATCTTCTCGTGCTGGACTAGGACCCTCGATCTGATAGCCAAGCACTTGAAGCACGAAAAGATTGTCTATCTACGAATCGACGGAGACTGTCTTCTCTCCAAGAGACAGCCCATTATCGATCGATTCGAGAGAGACAAGAGCGTCCAAGTGCTTCTCATGACGACCGGCACTGGAGCATTTGGGTGAGTCTAAGAACATAATTAAGGGGTGACGCTCCCTTATAGATGGTCAGGGCTAACGGAGATGTAGGTTGAATCTCACGGCAGCCAACCGAATCTTCCTCATTGAGCCGCAATGGTATGTGTCACTTCCTGACAGTGTCCCTTGTCTTTTGTCCAAAGATTTCCTTGTGATTGACCTCATATATTACAGGAATCCAAGCGTCGAGAACCAGGCCATAGCCCGGGCTATCCGCCTCCGCCAGGAACAAGAAGTTCAAGTGATGCGCTATGTGATCAAAGACACCGTCGAACAGGTAAGGGCCGCATTTGTGCAAGCCCCCGCTCTAGGGAACGTAATTATGTGGCTGACAACGAGACCCATAGGAAATGAGATCGCAGCAGATCAGGAAGAGGCTGGCGGCTGATTTCGGGTTCAATCGTGACGAGGGTACAAGTACTACTACTTCTGGTACTACTTCTGGGGGCAATGTTTGACAGCCGAGACAATTTATATCCGAAGTACTGTAGCTTGAGAAGGAATTGTCATGTGTTTGGATTCCCAAGTTCAAGGGATAGAATAGATCAGTGTGCTCAATGGTATGATTAAGAAAACGCTAGGAGAGCAAAGTGCCGGAATGTCACAACAAAGTGGACCATTCCAGGTGCAAGATTACACGACAGCTGAAGATATGCTTCTTGCTGTCTTTGTTACGAGGCGGTGCTCCTTGTTTCCTTTGTCTGCCTGGGCAGGCGGCGTACTTGCACCCAGCTCTCATTTGGAGGAATTAAGCTTGCATCGGATGCAGGTCCAATAATTACTCCATTTGTGTGTGACACGGGGTCATGGTATGTATGCTTTGGCGTTTGAAGTTCTTGGATTTGGTACGTATAACGAACTGATTACCAACTCCCTGCCCATTCATACCTTCGTGCCCCTAAATCAAGAGTCATATAATATAATGTACATGTAATTACCGTCATCTGTACCGCACATCGTTGCCTTTCGTCTTTCTCTTTGCATTGGTGCTTCCTGGCACGACCCTTACTTGACAGGGCAGCCAGTCACATCCTGAGCAGTGGCTCTGGGTTTGATATCAGAGGCACTACAGATAAAGTCGGCGAGTTGCAATCCCCCCATCGCGCCTTGGACGGAGGTGGCGACGGACTCAATATATGCCGGAAGAGATTCGGAGGTGCAAGTATGCTGTCTATATTGGGCATAGCTACCAAAAGCCTCGTACACCGGTGGAGACGTGATTGTTTTGACCCAAGTTATAACCTCAGTGAGGCTCTTGCCCGGAAGTCGAGGGCCGAAGGCGGAGAGATAGAGCGCAAGCTTGCCGTCGTAGATTGCCTGCGTCAGAGTACCCAGCTGCATTGTCCTACACGGAGTATTGCAACCTGCACGTCCGGCCATGAGTTCGTATGTCCGACCGTTGATGGAATTTATGATGGTCTGGAGCAGATCTTTTCCCTTCTCGTTGATTTTGTCTAGTTGTTTGGAAGGTCATTAGCAATCACTACCAATTTTCTGATGACCGGTCATGAGAATAATTATGGGCAAATAGGCTGCCTTACCAATGACCTTGGCTGGAATGGGAAGTCCCAGACTCGATATGTCGCCGAGACTATGCTGAATGGCGACTTCAGTAGCCTCTCTGAAGATGCTCGCGTCATTGAAGACCCAGGAGACGCACATCCACAACGCATTATCTCTCTTGCGGCAATTCGATGGGGGGCGAGAAGGTGTCACGGAGGCGATCCAAGTGGGGGCGAGCAGGTGCATAGCTTCGTGCACAGCGTAGTAATCCACAATGACAGCGATCTTGGCGAGCATATCGAGCGTAACCGCCGTCGGGACCTGTCGATAGCGGCCGTGGATAATGTTCAGAACAATAGTCAGTGCTCCCGTATCCCAGTCCTCGGCGTCGATCTGGTATTCGCCGCTGCTTGTATTCTGGCCTTCTTTCCATCCTCCGGTGAGGGCAGCCTTGAAGACCGGGGAGGCGAGGATGAGGTGACGCGATGAGACGCGGAAAGTCACGCCCTTGAAGCTGCCGAAGGAAAAGGGGCCTTTGGAGGTGGAGGCTTGCTTGGCGTTGGTTCCGAGAGGAGCTGGTGGCGGGGACGTCGACGGTGTTTCCGTGACTGATTGCTGCCCGGAGAGACCGCCCGTCACGGTGCTGTTGGATGCCGGAGTCCCCAAACGAGTCCCGAAAAGGCTTATCACCGGCACTTGCTGGACGTTGGTGCCGGTTGAAGGAGCCGTTGGCGATAATACTGACGAGGTTGCGGCTGCTGATGTCCCCCCGAAGGGACTGCCCGTTGTCGTTGCCTGAGTCCCAAAAAGGCCTGTGCCACCTGTCGCTGGCGCTTTCTGGGCATTGGGTTCAAATGAAGGTGCGGGTGACGAAAATGTCGACGAGGTTGCCGCGGTTGATGCTTGCCCGAACAAAGCTGAGCCCTTCTGGTGAGGCATGGAGACGACGTCATCGCGCCAAATAGCAAAGAAAGCATTTGGCTTCTTCAGCGTGAGGACGACATCCCCAGAAGGGTCCATGATATAGTCGCACATTACGTCCTCTGTGAAGGCGTGGCTGCTGGAATACCGATTCCGAGTTGGAGTGTTGAGGAGAAAATGAGACGGATGTCGAATTGAGGAAGGAAGAAGCGGCGGATGGCCAGGCTGAAGGAAGAAATAGGTTAGGTGGGGCAGGTGGTCCGTGTCACTCACGAAAGACCCACCACACGTAAGGCAACCATGCAGCCACAACTTATCTCGGTGCCTCAGACTATGTACCTAGAATAGCCACTGGCCGCGAATTGAAATGGGCACCAAAATTTTGGCGTGGCGTGTCTCCACAACCCAACCAGAATTAGCCAAATACAATCTTCAGCAGAGTGCATCATTTCTTCTACTCTGCTCTATGAGATAATTAACTTGCTATAACTCCCTCCAGTCAGCTAAATCAAGTCCAGCGCCAGGTAACTTGAAAGAAGAGAAAAGGTAAAAAACCAAGAGGCCACTGTGGGTTTTATTTGGCGATAGTGGTGGCCTAAAAGTGGGAGAAGGATAGTATCAAGGCTTGATACAAAGTGGTTTCAAGCAACGGGCGAGAAAGATTGAAAGACAAATAGGGTACAGAACAAAATATTCGCTCTCGCCTAGTTTTGCATCTGGAACCCCAATGTCTGATCAAACTGCTCGGCACAGGCACATACCCCTTATTATTGCTTACTCGCGAATATAGCAGTCGGGGGAACATGGTTGGCCGTGGCGACTTTTGTTCCAGTCGTAAGTTAATAGTTTTAGCTCTATTCCAGACCCAGCAACACCTAGTCTAGTTACCTACCTAGTCAAACACTGTGTTTCCAACTAACTGAAACCTCAAAAAGATGTATGCTCTTATGGCGCGTGCGAGAACGAGCGATATAAGAGCAGGCATGGAACTCGATATGCATACTGTATCGACTGGTGAGTTTGTCTATAAATACATGTACCTAACCCAGTACAAATTGTACCAAGTACTACTAGTGACCTCTAACACGAAAAAAGAAATCATCTCAGATTGTTGCAAAACCTTTGACTGTTGCAATCAATCTTACAAAACGAAAGGACGGGAACACGATACAAGTATTGTCTCAGCCGTATGTCTCGCCACTAGAACCCTGTCCGTTTGTATACCTAGGCATATAACCCAAGCTAATCAAAGCATGCCTTAGATCTAGGATTGCACCCTGGAAGCCCAGAGTGGAAGTCGCTACTGTTCATCGTCGTGAGTTACGAAAGAGTTACCTTGGCCTAGGTACCTAGGTATGCAGGTCTCAATGCTGATATATAGGTGCCCCAAGATTGATTCGCAGAAGGGGGGCATTCAATATTGAGCAAAGATCTCTTAGTAGAAGCGGCTACGGGCTAAGCTCTGCGAACGGAATCTTCAAAATCAGCGTGCAAGTACCTACCTATATCTAGAGCTTCTTGATTGTCCTTGTATTGGGTCCAGAGATGGTTTAGGAATTCCCCTCGCGTTAATAAGTCGAAAGTTTCTATTCATTTCATTTCCGTCCAAGCACCGCCCATTTTGTTGAATCTAATTTCGGTAACCTCCATGATACTGTCCTGGCCCGCGTCTGAGCGAACGCGGCGAGGGTAGTTAGGGTTACGGTTGAGGAGAGCAAGACGCGGGATGCGCAACAAGTGGTAATAATATGTTGTGAGTGGTGACGGGTGCCAAACTGTGACTGATAAGTTCAAGGTTCCGCTACCCAACTTGGGATTTTTGTTCAATTTACTATTGGTACAGATGCACATAGGTAGGAGACATACGGCCTCTGAGAGAATGCATGATGAAGGTTCTCGTCGGACACATCAGCCTCGTGAACCATTCCTTTCTGTACTGATGATACGAATATAGGTAGTCTGTGAATTCCCGTTGGAAACCAGAAACATCCGTACGTCGAGCTGTCATTCAATTCGTTGCCAATCATTACCAAATATCGCTCCATCAGACCCGAGTGTCGGGCTGAGCTTCTATGGCCCTTTTACCAGGCACTGTACTCATCATCCTCACCTTCGACCTCGGCCCTACTTCTGCTTAAAGGTACCCCCCTGGGTGAACCCGCCGACCCATACCCCGAGTCACCGTCATCGAAAACGCTTAGTCTCTTAACACTCGTATGCAGGCCTTCATACAATGAGAGGACCTCGGATACAATTGTACTGCGGTCCCGTACTGGGTCCACTGCCATCATCTTACCTGAGCTCACCGCGTGCGTGGATTTCTGGCTGCCGATTGATGTGTCAGCAGACAGCGTAGTGGAAGTGCTGGCACTAGCACGCAAGGCAGCATCCAAGAGGTCGGCTGTTGAGGGCAGGTCGACGCATTCAACCCCCAGAAGTTCCTTCATCTCGGCAAAGGTGGAACACAGCGGGATGACGTAGGCATCTCCAGTGCAGTCTGTGGCAACGAGGTGCCCGTAGACCTCCATAGAGATGGGGTTGATGACCCAGGACCCCGAGTCACCGTCTTGTACAGCAATAGGGTCTGTGTCGGCCGTATTGTCAGCAACACTGCTCAAGAGTGATTTATGATTTTGAGAAGAAACTCACCTTCACGCTCGTCAAGTGTTAGGAGATATGCCTCCACAAATCCGTGGCCTGCATTGAGCATTATCCCGCCCGGGAGATGTGACAGCACGCCGAGCATGGCTGCCCGGGAATGCTGATGTGCCGCACTGAGAAGAACGACTTCGATGGGCTCGTCCACAGGGAAACTGCCCGGAGGTGCTGCAGTCATGCAATTCCCAAAATGGCCCCTCGAGTGTGCTTTTTGGCTCGCACTCTGGCCCAGACCCAGCGTTTGAAGCAGATTAGGCTTAATCTTGAGACTGTGGTTCATCTCAAAAAGGGCCCAGTCTCGTGGTGGGACCAATGGCTCTTCCCCTCCTTGACCAGAGGGATACAAAAGCTTTCCCGTTAGCCTTGGGTACGAGAAACCACAAACATTACCATCTTCGCCCTTGCGGATCGCCGGCTGGTCCGTCAACAAGGATTCATCGGGATGAGGATCCAGCAGGTCCTCGAGCACATGTCCCGTCGTCATGCCAACAAGCGCAAAGTTGCCCGGCGCATATGTCAGCTTCACGATGCCCCCCAACGTCGCGGCGACTGATCGCTGCAAGGTCGTCTCAAGCCGGATCTGTGCGCCACAGTACGTCACCAAGTCTCTTTCTCGCGTGAGACTTGGGTCCCAAACAACGGATACATCCTCAAGAAATCTCTTGCGGGGGGCTTCAGCGACAACAACGACGTCAAAGGAGGGTGCGATGCCGTCATCGGGCTGGTAGAGCTGCCGCATGAGGTGCTGCTTGAGAAAACCCTCCAAGCTGCCCGTCTGCTGCCCACATACAAAAATGACGATGGTTGGTTTGGCGTTGGCAATTGTCCCCCCCACCGTCATGAGCCGTATGGACATGGCTGTCTGTCTCCTGGTCTTGGCTCTGGACGAGGATTGAAATAGCGAGATGCCCTTTTGCATGTGTTTTTGGAGCAGGCGCTCGAGCTCGGGCGCAATCTCTCGGAATCGCGCATTGAAGGCGTAGTCAATGTTGACCCTGAAGGCCTGCAAGTCGTCTCGGCCGGGGAGGGGCGAGCTTCGAACGGTAACTTGGCCCAGCCTGTCATTCTCGACATCTTGTCGGACCTTGCTGGGCTTTAGGTTCTCTGGCGAGGGGTTGTTTCCGGTTGCGTAGCCAGAGTCCTGGTGTGCCAAGCTGCGAGATGGACATGGGATGGGCTGCGTGGCGGTCGGTGACGAGGTCTCGGTCTCGGCCCATTCTTCGACAAAAAGCTTCGGATTGGGATTGGTGGTAGTGGAGACGCGAGTATCTGGGCGGGGTATGGGGATCGGGGAGGGGACAGCCAGGGCAGATGGTCTCTCGTCACTTGTTTGTGCATCTCTGGCGGCTGCCAGGGGTGTAAACAAAGGCATTTTGGCTACTTAATCGAGGGAGTAATTAAATCGTCTGTTTATGATTTGGAGAACTGGACCCGAGGTTTTGCCCTCGTCTTCAGGCCAAAAAGCTGTTCGGATCAAATGCCCTTTGGAGGCGGCTGGGTCAACTTATTATTGCCCGCATGCATGCTGCCTGCCCAAGCGTGAGAGGGGCTGTGTCTTTATGCATGTGCGGCAGCAGCGTGCCCTCCTCTTCCTCCCGCCACCACATGCAGGAGCGGCATTTGAACCGAGTAGTGGACTGCTAGAATTGAGTGACACCCAAGATTGGTCGCTGACCGCTGCTGCCTGAAAATCAGACAACCAATCAATCAGCCGTGACACATTTTGGAGGGTCGCCACAATTTTTGTTTTGATCGCGAGACACACATGGCATGAATTGGGGGTTTCTTCAACCACTTTCATCCCCAAGATACCTACCACAGTATCACAGCCCTCTTAAACCGCCAGCCAAAATTTTGGCTGCCAGAATAAAATGGCAACCGATTCAGACGCAAGCGATGGCGAGATCCTCATCTGCCCTCACATGGACCCACCGACTGAACGTGGCCTTCGCTTGCCGCGCTACAACCGCCTCCACGGCCCAAATAACCAGCAAGACCTCGCGCCATGGATTACGCTGGCTCACCAGCTACTTTCTGAGGCTCAGGTACCAGAAGAGCTCTTCACCGGGATCCTGGCGAGAATATTCCCGCGTAGTCTTCATCCCGAAATTGCAAGCCTTGGAGAATCACTATCTGCATCTGTTACGAGGTCATCACCAGAATGCACATTTCATCGCTTTCTCGACCTTCCCTTTGAGCTGAGACTTCAAATCTGGACCCTGGCCGCCACGGACCCTCCGCGGATTCTTCGCTGGAGCTCCAAGGCCCTCCTATCTCCGATAAATCGGCCCCGGTTCAAACCAACCGTTGCTGGAACCTGCCGCGAGGCATGGCATGTTGTCGACAGCCTCGGGAGCTACATAACACCCCCGGACAAGCAATGGGCCGCCTTTCACGACATCGCCTTTGTGGGGTTCAGAACCTGGTCCGAGTCCACCATCAGTTTTGCAGAGCTCGAGTTTCTCGCATCTCGGCACACCATTGCGGTCGAGTATGAGAAATTCGTCAACTACCCATACCCAAACGCCCCGGCCTTTTCGTGGCTTCATGACGTCGAGGGTCCCAAAACAATCATCGTTGTCATGGAAACGGCGCGGGTCATGATTTCCCGCGATAAACACTCGTCGGATCCCGACTGCTGCGGCCCGGACTTTGCCCACATTAGTCGCAAATGGACCCCCGTCGGCTCGGAGCTGTTAAAGGTGGTCACTTACGAGAACGACAAAGACGAGCTCGAACGGCTGGACGGCCTCTGGGGAGGCATCAACACCAACTCGGTGTGGGTGTGGAAGAAGGACAACGCTCACTCCATCAAATCGGCGTCCATCTGCTCTATTCGGAGGATCTCAAGGTGTCTCGACTGCGAGCTGCGGACGTGGAAAGAGGTCTGCGCCGACAGGGCGAAACTGGCATGGCTGAAGTGGGTTGCTGGTCCTGACAGAAGAGAGGACCGCTCCATTTTCCCCGACGAGGAAAGCTACAACGAAACAAGCGAATGGACGCAGAAGACCATGAAGAGAATGCCCAAAATTCAGCCGGCCATTATGCTGTCATTGTCATTGGATGTTGATTATTAGGTTCCATGTCGGTAGATTGAGTCTTGAGTCTTGAGTCATGTAATTATCTTGATTTGAGGCATATCGCCATCTTGACTTGCCAGATTCAGCCACGCCACATTCAAGTTATAAATCTCCAATAAGCACCTAGTCAAATGAGACCTTTTTGAACACATTCGTAATGTTGCGGCACCCAAGCCACTTCCCCGGCTGACTTGGCAAGGTACGTAGCGTTCGGTCTTTGAAGACATGATCGGGCCTGGCTGTGGTTGGCTCGGACTGATCGGGTGGTCAAGTTGGAGAGGCGCAGCATCTGCAGGACCCGCACCTGACGAAATGGCTGGAACCCCGCTGCTGGAAAGGGGTGTGCGGCAGGGTGGTAAGACAAAAATAACATTGACATGGCGATCGAGATAGCTGGCAAACTTCATTATTAACCTACAGTAAGTGTGATATTTCATCCAGGAATTGGGGAATGGCGGTCAACTCGTCGGCTTTCCCACTGCAGGGCGTCACCACTTCCGAATTAAGAGTGCTCTGCCAAGTCCTCTGGGACTGGGACTTGTGCCTCGACTGCCGGGGCGCCAGAAACTCACCGGTCCGACAATGCCGAGCGGGTAACTGCCCCTGGGGACAGAGAAGCGAACGACTGGAACTCTTTTTCGATCTATACCGCGATGCGACCGGCTCATACGTGCCCGACTTCTTTGGCGACGACGACCAGGCTCTGAGAAGCCACCAAGACCTCTTTGATATCATACTCGTCCTGAGACAGAATGGCGCCACGCTCAGTCGAGATGAAAGTAGATACGCCTATTTTGGGACTCGCGGGAGTGACCATGAAATTACCGTCCCTCGAAGCGACCAGGACCGGGCTTTTGATCTGGCGGCGAGGGTCATGACCATGGCCAAGGTCAATGGCGAGGATGACCGAGAAGAAGCTGTTTTTTCTGGCTGTAATACAGATGATGAAGAGCAGGGGCGGAAACTGTTATCGGCCCCCTTTCTATGGCCCCCTGAAAAGTCGCTGCAGATGGCCCTGGCAGACTCGTTTCCGGTCCGGGTGCATCCAAGTCTGCAGGACAACGACTTACAGGCCAAGAGCATCAAGTCGCGTTTGACGGCCGTCAACTTCACAAAGATTGCAAGACTGAAAGTCCAGGGGACCAACGACTTGCAGCATCACCTGAGGCTGGACCAGGCGACGGGCGTGGTTCAGGTGTTTCACTACACCAGTGTCTTGAAGGAGCATCTGCTGGCCACAAAGCCTGACGTATATAGGAGGAGACACAGGTGAGATACTAATTACAACCACGAGAGCATTGAAGCAACAAGATCAAACATTGACATCAGGACCTCAGCAACGACACCTCATCAGAGAAGGAAAGAAAAGACCCCCCATTACCTGTGCCACTCGTACCCAGTATCTGCCTCCCCCGCCACCTGGCCCTCGAAACCCTCTACACAATCCACCTCCTCTTCCCCCGCGACGAGAAATCCCAAGCCCTCCTGCGCAACCTTGTGTCCAAGCATGGGTTTGACCCCGACTGTCTGCGATTCGGAACCGCACCGTTCGAGTCCAGAGCATACGTGGAACAGCACGCTGGCGGCGGCGGGCCATTATCCCGGCGACGGCCAAGCCACTACCGTGGTCCCGACGACAATGATGATGTTGGTGGGGTGCCATTGGTGGTGTTCGACGAGAAGCACCAGGCCCTGCGATATCCAGTCTGGGGTTCCCGGCTGATGGACCTGTTCGATGAGATTGAGAACCCGAAGCCCCGCGGCACGCTGGACGCCTGGCTGGAGCGCCGGAGTAAGTCGCGCCATGTCATGCTCGTGACGATGGCGGGCGTGGCGGCGGCCGTGTTGCTGGGGTTGCTGAGCCTATGTGTGAGTGTTTTTCAGGCGTGGATCGCGTGGCAGCAGTGGAAGAGTCAGAATGCGCCGTGATGGGTGTAGTAAAGTCAAGATTGAGAGAGTTTATAGGAAAAACGAGATATATGCTAAAAGCACGGAATTCGAGGGAACATCGTGTCGTTGACGGCATGGAGGGTGACTGCAGTGCGGATACAATTTGTCAATTGATACACACATTAGCGGAAATTTTCTAGCAAAGCAATCACTCAGTCATTATATGCGGCAGTTGTGAAGACATCCATGTGTATTAGTAGGGTGTCACTCGTTACCAATCATCCCCCCATCCCATCTATGTTGTTCATATCTCATCCATGATGAATGCCAAAACTCCCAAAGCAAAAGAAATCTAGTGATAATTCCGTTGCCCCCAATTCAGTACTCCCATATCCATGCTCTCCGTCTATGCTCTCCGTCTATGCTCCCAAACCAATAAGAATATCCCTCAGCGCCAGCTGCGAAAAAAAAAAGCGTATGCCTTGTCAAAAAGCAACTAAACTCCTCATCTCCCATCCACACATTTCGTTTCTCGTTTGCCGCATAATAATTGTCGTCCATAATTAACTCCATCACTCTTTGTCTCTGTCGCATTCGCCCCATCACATTTATCGAGTCGTCGTCTTTCTCGCCGCTCTCATCGCACGCGTACGCGTATCCTTCTTCATGCGGTAGGGCCGTGGAGGAGGAGGAGGAGGAGGAGGAGTGCTTTGGCGGCGATGGGTCGGGCGATCAAAGACGAAATCATTGCCTTCCTCGAGCCACGACGAAAGGCTGAACTCTCCCAGATCGCCAGTGCCCAGTGGGTCGGAGGAGGTATGTCTGCCATCGCGTCAGTGATCATAAGTAAGGTTATATGAGAATGTGGCGCAAAGGATAGGTAGGTATATTTTCTTACGTCTTTGACTTGATCTCATCACCAGAAGGCTCGGAAGTTGAAGTCAAGGGGGCGGCGTCATGAGAGCTCGTGCTGTCGCTGGGAGGAATCTCCGAGGAGGAGGAGGAGTTGTAGGAAGTATGCCCCGAATCCAATGAGCCGGTGCCAGAGGCGGAAGAAGTGGAGGAGGAGGAGGAGGAACCATTAGTCCCTGTCGTCGACAGCGTGTCCAGCCAGCTTGTCAGGCGACGAGCATCCGCCCCCGCGTTGAGGTTTTTTTCGATGTTCTTCCGGAAGCCGGGCCAAATGCAGGTGTAGAAAAGGATCCAGGCGACAACGGCCACGCCGACAGAGATGCCGATGGCTGCCATGATAGTGTTCGCTGACATGCGGGACGGAGGAGGTGCCGCTGTTGCTTCCGACCGCGGAATAGGCAAGCCTGAAGCTGGGTTGGTAGAGAGAAGAATGGCAATGATTGTCGCGCTGAGAATAGGCATTGCGCGGGTGGTGCTACCGAGACGGGAAATGGCGAAAGTGTCCATTGCGCTGACTGACAACGGGCTGAGTGAGTGAGTCGCTGGAGTGCGGATGAGTTGACGCGATTAAGTGAGAGAGTGAATTGAGGTGCTGAGTTCAGAAAAGATGAGTAAATAAATGAAGTGCACGTTGCAATGCTTCTGTAGACGTGTCCGGGTTTAGCAAGAGTGTAGAGTTTTGCCATTCCCAAATGTGTCCCCGTAGTTGATGAGAGAATGAAGGACGGTCAAAATGTTGTCGTGCGGGACAGATTTAAGACTTAGGCCGTACCCCTCCTCGACACCGACCAGGCAAAGTCTGACACATGACCGACAAGAGCTTTCTTTGTTGCCCCTCTAAAACTCAGGAGTCGGGATGAAAAGCTGTGGTAAGGTGGGATGAAAATATTTTGTGCAGCTCTTCGCCCGTCGATCCTCAGACTGTGCGTCCATACACTCAGCAAATCAGAGGGGACGTTGCCTATCTTGTAAACATTGTATTGAGATGGCCATCGGGAAAGTCTATAAGCAGTTGTATAATTTAAGGGAAATAAGTAGATTTATCATGTGTCCGGGCGCACCGAACGGCAGATTCAATGTTGGACTAACAAAGTCCTGTGACCCGACTGGGCTTGTCGGATGTCTAGAAAGTCTCCTATGAAACACATCAAAATAAAAAAAGAGAAACTGCCTATCACACAGGCTACTACCTCGACGGCGAGCAGGTTATTATGCTTCGGGACAAAGTAAAACAGGTTGCCCATAGGAGCGCCAGTTGGGGATAGTCCAACCAACAGCGCGCCCAACAGCCACAGCAAGACACCAACCAATAGAGCAAACAAGTTTGCCCAGGCCAAGCGAGCAGTATGATTTTCCCCGGGCCGAAGAGGCAACACCAGCAGAAAACAGGGTGATGATGACGGCGAACGCCAGAAACCCCTGAGCAGCCAAACCCAGGTGGTGTTGCTGGTCCAAACGGTCCGGAAAAAATCCAGCGTAAAAAACGCCAGCCGAGAAACCCAGGACGGCGCCGACAAAGCCAAGGACCTGGAAGGGGGAGGGCCGGGCCAGGACCGGAGGCAGGGGGCAGGGGGGAGTGGGCAGTGCCATTTTCCTCGTCATGGGGAATCCCGGTGCCGGTTGCAATGTGTGTGCACGAGTAGACAAAGCGCGGGATTGACGGGAACCTGTGAACCCGAGAACAGCAATTGACAATTGCGAGTTGGGTTTCATTTTCAAGAACCCCAAGGGTCCGGCGCCAGCGTTTTGGGCTTCGAGATCATGAATTGGCGCTACTACAACATTAGGAAGTTGCCAAAGACCGTCGGGCAAGGGTGAAGACCTGTGGCCCAAAATCGATCTGAACCGTATATCTAGCCAGGCGCGCGTGAAACTAGACTCAAGTGGATACGCTTATACCTGTGCTCCAAAGCCAGGGACACATTCAATATTCACCCAAGCCCGAGGGCCTCGACATTTTTAGTTAGTAGCCTGAACATGAAAAGAACGGCACATTGGCGGGCATCAACCAGTCCAGCAGAAGCAGGTGCAGTCATGGCCCATATCTTACAATATTGTGTTCACAGCCCCTAACTGCAGGTTCTTGTTTACTGGCTGAACTGGAACTAGAAGAGGAGGTGTAGCTGGTACTGGTATTGCTAAAAAAAAAAAAACATCGTGTCAGTTAAAGGGAACGTTGCTTAACGTAAAGGTTAATAAGGATAACACACTCGTATAAGGTGTTGTCGCTGCCAGCGTGAAAAAGACGTTCGTCGCTCGGGGATGATTTCGCCGCCACCTTGCGGCTTTTGCGGCGTTCCCCTGATGTGAATTTCATGCATAAAAAGCACGACAGGCCCATAGTGGAAGAGTTGTCAGCCCGATGCTGGACGAGACAAAAGCACAGCGACAGCGCTTGTTTCGTGCCTAAGCAGGCAGGCAGAAAAATGTCCCGCTCGACAGCAAATTGGTGGTTGCGAGCTTGAGAAATAATGCGAACACCCACCAAATAAATTTTTTTGGGAGGATCGTGTCGCTGTTGAGGAAATTTGGGGCTCCTTTTTTGCAGCTCACGAATGAATGTCTAGGAGCGAGAGTCAATACACGTGTCGACCAGACATCTCAGGAGGTTTGGGTTGGGTTGGGTTGGCAGTGGGAATAAAATGGCTTTCAACTTACTGGGCACGCACGCAGAATATGTGGTATAACGGCCCTTGATGTTGCAAGTGTGCGGGTGGGTGGTTGTTGTAAAATCCCGTGATTGGTTTTGAACTTCTTCAGTTTGGTCAACATTATTTACAGACATGGACTAACCTGGGCGCGACACCCTATGGTTTATAGGAGGGCAGGGATTTTTTTGGAAAAAGAAAGAAAAAAAAGACACGGGCACGCTTACGTACGGTCTGCGAAGTCGTTCCCAATCCTGGGGTCTGGACTTGATGAGATGAAATAGCCAGCTGCTCGGCTACAAAGGATAATTACTAGTAGGATACAACAGACGGGCCCTTCACGGTGCTTTGACCAAAAGATTGCTTGGATACTCCTAGTAGTATCGACTCGACTTCTCACATGGAATGCCTGTCAAGATATCCAACCAAAATTTAACGCTCAAGAATTGCTTTCTTCAACTTGTCCTCAAGACAATCTTGATCTTTATCCTCAGGATCGAATGGCCAAATCGTCACCTTCTAATTATGGAAAGAAATTAGTAAAAGATTGCCAGCTGTCAACCGACACATAGAGTCGATTTGATAATCTGAATCCAGGCGGGAAACTTACCATTCGATCAGACTTTATATGGGAAAGCTGATCCCGAAAATCCTGAAGCGAGTCCCCCGTATCTTTGTCGTCCCTAATCTGGACGAAGTGGATGTTTACATGTCCCAACCCCTTCTTGAGTGCCTTGTGTCTTTCGGCTGCTTGGGCTATGATTTTCTCGGCTGTAGTTCCATCAAGTGGTACTCTCTTGAAAACAAGAATGATGGTGAGAGCCTGGGCGCGTTTTGGCCGAGTCTTCTCGCTCGGCTGGCGGCTGTAGTTCTCAAGTTCCCCGAGATATGAGGAAAGAAAGCTCCCCAGTCTAATACAAATGAACGTGTTTGAATGGTATTTGTCTGGGCCTGCCTCCGTCAGAAGCTCGAGCGCTTGTTGTGAGCCCCACACCCCAGTCGCATCATGGGTACCGCTACATAGGAAACAAAGATCAATGGTATTCTGGGAGTGGGTCAAGATGAAGGAGATGGTATTTTGGACGGCAAAAACCATTTCCCCCCATCCCCTGACTCCGCCGGGTCCAAACTCTGCCATTGGTGCTGAGTTGTCAAGCATAAACACGATCTGTTGTTTGGAAAGTATCGACCGAATTTCGGCGGGTGTAAGACTGGCTAGATTGAACTCACGGGAGTCCGGACTAATTATTTTCGATCTTTCCGCCGTCATCGCCGTCATCACCGTCGTCGGCTACCCGAAGATTTTGCAAGCCGTATGCCACCGGTTTCCGCCGCATAAATAAGGTCTGGAACCAGACCTGATTGTGTATCAGCAGCGGGCTACTGTGGATTATCAGCTTGTACATATCAAGTGCTTACCATAATGTTTAAAATATTTATATCTAGTTCCAACTCAATGAACCCCATCAGATCATTACCCAGGTTTGGAGTCTTTTCAAAGAATTCTTCCAGGCGTTTAACAACATGGAGAGGAAGCCGCGCGTTTCGTCGATCCTGGAACCAGCCCTGATTGTATAATAATTAGCATCAATTTTTACTTTGGTTTCATGTGCTTGCGCAGATCAAAATGCTTACGACGACATCTGAAGAATCTATGCCTAGATTCGAACCAAGGAGCTCTATGACAGCAGTAGGTGGGTTTGGGTTCTTTTGAAAATATGTTTCCAGGCGTTCAACAACATGGGAAGCAAATGTCTGGCTCTCTAAGCGCGGTTCAATATCGTCTGTGAATACGAGTTCGGTATTGTTGCTGCTGTCCCGGTCCTCCTGCCCAGGAATCCCCAGAATGAAGGTCGGCATTTCCAGAGCCGGAGGCTTGAGTGTTGTTGTTTTCGTCGCCACCAACTGACCGAGGCATGGAGAACAAGGCAAGCCGCTCGAGATGCAGCGCGATGTGGCTCTGCATCTTTTGCCCCGTTTCCAGTGACAGGGAGCACATGGGACAGCACCGGTCTGCTTCGATCAGTGTAGACTCGGCAATGCGACTGTTTATAAGCAGCCCCGTGTCATTGAAGGGCTTGCTGCCATGATGGTCGCGGCAGTGCCTCTGGTATGCTCCGATTGTGGTGAAGGTGTGGTCCTGGTGCTCCGGACACGGAAACACTCTCCGGTGAGTCGAGTCCTCGTGTTGAATCCAATCCTGTCGACTGTCATACAGTTGGTCAGGGTTGCGGCAATTTTCGTATGTGCACTTGTATGGACGAAGGTCATGGATAAGATGGGCCCTGTTGTTTTGATGGTAAGTCAGTCAGTCAAATGTCCTTCCATACATGCAGCTGAACTTTCTGTGAGGAGAACCTTACTTCCACGCCTTTTCCGACAAGAGCAAGTCAAACGAAATAACTCTCATGTGGTTGGATAAGACACTACGAGAGAAAAAACTGTTCATCCGAACTGGAAGTGTTTGTTTAACTGTTGCCGAAGGTGATTATACTGGAATTCAAGTCTCGTCACACCTCTCCCTTCTCTTAGTTTCAATCTCGCACGCAACGCGCCGACCGCCCATGTCAACAACCTCGCTGCCGTTAAGGGCCAAGAACATCCCACATAATGGTTTCAACGCCGCATCCCTTACTACTTGAGGGCCTGCACACACCTGGCCCATTATTCTCCCTCGTTTCAGCAACCGACCCACTCGATGCCCTGGTCGGGGTGGTACTATTGAGCGGGAAGAACCATATGTCGCTGTTGTTGTTGTTGTTGTTGTTGGAGGAATACAAGCCCGTCACGGCGTCGGTGTCGATGCCGTACGTGCCACCGAACTGCGTGCTGGGCGTGTTGCCGTACTGGTACACGACCTACCAGGACTTGGTGGGGGCGCCGTCCATGTCGAAATTGAGCAGCGCGCTCGTGATGCCGTTGATGGGCGATCCCTTGGTCCCGACGGCCCACAGGAAGCGGCCGGAGCTGGGCATGTACATCAAGTCGCCGATGGTGAAGCCCAAGGGGTTGGCGGTGCCCGAGGTGAGTTTCTGCCCGCGCGCACGTCAAAGGTCCACCTGGCGGATCTTGTTTATGCATTCGACGGTCAGGCCGGGGATGACGTTGGCCAGGCAGTTGACGTTTCCGCCAAGAGCAAGCTGAGCAAGGCACGCAGCCAGCGTGTCCTTAGCCTTGGCGGCCTTGGTAGCGAACCCCAGAAAAGGGACCGACCCTCGGGAGAACCGCATTGTAGTTTGTGGAGGAGGGCAAGAAGATGAGGGGGTCCCGTTGTGAGTGTGTTCGGTTATGCGGATCCAGCGTTTGATGCAGCCATAGCAGACAGGAAGTTGAGATAGTCTTATATAATTAGTCGAGAAGAGAATTACCCAGTCGCCACAAACTGGTTTGCCCCTTTTTGCTTCAATGATGCCCCCCGCACCGCCAATTCTTATCATGGTGCTACATATGAACTCATGGGGAGGCTTTGTTTTCCACCCTATTGCCAAATACATTCGGAATGTCCAATATCCGAGCAGTTTTGTGGCTGCTGGCACTGGGATCCAGTGTATTTCCCAAAGACGACTATTCAAGTTATGATCTGCGGATTTCTGGGGGCAGCGCGTGTCCTCCTATGATCCTAGCTGAAAGAAAGGCTGTTATTGTTCCCTAAAAGCGTAATGATCTCCAAATCCATCTTCATGGGATCACAGCCTAGCGCCTGCTGGACCCGATGGACTGGACCCGATGGACTGGACCGGTAGGTAGATGAGCTGTATGTCGCCAGCCACAATGCGCTCTCGGCGGCTCTGTATCACAGCGCTGAGGATTGTAGCCATGAGAGTGACTTGAGCTCCGGGATGGATAGGTACCGAATCTTCTGACTCTGTGGTGAAACCATGTGCTAGCTGTGCCAACCCAAGATTGACCAGCATCTTCTCGGGTATCAAGAGACGTCATGGACTAGATCGGCTCAGGAGGTCTGAAGCGTCCATATCGTCGAGGCGCCGACTAGTATTGTGAGTATTTGGTGGTGGGCTGCGAGATGTGACTGGCTATGAAAACATGGCTTCCTCGTACAACTTGAAGCGGCCCGCAAATTTCAGTCGAAAAGGGGCTGCCGGGCCGTGACCGATGACTGTCAGGCCAAATATCGTCGGATCAGCTGGCGTTTGCCGGGAGAACAGCGAGAGTGAAAGACATTGATATGAGGCAGTTTTTCAAGTTGTCCATGATACTGTATGCAGTCAGCTCTGGCCTGCAATGAACAACAGCCTGGGTAGATACATACAACTTATGGATGGTGACGAGTTGTCCATAATTAGACCTCGGATATGCCAGGGATCGCGTTGTAAAACGGGACGCAAAACCTGCATTAACCGACTTCAGCGTGACCTCGTCGCACACTGTAGATCCGGGCACCAGAGAACATGGCGCAGGTCTTTGTCGGCCGTAATGCCCCAGGACTCGGGGTCCAGAATCCTGAGCTAGTAACCGCATGTCAGTGTGTAATCCAGCTAAGCAGATCTCCTTGTCCGCAAATAGATGCGATTTCGGCCCCCTCCTCTTTCTTCATTCTTGATCCACGAATACTCTGCGTTGCAGATGGAGCAGTGGTACGTGTGGGGAGATGACGCCGGCTTATAGGCTAAAATATATCCCAATCGGTCCTGCTCGTACGGTAGGAACGAGTCCAGGCTTCTTCGGGACTGACGAGCCGCGGCCTGGCAACGGCAGCATTTGACGCCCAATGATGTTTCACAGGCGTGGCTTGGGGGTGATGACGACAGAGTCGGGCCGGATAACCCTCCTGTGGTGTTGGTGGATGGGTCGTCGTCGTCATCATCATCATCGAAGCAAACACATTGGTTTCGCTCGAACGGGATGAGAAGTTGGCCATCGTGTAATTTGACGTGCGGACACAGGATATCGTCAAAGTCTTTGTAGTGGTTTGATTCAAGATGGCCAAGGAGGTATTGTTTTGTGATCCGGATGATGGGGTCCAGATCGAACATGGGAGTGATCCAGGAGGCAACGAAATGAGTTCTCAGGGAGCCTGTCGTGGTGGAGATGTTGGGAACAATGTACCTGTCGTTGTGCGGACTGCGGGGGGAGCCGTGGGACACGTGAGTGCACTCTGTTATCTTCCCTTTCTCATCTGAGCCTTCAATGTCGGGCCATGATACTGCCGCATTGTTGTGTTGGCAGAGCCGTATGCTACCCTCTCTTCAGATGCGCTGGTCAGGCGAAACCAAAGTCCGGTGTTTTACTGAAAACAAAAGAAGAGGGTGGTTCTTGCGACATCCAGAGCACCACATGAGCTCATTCTTGATGCGTGACAATATCCTGTCCACGTGTTCGCTCTCTTGGTACGAGGCGCGACACTTGGCGCACCGGCCAATGTTCGCGTCTCGTTCCAACAACGCCGCGACCTCCTTCTTCTACACAATCTTTCCGATCGGAGCCCGTGCAGCGGCCACACCAGCCGATTCCATACCTTGCGGCACTGAAGAGTAGCCTTGATTTCCCGAGACGGTGTCTCCATGAATCTCCGAGCCGACTGGACGGCCAACTTTCTCGAGAGGTCGAGTTTCAGTTTCTCCACCCGCGAGAAATCCAGATTAGCGACAAGTCGTATGAACAGCCCACAAGTGCGACGCAGCACCTGGCGAGTGACGCCGTCTGTGTTCCTGGAAGAGGAGGAGGAGGATTTCATCAGGACATTGATAGAGCCAACACGTTTCCATGTTGCCGGGCTGTTGTTGCCGACAGCTGTGTAAGTGACGGATGGAGCCATTGGTTCCTTGTTCGTCTTTTGGTAGCTGGACCTCGTGCAGAATTGGAACCAACTGGTCCTGTGTGTTTAGTCGTTCAGTGTTGAGTTTACATGTAATTAATTAGCTCCGGGCGAGCAAATCACCCGTCGCTGGAATGATTTGAATTGCTGCAGAAGAAGAGAAATTTGCATGTGATTTCGTTGTTGCTTGTTGGGGGAAGTTTGTAGGTTTGGGATGCAGCAGGAACGCGGTGCAGGACATAAAGGTGACCCAGCACGATAAGAAAAATATAATTATAAGGAGGCTGATGCGGGGATGTATGTGCCTGCCCCGCATTATTAGGTAGGCCCCGATTCGCATGTCCCTAAAAAGACAGAGGTCTAGCCAAAAGTTTGACATCATAGTAAACCGACCAAGCATTACATTTCGGTGTAAAACGAGGCAATCTCAACTCCAAAGCTCTATGTATTGCTCACGCCACTCCATTCGAATAATGTAATTACAAAACCTTCCATGAGTATCTTATGTAGAGTCCTTGACGTATTATAACCCCCCATGCGTGCAATGCCTTAACCCTCTTCCATTTTCAGCAACACCGCTTCTCATGGAAGAGAAAAAAGCCCGATCTGCCTCTGTCTTTATCGCTCCGTTCCTCCGTTCCATATGCGTTTGTACTCCTCTAAACTATATAATCCTACACAGGGTCGCCAACTACCAACTTCCTTTCATATTCTTCATACTGTCCCAGAACTGGAAGTGCCTTCCAAATGCTTGCCTAGCCACTGAACCAGTGACGGTGATCAAGTCACCGTCGCCGCCCCAATTCGGGAAGACCAGTCGATCGGCCGTGGCAGCTATCGGGTGCAAGTCTCTCCATCACTGCTTTGGGCCCCACGGGTGTTTCAACAGCCACATCGCGGACCTGTCGTTTCTAGATATGCCTAAGCAAAGTAACTCTTCCAGAGCACACCTTCGAGGTCCTCAAGCTGTTCGGTTGTGAAGTACTACAGTATTGTTAGTCACATTACTTTCACACACCGAATTATATGAGAAAGGGAATTTACCTTTTGGTCCACGCCCCAACTGTCCTGTCTTGTTTTCTTGAACTCGGCAAGTATACTCTTCGTCGCCTTGCCCACGACACCAGGGTCACTAGCCGCCTGGCTTGCGAGGTGCGCAAGCACCTCGGGCATCCAGACTGGCGGGGGCGTAGCGTACGGGAAAGCCTCAATCAGAGCGCCAAGCCCAAGAACAGCCGCGTGTCGTCGGACCACCTGTTTCTGAACGTCCACCGGAGTGTCGGTGCCAGGCAGCTTCCGCTTGGGCATGGGGTTCATCTTTAGCTGGCGCTCGAATCGGTCCTTGAGCTGGTGGATGATGGGCTTGCGGATGCTGTCGGGGGAGCAGCGGATCATGCCGGCCAGGGTGGCGCTGGCGCAATCACGGACCTCGAGCTGCGGATCGGCCAGCATGTTGCCCACGGCATCAAAGAGCATCTGCCGCTGCTCGGGCTGCGCCAGGAAAAGGCGTCGGAAATATACCACCTGCATGTTCACCAGGGCGCGAAGCCGCTGGTGCCACGAGCTGGCAGTCTTGCCGATGCGAATCAGTGCTGCGATGAAGGCATGATCCTCACCGTAGCGGAAGGGAATGTTGGGAAGATGGCGGTAGACATGGTACGCGAGCCTCATAAGCTCAGGGTCTTCTTTAACGTCCATCATGTGTAGGAGTTGATCGATAAAAGGGTCTGGGAAAAACGGAACAAGCTGAATGCACTCCTGGGATGACAGCATGCTGTCCAGCCAGACTAATACCGTCTTGGATCCCGACGTGTAGCTGGACGGCGTCTGCTGTCCTGGGGCACGTTCGTGGCGCCACTTCTCGAGACGGGCAAAGACATCATGAATCGTCTCCGAAAATTCTTCTGACGGCTGGTAAGCACGAATGCCGATAGATGACGCGGCTTTGTTCTGTTCAAGTAGTGTCGTTACGTTTGGGAACGACTCGTGGTATCGGGTCCGGTAAATGGTGGCAATAACACGACCAATCGACTCTCGAACTGACTTGTAAGGGTGGTCAATATGCCTGAGAAAGTCTTCCAGAATTGGCTCCTCGTGGCGGAAATGCCAGCCCGCGTCATTGATGATGAACTCGACAAGCTGGACCTTGGATGACTCCTTAAAAGCGGCGTTCGAGTTCATGTCGAGTCGGAACGAGCTCAGCGCCTCCATCAGCTCCTTGTACCGCCTGGGGTCCTTCGCATCAACAATGAGGTGGAGACAAGTCATCCAGTACTGGAGATTGTCGGGCGTCAGGTCATCGGCAATGATCTTCAGCATCATCGGCGCCGCAAAGGCCCAAACTCGGTCCCGGAATACCTTGGGGTCGTCGACGCTACCAGAAAGCAGAGCGCCGATGATCTCTGCTGTAGCGCGGTGCTGGTGCTTATCGCTGCCATCACCGTAAACATCTTTGACCAAGTCAATAATGTCATCGAAGGTTGCCGCCGTCTTGCCATAGTGCATCAAGTCGAACACATTCATAAGGAGGACGACGTTCTGCATTCTGAAACGGTCGGCCCCGGAATCCCTCGGTTCTTGTTTCAAATATTCAAAGCATTTCTTAAACCAGTCCTTGGTGAGAATGGCTCCGATCTGCTCACGCACAGCTGTCTCGAGTTCGTCGTATGCCAGGAAGGGCTTCGGGTCAGCCTTGGACACAGTGATCTGCTTACCCCACACCAACCAGCCGGGATGATCGCTGTCAATGAAGTGTTTGACGCCGTCGAAATGTTCAAATTGCGCAAGAAACATCTCCGTCACGTCGGGGTTGTCGGAAGGAACCTTGATCTTGAGTTTGTTTTCCTCATTCTCCTTCTCGGTGAGATAGTTCCTGTAGTCGTGGCTGTAGACGGCTCGCATGTCGATAATGGTAAAGATGGCGGAGAAGGCCGACAGGTAGTTTGATCTCAAGCCGGGGTGTGGATCATTGGTTCCCTTCGCGACGAGGTCGACGAAGTCAGAATTGACGAGCGTTTCAAAGCGGAGAGACAAGTTCAGAGCGAAGATGGCACATCGGTTCGCAATCTTCCAGTGCGAGGTCTTGGCCTTTTGCGTGAGCTCGAGCCCCAAGGCAGCCTTCTTTTCTTCCACCTTCGCACGTCGATCCCTGATAAACTCGTTCCGACGGCTGATGATTGCCGAACAGTCCTCAGACGGTCGAATCGTATTAACAATGCTGCGGTCAAAAATGATCAAGCGCTCAAAGGCCTTGCCAAAGTCAATGAGAGGGTACAGGGCAGTCGATCCCAGGCTCTGAATTGATTGTTTGTCGACGCCCGCCGTCTCGATGTAGAGTCTCATGAGCTCAGGCGCAAACCGCCAGTCGCGCATCAGCGTCTTGAGCAGCGTCGTGAAGAGGAGCGTGTACATTGCGCCCTTGATGCGGTCATGGTCATTCTTATCCAGGGCCTTGCGGAGAGTGTCCATGAGGACGGGAATGACCAGTGGTCTGCCTCCAATGAGGACCTTCAGAGACGAGTCCTGAGCAGTCTGCGCAACTCGGCGCACATCGGCATACGATGATGTGCATGACTCGGCAAGATCAAGAAGCAAGCGCTTGTCAAGCTCGCTCTTTTTGCGGTAGGCTGAGTTGTACTTGACTCGCTGTAACTGGTATGCATCCGCACGTTTTATTAGAAGCGGCCGGGGGTAGACTTTCCGCAGACCACTAATTTTGAACGGAGAGATGTCAGCCTTGTACAAACGAACAAGGCGCTCCAATGGGTGGGCAGATCGCTCAATGCCAACATCCGTGATGAATGTCCTGTATGTGGCGTAGAGTGACGTGAAGCAGGCGACGTCGTCTTCCTGATTGGCGTTCAGGAACGCATGGGTACGGGAAAGCAACACTCCAACATCTTCACGCAGGTCGTGAATGTGGGCATAGATCCGGTCCTTGGGTGACAGGAGATAGCCAGCAGGGTAGTGGAACTGGCGTTTCAGTTCTTCATCATCGGCGACTTCGGCAAGGGGATCGTCATCTTCTTCCATCACCGTGTCGCCATCTGCTCCCAAGCTGCCGGTGACATCTTCAAGGGAGTCGGGCTCTCCGGATACGCGATTGGGGTCAAACAGTGTCGAGACACCGGAAATCACCAGTCGCAGCGCTGTGAGACTTCGAGACAATTCGTCCGACCACTCCTTGTTCTTTCCCTTCCGGTTCACGGGCGGTTCGTCGCTCATGAGCTGCTCCAGTCGCTGCGAAGCGTCGCGGATTTGGCTCTCAAAGAGCTCGACGGCGAAGACAATTTCGGGCTTGGACGGCCGGTGCCACTTGATGGTCAGGTCTGCGGGTGCGGTTGCGCTGCCCCAGTCCTGGACATCCAGTCCACGAGCAATGACCTGGGGTTCGTAAAGGGCATTGTCGACGGGATAAGTGAGCGTCAAGTTGAGCAACAAGTGGTGAATGTAGTTGGAGATGTGAATGGTGGGAAGACCACGGCACTTCTCCTGCATGTACTCTGCTATTCCGAAAAGCTCCGACTTGTACTTCAGGACCTCGCCACCGACATGAACGACACACATGCTAAGCATGCTGACATGCCAGACCAGAGCCCTGTCGCGGGGCAAAACCTCGGATCCGCTGCTCCGATCCGAACCGGCACCATTGTAATCGATCTCATTGCGGATATTGACAATCAGCATTGGAATAAAGACTTTTAGTGTCTTCTCCGGGTTAACCTTGCATAGCGCGTTGCAAATCCAGGCCATCGCGTCGCGAGCCTGGTGGACAACGTGTGACGACACAAAGGTGGCAAGCTTGTCCAATGCCATATCGAACAGCTCCGGAGATAGGGAGGCAAAGAGTGGCAAGAGAGCCGCAGGTAGCGTGTTGATAACGTTGTCTTCGGGGGAGCCTGTGCGGAGATGACTTGCGTCCGGGAGGTTCTCCAGCAACGCAAACACTTTGCCCAGCAAAGCCAAGACGAATTCGCCCAAACCAGCGGTCGAGGACCGAAGAATGCTTGATTCATCTTCGTCGGTCAGTTCTTCCGGGTAGTTGATCTTGACATCTTGTCCCTCGCGCTCCATCCTCTCCATCTCGCCTTGCACCCAGTTCATGGCAAGACTCGTGTCATGGATACCATCATGCTCATGCACCAGGGGCACAAAGGGGATGCTGTAGGCGACACTCTGTATGAAGTTGAGGGTATATTGAGTCTTGCCCAAGTCGTTTGCATCAATGCCAGGCAACGCCAAAGCGAGGAGCGCAGTCATGTGGCACCGAAAACCTTTCTGCTTAGACATGAGATTGGCGATCATCTGCAAACCGCAGAGACTCGAAGTTGTGCGGTGCACCTCAACGAGCCCCTGTAAGCTGGGATAGAAGCGCTGCAGAGCACCAGGGAGCATCAAGTCGGGTTCAAGGTAGGTTAAGCCTTGAAGCGTGGAGTAGTAGTAGTTGACCACCTTGGAGCTCTTGGCGAAGAGACCCATAAACGTCACCTCCTTCAAAGCAAGGACAAACCGCTTCTTCAGCTCGTCGTTGATCCGACGTTCAGGGGGCACGTCAAGCTCGCCACTCTGCTCACGATTCCAGCGAGATACGAAGATGTCGGTCAAGAAGAAGGTAAGCTGGGCCAGGAAGGTTGTCCACGCTCCCTGGTTGGAGGGGTGGAAGAAGGTGTCGATCGACTCCATCAGTCCCTCGAGAGAAGAAAGGATGGAACCCCCCTGGTTCAGACACAACGGAGACAAAGAATGGGCAATCCACCTCGCGATCATATAAGGAACCGGATGCTTCTTCTTGTCCTTTTCCAGGAACACGCCGAGCCCGGACGCATAATCCAGTGACGCATACGGCGAGTTTGCCTGGCCGACAGGAATCTCGGTCAGTCTCAAGATTGCCGTGAATATGAGGTCGGACTGTTCCCGGGTAAAGATGCCATGCTCAGCGAAGGGGACATGGGTGCAATGCAAATAGTCCCTTGACATGCGAGAAAAGATGTCGATGAAGCAGACATCAAAGGCCTTGGATCGGGTCATGAGCGACCAGAGGTGAAAGAAGGTTGGCACAAAGTCGGAGGGCTGTGACTGGGGCTCGGTAGGAGGAGCGGCGCCGGTAGGTATCAAGACGTTGATGGCTCCAACGACAATGTAGGCATTGGTCATGGCCGAGGTGCTGAAATAAGGAAGCATCTCTTCTAGCATCTCCCGTCGGTCTTTGGGGTCAAAATAGGAGTTTGCGTGAAGACAGAGCTTAATGAGGTGCTTCTGTGTCCGCATCCGGCTTCCCTGGTGTGCAGCCGCCTCGGATGGAAACACCAAGGCTTTCATGCATTTCCAAAGCGGGCGCCAGTTGAGGGTCAAGTCCTCGCCCGGTTTCAGGTAATGCTTCTTTCTTTACCGAACAATCAGCCATTGACAACCAAGCTACCAATACGGCGGCAACAGGGAAGGGAAGAGGGGGGAGGGTAAGTCTACCTAGTCAGAGTGATGACCATCCTGGCGAAGCGGTCAGCGGAATTGGGGTCCAGACCTGGCGCCAAGGAAAGGTGATAATAGAGGTGGATCAGGCGAGCACGGAGCTCCCTTGTCATCTCAAACTTGAGGTTTAGCCATCCCTGAAGCTCACGAGTCCAGTGCAATGCGCCGGGGGAGAAGTCCTCGGCCATGATGGAGATGTAGAGATTCTTGAGAATGCCGGTGAGGGCGACATCCCGCTGGGCGTCGTCCTCGACATCGAAAGGCAGCAGGCGGAAGTAGCTAAATGTCCGCGGGCGGTAGCGCTTCTTGTCGTCGTCGTTGGGGTCCTCGGAGTAGATGCCGGGAGAGGTGGCTCGGGAGATGGTGTCGGCCGAGGAGAGCAAGCTAGAGATGAAGGCCGCTGGTGCTCCGGCCGGAGGAGCAGCAAAGGCCGCGGCAACGCCCGGATGGGGTCCGAGTGACTCGTCCATGGTGGCGTGACTGTATACCTCGGTACCTGGTCGCGAGGACGCAGGTTTGAACTGGAAATGTGGCGAAGGTTGTACGAGACTGCGTGGTCTCACGAATGACGAGGTGGCCAAGATGTAGGAAGACACGAAGTCGGCCGTCGGGATAGAGTTGAGGGGGAGGTCAGGTGGAGTTGTCTTGGCTGCAGTCGACTCTCTAGCATCTCGCGCTGGGGGGCAATGGAAGTCGTGAGGCGCGACGTGAATGAATGGTCGATGTCAGACAAACTGCGACAGCGCGGGCGGTGTGTCTCGGCAACCCACGGTCGATAGAGAGGGAATGGTGGGGGGTAAGGGTGATCGAAGGAGCCTGTTTCGAAAAGCGGATATTAGTTAGTCTATTTGGTTGCATGGCGCAATGTAGCTGGGTAGGTAGCCTGTGAATGGCAACGTTTGATCGCGCGCAGCCAGGCTCGACGACGAGACGAGATGCGGCGGCGACACAATGCCCGACTCTGAAGCCATTGGACGCCATGCAGCAGAAAAAAGTCTGCGACGTTGGGAATGGGCACATGGCATTTAAGCTGGCTTGTGGAATGCGCACCTTCATGGGGCTCACAGATGGAACCGCAAAGCCCGTGGGGCAACAAATAAGTCGGTTGATGGTGGGAATCGGTAGGCGGGAGGAAAGACCAGGTCGGGCTTCAAGATGCGTTTGCCCTCCCGATTGCCCCAGAAGTGCTGGGATGGATGTGCGTGATGGAGCTTGGATCGCGGTGGCAGTGGTGCAGGCCCCAGCACCAACAAAGATCGTGCATACAGACAATCAGGGCTTACCTCATCAACCACGCACAGACCACACCTAACAGACACCCAGTGGACACCCACTTGTTGGGCCCTTGGCTTTCGTCCCGCCTTTCTCAAAAAGGCCTGCCAACGTTTCACCAACAACGGGAAAAAGGAGAGGAGTTAGGACAGAAGAAAAAAAAAGATATGTCGAAGATCAAAGTCCTTGTGACGTCTACAAATTGTGAAACCAACCATTCAATTGGGCGACAGCCAGGACCAGGGCTTTTGGAGCATCCCACCGGCAGATGTTCTTGGTACAATCGACGATAATGGAACAAGAAAGAGGAGAAAACGGATTCGGCGGCTTTTGACACCAGTATGGAGCCTCTTTATTATTTATGCTTAATAAAAAGGGCGGCGGGATTGCATACGCGGGCACTTCCGCCTGCTGGTGCGGGCGCATGTGCAGTGCAGGCACCCAAACGGGCACGCAAGCCGGCTGACTTTATCGCCCCAGCGCAAAACTGCGTGCGACACATCTTGCCTGCTTGCCTGCCTACCTCTCTATATAACAGCGCCATATGCGGCCAGATAATATTCCGGTGAATAGCGCCCCATCATTAAATGCGCCTTAATTATTAAACAAAAATGCGTAATTCCTTAGTCTTTCAGTAACATTTTCTTATCCTTAATTTAGCATTTTTGCTAGTCATAATTACAGTAATTACAGTCTGTTACCCAGCCATCATCGGCCACGACTGTCTAATAAATCTTCACCTCAATACGTAGATACTTCCAAGCAGACTACTGGCCCTTGCCACCTCCAGACTTGTTTGGCTCTTGTTTGATCGCAATTTAAGGGGCGATGCGAAAGAGATAGTTAGTGTCCTTATAAATGATAATACAATTTATTGAAATTTGTGGTTTTGTGTTCATAACTCGCCTTCCTTGATTTGCTCACGGAGCTCCAGGTCCGTCGGAACCCCTTTGCTGCTGGGCATATTGTGTTAACGGGGTGGAATCGTGCTTCTTGGGTGCCGTTGAACAAGAGACGAGGTAGATTTCCATAAAATTCGACAAATGGTGAAACAAGTAAGGCATTCTGATTTGCATGGGTAGGGACGACGAGGTTATACGTATATCAGCTTTGCTAGCTGTGATTCGCGAAATGGCCGCATGCAGGACAAATCGATAGATTTGTGGGGATTGCTCCTCAAAGAGCGTCGTATGGATTACATCATGACTCAAGCCAGCAACGTCCGTGACTGGGGAAACATTCTCCGCCAGTCGTTGTTTCTATCTCAAAAATGTTAGTGAACTAGGTGTGGCTTGTCACGTCAAGCTTTCAAGAGGTTAACGAACCTCTCGAAACCAACCTTGGCCTGTAATAATAGGTATATATGTCCTTATTTAAAGAATATGAATTACAAGGGTATCATGAAAACATGAATATCGCCGCCCCCTTTTCCTCCCCCTTTTATCCTTCCATTTCATTTCCAGGCCGTCCTCGTCCGGATCTCATCACCACAACATCAACACCAGCGCTACCCCAAAGGAGATCAACACTTGAAGCCTCAGTCCAACGGCCGGCGTTGGAGCAGAAGCATCGCTTTCCACCCCAGCGACCTGTATCCCGACCTCGTCACCAAACTGCCCTATCACGTTTCCCCTAGGATAATACTCGCAGACCAAATACCAGCTCCGCTGGCCGCACAGCTTCCACCCGCAGCCAACGTCGGTGGTATTCTTCCACACCAGCTGGGTGAAGTGGCCTGTATCCTTGCCAAACTGTGTGTCATCGAAATTGTACATGCTGCGCTCGTTTCCCCACATGTCGACACACCCTTGAACGTCGGAGCAGCCCAGCGCGAGGTTCTCCCCATAGGGACCCCCCGAGTGCTCGAATGGCGGGCAGTTATCCTCGCTGTCATCGTTATTATTGAGGTAGTCGGTTGCAAACTGCGCAAGAGTCTCGTTGTATGTTACCGAGGTGGCGTTGTGCTGTGTTCGAAAGAGGTTGGTGCTGTTGAGAATGGCCGAGGTGAAGGCGTCGTCGGACACGAATTGCGGCGCGGTGGACGGGATCGCGGGCGCGACCGTGATTGTGACGTCGGCTCGTTGTGGTTCGGCGTTGAGGTGGTTTGCATGCGCAAACAAGCAGCCATGGCGGTTATTATATTGGAGAATCGAAGGAAGGAGGAGAAGAAGGGGGAGAGGGCTGTTTGAGCTGGCGGTTCGGAGTCGCATTGTGGGATCAGTGGTCGAGCATCTGCGCAGGTGTGGCGCTGGGAAGTCGGATAGTCGGTGGGTTCGTCATTTCGGGCGATCGAGCGGCTGTCTGTTATCCTATATAACTGTCTTTGTTAATCTTGAGGGAGAATGGGTTGGATTGGAACTTGGCTCGACAGCTCGAAAACCTGGTTTGATGTTGTTGTCGATCGAGTCAAATGGTTGGTGGTCGCTGCGTTTCCCGTTTGCTTGGGACGCGCCAGCAGAAACGAAAGAGGGCTGAAAAATGACGTAGTGGGGAACGATCGCTTTCAGTTCCCCCCCCCCCCTTGCAGTCCGCGCATACTTGTCGACCAGGGGCCGCCTACTTTGTAAAGACTGTTCCCCGCTAGCGCTAGCGCAGGCCAACCGGCGAGTAAATGCCAAAATCGGGGGGTTGCACAAGCGCTGGGCACGGCAAGTTCCAGCGACTGATGCCCGTTGCCAGCCAATGTCTCTCCTGAATGCTTCAATTTGTTGTTGAGCCGCTAAAAAAAACTTCTGCCTGCCCAGGCAGGGAGGGATGGCAAGACGGGGGTGCTTACCTCGAATGGAGAACTAAAACATTTTCTCTCTTCGATTAAGTCACACCTTCCAGCATTTTGCATTTTCCAATTGACGTCCAAGTTGTAGTTGTGGCCTCGGCGAGCCAACTCGATCCAGCCAACCTCCAATTGATTCTAGTTGCGGGCCGCCAGAACTACACAGCTCAAATCCCCGGATCAACCTGTTCGCCAGTAGAAAAAAATGGTTGCCATCCAGATTCTCTCGGACATGCACCTTGAGTCGCCCAAGGCGTACGACATTTTCGAGATCAAGCCCACCGCGCCTTACCTCGCACACTTGGGCGACATTGACTGCGTCAAAGACAGGGAAGAGTTGGCCGACAAAGAAAAGAGATGAGGGCGAGCCCTTGGGAGAATTCGTCGGGCTCGATCAGACCCGCTACGATATCGACAACGGCGAAGATGACAAGGTCATGATTCTGGGCTGCACCCTCTTCACGCATTTTCCCGAGTCGGCAGCCACCACCCTTGCCACCGTAAGTGGCGGGCTGAACGACTTTTATGTGATCAAAAAGGACTGGGGCGTCGATGCGCACAACGAGGCCTTCGTATCCGACCTCGCCTGGCTCAACAGCCAGGTCAAGCAGATCAAGGGGGAGGAAAAAGGAAGAAAAATTGCTATGTTGACCCACCACAGTCCAACGACAGATGCGAGAGCTAGACTAATAATCCAATTCACAAGGGCAGCCCTATCAGTGACGAGTTCGTAACTGACCTGAGTGGCGAGCTCTGCTAGAAAGGTGACGCCGTCAAGATGTGGGCTTTTGGTCATACTCATCACAACTGTGACTTTGTGGATGAAGAGACGGGAAAGCGTGTCTATACCAACCAGCGGGGCTATTGCCATGCTCAATCTCCAGGGTTTGATGGGGAACGGGCAGTTGAATTAGACGGGCAAGGAAGATGTGGACTACCGAGATCTCAAGTAACCCAGGGACGACAAACTGCTGTCATCGCTTCAATTCAGTCCCAGTCCTCTCGAGATCGACAGCCCTGCAGTTCCAGTCCCGTGGTCTGGAGCACGGTAGATGCGACAGGAATTGGCTAGTTTTTTTTTTTTTTTTTGGGGGGGGGGGGGGGGGGGGGGGGGGGGGGCGGGGGGTGTGGGGTGGGGTGGGGGAGACACAGCATACCTAGAAAAAGAGAACAAACCGGAAAACAAAGATATAAAAAAATAAAAAAAAAAAATTAATTTGGGGATGGGTGTTTTGGGGGGGGGGCGGGGCCAAAAACCCACAAAGGATTTGTTTTATTGGAGTTGCCCTGGAGCAGAA